>OX104068.1:9016812-9031881 GCA_944474145.2 Dicrocoelium dendriticum | reverse complement strand
CGCGCCTCGATAGGGCGGGGGGGGGGGGGGGGGGGGGGGGGGGGGGGGGGGGGGGGGGGGGGGGTGGGGGTGGGGGGGAGGGGGGGTGGGGAGGGGGGGGGGGGGGGAGGGGGGGGGGGGGGGGGGGGGGGGGGGTGGGGGGGGGTAGGGGGGGGGGGGTGGGGGGGGTGGGGGGGGGGGGGGGGGGGGGGGGGGGGGGGGGGGGGGGGGGGGGTAGGTGGGGGGGGGGTGGTGGGGGGGGGGGGGGAGGGGGGGGGGGGGGGGGGGGGGGGGCATAACATTTCTCTTCATGCCGATGCACCCTTTTTATTTGGATCTAAATTATATGGCTTTCTTTTAATACGCTGACACTTTTCTCGTCCTAATGGTCTCCTTTCTTTGGACTACTTGTCCATTATAATCAGGTTTTAACGGACTCAACTGCCTGTTTACATCACTCTAAAGCTAACTGCCGTTTCGTTCAGCCAATTTCTTCCTATATCGCTTCTTTTATGATGACACTCATTACTTTATACTTAGCTATATTTGGCGGCCTAGCTTCAGCTTGCTGACATACCCGGTTTTGCCTGAGCACTATTCACCCTTCTTTTTATTAACAAGGATGAATCGTCACCTAAAGAAGGCAGACGGCTTTTCCACTTCTCCTCAATAGAATCGGTTTTACCGACCCTTTCTTTCTTTCTTGTGCTTTCTGTTGCTTTCCTCCTTCATTCGACGCTAACTTAAATGCGTCTGTCCTCTCTGACTTCTTACATTCCTAACAATTTAAGGCTGTGGCTCGTTCTGAGTGATATTCTTTCCCATAATCTGCACACCACGTCCTTTTTTCTCTGCTTCCAACCGATTGCGCAAGTGCGCATTAAGACCCCTCGAAAGCTCTTTTCTTCATCTTCATTCCTGTGTTGGAACAATCTTTCATTCTCTACTGATCCGTGTTCTGCTTGCTCTCGTGGTATTTCTCCACTAATGATACCCATGTATATGCGATAGTTAAATAACGGTTACATTTATAGGGGTACAATAGTTCAGTCCTCGCCGAAATTGCTTGACCGCAATCCAGACGCATCCCTTTCTTGTCTTTGTGGCTGTCTCTGTTCGTTTCCTTCTTTTCCGAGTTGATCACAGGTACGACGACAAGCACACAAGAAATTGTCTATCGTTGCGACCACAAAACAAGCCACACAGTTTCTTTATCTCGACATGAGCGGAAGGTTATCAACCCTTTTACAACTTACTAACAGGTCAAATCATTCACAAATCCAGAACAAATGGTCATCATGAGCTCTTTAATCCGCATTGACCGCGCAATTGGCCGTGGTCTTCTATAATTCTAAGCAATTTTACTACATACCCCGTGGGATCTGCGATTCTTTCTTCGGAACCGTATTCTATCCTTCAATAAAATTCAACCTACTTCAGTGTATATCCCTCGGAGACTTTTATGCGGTTCTGCAGAGGATAAACACATAATATTAAAAATGAATGGGTAGTTCCTGAACTACCAATCGGACAGCACAGGACTCAGGAACTCAATTGGCACCCGGCTATCGCATCAGCTGGCATAAAAACTGGACGCAACCTGACTGCGAATAAAAGAGCAACCAAACGTTCCACCAGAAACAGCCAGTTACAACTTGCCATTCATCGGATTGGCGGTAGTGTTTCAGGACGTGGTGGCTTTCCACCTGGTAAGTGTTCTCCCCAGAAAAAGCCACAAATGTCCGTTTAACAACAATGCAATTTGGCGTAGGTGACTCGCCACAGAATAAATTCACAGCCCATATCTTCACACTGGCAAATCAACCAATGTCACCATTCTAGATGGATATGTTACACTGGAACTTCTACTCCTGCACAGACTGTAGTCTTTTGGCTTTCTACGATATCACAGTTGATCTTTGCGTTACTTGTGCACGAACTCACTGTATTTTCAAATCTCTCTTGAGCGTACTCTGCAGCTATTTTCTAATAGTTTATTCAGGGTTCTCGTTCTATTATTAGCCGAGGTCCTGGTTTCCCGACAGCCAAATTATTATTCCGCATTTTTACCATTGTACGAGTCCAATCATGGACATATGAACAATCTTCTACGGTCACTGTTACATTTGTCATAAAATGTCTGTACAGTTGTACATATCTGTTCATGCCTCCATGGACGTGCCTCGCATAGTCTAGAATGAATATTTATTCATTTATTTTTATGTAACGGGGTATGTGGAACCGTATTCCCCCTATTCTTGACACTTGATAATCAACTTGGTCTGCAGGGTTGAGAAGCATGGAGTGGCGCAATCCTAGATCAGCAGTCATAGCATTCTATTTGCTAGTGTTGCCGTTTATTGTTAAGGAAGCAGCAGTACAGAAAATGTGTGGGTCATGACATTAGATTTTTGAGCGGAGAAGGTCATTTGCCAGTGTTCGCACTACATTTCAAGTGCTTTAGGCTCCTCACAGATACTATTAATTGCGGATAATTCATTAACATGGGGAAAGGCATGGACAACTTTTAAGACGTCAGCGAAGATAAAGGAGAGACCATGTTGTAAACTCCTGCGGAAGTCATTGATATAAATCGATAAACATTTTATTTTCGACTGTGAGGCAAGCCCATTAATGCATGAAGCCGGGGACATTAAAATCACCCCATAAACAGGCAGCTCATGCCTTGCGCTTATTTCTCATTGAGTGCAAAATGTAGAAACCAAGCGTTAATGAGGTTTTGTAGACTAATCCGACCGTCAGAGACTGGAAGCCATAGTGAATTCGACACTGGCGTACTCCTGATGCATCATCGTTGTCACAGTCTGTTTTACGGACGTAGCCGTTAAGGTAGGTTTTGGAATAGTGGGTTACTGCACATCCACGCCTTCGACTGGCGGGACCAGGTCGAAAGGGTTGTGGCTCTGGATTTTGGGTCTCTGTGTCCGACACCGTTGATGACAGACAAATGACGGTAGACGCCAGCAGATCCCTTCGCTGCCCTGAAATAAGGAGTTGAGCCTCGTAAAGCGTGTTTCTGAGGCTGCGCTCGATTGAAAGTATCAAACCTAGTCCAGAATTTGTGCTCAGGGTTCAAGAAGAAAAGAAGCTAACTCCATCAAGCCCTCGATGTTTTCTACACCGTAGAAATCCAACTTAGAATAGAACACTTAGTAACTTTTGGTGTTGCTGCACATATTTTTTCGCCAATATTAGTCCCTTTTGGAGCTGGCTCTAAAACCTTTCTCGCTGCAGCCGTAATACATTGTCCCTTTATTTCTCGCTTCCGCTTTTTAACTTTAAAGCCTAATATTTCGTTCCTCTTCCTAAGATAGCAAGCGATTCCTTCTTCACTATTAATCTAATCCCCAGTAGCGCTCTTTCCTTCCGTCTCTTTGATTTGTATGCTTTAATGTAGAAGTGCACCTAAGTGTGAAATACTTAGTTTCTTTTAGCACCGCTTCCTATTTTTACCCGCCATCCCGGGTCCCTTTCATTGGGAACTTTTCAGCTTTATTCTAGTTACAGCTTTAGTATGAAGTCCTTAGTATTCTCGTCGGAAAAATCCCACGCTCCGTGGTACACAAACACCAAGCTATTCCTCGCATCCAATTACTGAAATTGGTACGTTTTCTGTCCACGGGTCTCTAGCACAGCTTAGTAACTCCACCGGCCTTCATACATGTGAGGCCGATAACCTAAACCACTAGCGACTGAGCGTACAAGCGACATCATAGTCACACATTTCACTTCCTACTATGCACTTCTGATTCCCCCAACTCATGCACTTGTTGCCAAAGGTTGATACTTCCGTTTTCCCCAAAGGGTGACTTTTGCCTATGCTCGACAAATTCGGACAGCATTTGTCTCTCGCATTCAACAAATACCTGGCCTAGTACTTGCATGCAAAAAGCAGGTAGGCTGTATAACCTCGGTTATTTAATTTCGATTAAACAAAAAGAAATACATAAAACTTTTATTCACGACAAGCGAAGCAAGCCTGCACAGGCAGGATCATGTAAGGCTGGCTTGTCAAACCACCTCGCGGTGGTGCCATCTGGGTGCCACAGGTTTACTCCGTTCTAGCAAAAAAATTCGGCGTTATTGTTCCAGGAAGTGGTGGATTTCCGCTTGGCAAGCGTTTTCTCCATAAAAAGCCACAAAAGTCCTCTTGACAACACTGTGACGTGGGGGTTGTGACTCGCCACTTAATAAAGGCACTGCCCCTTGCTCAACAATGGTCATGCATTGTATACCAGGAACTTATTGCTCATCCCTAAAATCATTGCTAATTCACGGACGCCAAGCATCCCTTTAGCATTGCTGCTACCTTCAAACACCAGCCAAAGAAGCAAAACCTTTACAAGGCCAAGAAATGCAGAACATGCCCGTACGCGCGCACACAAACACATTAATTTATCTACGTATATGACATTCCTATGATAAACCTTGACTACCACCCTTGATCACGCAAAAGCTGGTGTGCTAGCTTATCCGAAACTAAATGTTTATTTATTTAGTTATTTAGCTAGTTATCTACAAAAGGTGATCATTTAACGTACAATGGAAAAAAGAAGTTATCCCATTCTTTGATATATGAAAGTATGTAAGGGTGCATGTGTGCGTGGTTGCTGTGTTTATGTGTTTGTAATTGTTTTCTACCCTTTGACCGTGCTTAGACTGGTGCTCAGGGTTAAATGGGTACTGCACACCTGCGGACTTGAAGCATTTGTCCGGATACGCACTGGGTGTTTTTGGTTGTTAACGTGTCACCACCGCCACGTGACGGTGTTGTTAAACGGACATCGTTAGCATTTTATAGGGAGCACGCTTTCTGGTCAAAACCACCAGGTCCTGGAACTCTGCTACCTAACTATTGACTAGAAGGAGGTCAAATAAACTCCTCAGCTGGCACCACGAGTTGTTTGGCTAGCCAGCCACAACGTTACCAAAACACTTTATTCATATATTAACATCGTCCTGTTCAACTTGCTCGGCAGTTTGCTCGGTCCATTTTTCTTTTTTCTTTTTCTAAAGGATATAAGTATCTGCACGATACACCCCAAGAACATGTCTGCGGCGCCCAGCTGGCCAAGGAAACAGCGCAGATCAGTTAAAGCTTCTGTACTTCGCAAGCCAGATACAAAATAGGAATCCGGAAACCTAATTGAAGGAATACAAGTCACTTGACAAGTCCGACTTCAGCAGCTCCAACTACTCGCGGCTGTCTCCGATACCAAACACACAGCCATGGCAAGATATTTGGAGGAACTTGACGGCGAATGCCCGCCAGGGCCATAGGTCAGATGCAGCCTTGTCGATGGCATATAGTCGATCGGCAGTGTTCCAGGTGGCGGTGGGTTTTCGCCTGGCAGGTGTTCCCTAAAAGTCACTTACGTCCGTCCAACAACAATGCGTGGTGAGGGACATCACACCCTACATCATAAAGTCACTTACTTTAACACGCAATGGCAAGTTGACCGATACCACATTTCATAAATCATGTGCATGTATCTGATCTCACACGACTACAACTACAAGTGTGAGCGGGGACAAGTAACTATACTTAAAACATTTTCACACCCTTTTCTTCAAGCATTTCTCATCTGAGAGGCTCTGTGTTGCCATCCTCATCACACCAGTTCCTCACCAACATACTCCACTTCAATGAACAATAAATCTTATCTCCGCCTCTTGCGCTCTGCCAGGATATACTTCGCTCAATCTTTGGGCCATGTAAGTCTACACTACGGACTACATCAGTACTGGCCCCGCTCTTGGCCCCGCAAATCATGCGGTCATGCACAAAGTTGCAATATGCTGATCATGCCCAAAAGGCCTGTCTCAGTTTATCGGGATACAATACCTACTTTTGTAAAGGGTGAGGGGTTTCGGCATTCTCCAGAGGAGTTCAGAGCCCAATAATAAATTCTCATTTTGCCTCGGTCCGCTGGAATGAGGTCTTTGGAACATGAAAGATTTCCCCTTTGAGGCGTGAAGCCCGTTTTTAATATGTTGGCGAAATTCCTCGCCCTGACAAACAATCTGCTGTGGTTGCTACTTAGACTTGTCATCTGCTTTTAACCAAAGCGAATGGTAGAGACGAAGTTACTCCCCTGCTCACCGTCATCGAAAGGTCTTGATAACATCCAATTGAGGAAGGCTTGATCAACGAACCTCCCAAATGGATTCAAGAACTTAGTGATGAGCAAGCAGCTGAAGCTGAGCGGAGTGTTGTTTCTACACTAGGAAGATGGACTTTGTACAAGTCTGTTCGTTGAGCTGCTATCCTGGGTGGGTTACACTGTCAAGCGCAAATCTCATCTTCGAGTGTGTGGTGTTGTGGTTCATATTAGATTTTGAGGCACTCTTCCTTGGTGGCTTGCTTGCAGCTGGAATCATACTGGATGTTATCAGAGCGCCAGCGCACGCCACGATAACAGAAATCTTTTGCCAGTTTCCCTGTCCACCATTTATCTCATTGTAAAGTAAAGATCCTACCTACGTAGCGGAGGGAGTGCGGCATCGCTTTGCTTTAAGTGTGACAGTTCTATATGCAAGTAGGGTCACCGTGGCCCTGCATGGCATATGTTCGTTGGCAGCCACGGGCAGGGCGGCAGCGCTACATATATTAGGTAACTGAGGGTTGTCCAGAAGACTGTTGTCATTTACTAATGCTTGACAACATTCACAATAAGAGTTTACGGCCTGTGAGGCAGAACTTTCTAGGTATTCGTCTATGGCGTTGCAGCAGGTTGTGTGCAGTCATGCTTTACACACTTTTTGAACAGGAACAGAAGCGTTTTCCACAACCTATGCACTTGGATGCTATAGCAGTTTGCTGTTTTGATAGAAAGCTCGATAAACGGAGAGCCGAACACTTTACACGTTGCACTCACATGTTGTGTCGCCAGCAAAGAAACTTAGAAGGGTTTGCCTCTGGCTTTCTACAATTTAGTGATTCAGTAGGTAAGAAAACACGTTTGCACTTGTATGGAGAGGTTACCGGTGTTATATTTTCGAAAAATTATTGCCAGGAGTCACTCACTGCGCGGCTACTGCAAGTACAAGTAACGTTTTAGTGGCAAACAAGTGGTTGCGTACCCAAAGTGGGTAATAAAGCTGACCGGTGGAGGATGGATTGTTTGGCAACGTGTACGTTTAAGTTGCAGATTAAACGTCCGCCCGCACATGCTGCTGCGTCCTGCGTCATCAGAAAGGTAAACTACTCTGCTTTGCCGGCGAATTAGACAGTTCCAGCTATGAGGCTGGTCAGTGGATTTCATGCACATTCGGAAGCAAACAAGGCATGCCTACTTGGTGAGTAGTAGGCCGCGGTAATGTATGTGAGGCCGCATTGTTTAGCGTAAACCATGTCCTCAGAGTCTTTAGGGTTGGTGTTCATCTGCATTTATTGTGGTGATAGCTCTAGTTATAAGGCGGTTTAAGGACTGAATCCTTCTAAAGCGGCTTAGTCTGTTTCAACGTACTCAAAACTTCTGCAGGATTTGGCGGCAAAACTAAGGGTGTCGCAGTAATTACCCGAGAACTGTACAATACCCTCTGAAAGGAAGGCATGGCTTCGGTCCTATCTTTAAGTTGGCGACAGGATCCAGTCAGTCAAGTGTAGACCGATGCTCAGACTAGCAGCGTGGTTAATCTGCTTAAAAGCTGGCGTGAAATTCGTTGGAAAGTCACCTGGATACGTTTACGCCACTCAGTAGTACCAAATGCGGAAGACGGAAAAGATGTCGTGTCCGAGGTCTTGGTTGGTTGCTCGGGAAACGGGCAGAGTAAGTAAACAACGGTCCAGCGGCGGACGTGATTTTCAGCGACTCGGAACATTTGAGTAGGAGCCCTATTTAAGGCTAACCTAAAAGTTAAACTTTTACAGCCTACCTGGCTGGACCATTCACTGTGTGTCTGCATTCTCTCATGGAGGCGCAGAGGATGTAATCGTATTTCAGCTTATCCTTCAAGCAAGGCGATTCTTAGTGGGGTCCCACAGAGCTCAGGCTTTGGACCGACTCACTTCTGGTACTACAGAACGATCACCATGGAGCGCATTGGGGTTTCTTCAAAATAGTTTAATGATAATTCAAAGCTGTGAAGCGTTGTAGATACCCCGGGTGTTCTGAGGCCATTCAGCATGCCCTGGATAAGCGCTGCGAAAGACCTACATTGTAGCTACCACTCATGATTTAGGCTGTGTTTCGCTTTTCGAGCAGCAGCAATTTCCTCACCACCGAGGTGCTTTCTCGGTGGGGTCGAACCTTCCTTAGGCTCCAACCAGGTAAACTTAGGCGTAGTCCCTTACTTGTATTTGCATTCTGGTGAAAACCAAAAAGGTTCGCAATTATGGGTTCCTGAATGTTGTGGTTACTACGCTGTTTTCCGGAGCCTTAACTTTGCACGGGGTTTTCAACTTTCAATCGATCCCATCTGGAACATTGCATCCAGGCCCGCCAGCCGTACCTTGTACGGAACCAAATGAATTAGCGGTAGTTTTGCGGGTCTGTACCAAGTTGGTCGAGGTGGTAAAATGGTACAGGTACCTTTAGCGTATATTTGGCATGAATAAGTATTCAATGCACCACCGACGGCTCCGTGGATAAGTATCTTACTCAGGCATTTTAACAGAGTTAGTTATACCGGTCTTGAGCTGGTTGTTTAGAGTGGCTAAAGTGCTGTGTCTTCGGGGGCAACCCAGAAGGCTACAAAAGCTGCCTTCTGACTTTGCCAGGGCGGAAACTCGGTTACGGCATAGAAAGCTGGAGCGCTGGAACCAGCTTCCTGAAAATGTAGTCAGTGGACCTGCAGCGGAGGCTTTTGTGGTTCAGTTAGAAGCTTTTGGTTAGCAACACGACGTTTAACTTCTTTTGTCATGACACCCTTTTACCTGAGTTCGTAAGCGCTACTGCACCCACGCTGGCATTATCCTTCATTAAAAGGAGCCTTTGTCTGCTTTATATTTAAGTTATTTCCTACTTGTTCCTTACTCCACGTTACCTGCACAGTGGAGACTGCTAGTGCAAGAAACACTGGCAGTAAGCACTGGACCTGTGGGTGGTTCGGTGTTTCGCTTTAAGTCCAGCAACCCCCGGCGGTACCTTCCTTTCCAGGCTCAGCTATACACTCAAGGACTATAATCAATGACGTTACTTCCGTTCTGGTTTCCTTTATCTCCCGAGTCTGTCACAGGTACGGCGACACTCACCCAAGGAATTGTCCCCCGTTTCGACAACAATACAAGGCACACAGTTCCTTTACCTGGACAGGTGCGGAAAATTATCAACTTTTTTACAACTTACTAACTGGACAAATCATTCAATATCTTGCACTGATACAATTCTTCCGCGGCATGAACCACTGAGTTCAATTTACCTAACAATACCTCATCCACAAATCTCTTGACTGGAGGACTTTCGACTACGGAAGGCACATTCTCCTGCCAATACAAAGCTTGAACAATCGGTCATTCTAAGCTATTTAATCCGCTTTGGCCGCTCAAATGGCCGTGGTTCCCCTATTTCTAATCCATTTCACTACATACTCCGGAGGATCTGCTATTCTTTCTTCGGAAACTATCCTATCCTCCAAGACTTCAACATATTTCAACGTATATTCTTCGAGACTTCACGTGGTTCTGCAGATGATCAACACATCATATCCAGAAAGAAGTTTAGTTCCTGACCTACCGATCTGGCACAGGAGAGGACCCAGGCACGCAATGGCTACTCGCACAACGCATCAGTCCGCAGAAAATTGGGACCCAACTTGCCTGCGAATAACGGAGCAAAAAAACGTTCAACAAGAAACCTAGCCAGCTACAACTTGCCATTCATCGGATTGGTGGCAGTGTTTCAGGACGTGGTGAGTTTTCGCCTGGCAAGCGTTCTTCCTATAAAAAGCCACAAATGTCCGGTTAACAACACTGCAACGTGGCGAATGTGACTCGCCACCGAATAAAGTCGCAGCCCATAACTTCACACTGGCAGCTCAATTAGAATCATCATACTGGATTGCCTGCTCTTCAATTATCTTCCGATGGATCACTCAGGATTCTCAATCTATTATTAGTCGAGGTATGACTGCGATATATGGCAGAGCGATTATATCCAAACATATAGATCCCGATCCCACTACAACCAAATCGTTGTTTCGCATGTTCACTATTACACAGTTCCAAGCATGGACATATGAGCAATTTTCTACTGTCACTACAGTTCCCATAAAATGTCTGTAAAGCTGTACATACCTGATCATGCCTTAATGGACGAGCCCCGCATAGTCGAGAATAAAATATTTATTTATTTATTTTATTTAATTGAATATGAAGCTGAATCAAGCAGTTTTCTTTGCCAAGTATGTTGCGTATCACTTTTTCTCTAAGATCCATGCGGTTTAACTTCAGCTGTGTTCACGTTGGCACATGCGTCGTTTCCAAATGTTCATTTTGCTAGGTCTACTTATGCGGTGCCAGCTAGTCATTATATTACCTGTCAGACCTTTACATGTTGGTAACTCATGTAAGCAAAGTAGGACGTGCGCTGCGGGTGCTACATCTGAATGAATATACAGACCAACCAAGCAAGCCAGTGGGCCAATAGGATATTTGTGTACAACAAACATTACTGGACACGGATTATCCGAGGCTGGTGTGATTTCCGAACCGGTCGTTGAATCGCATCATAGAAGCAACCGCCTGGAAGCAAAAGTGTAGTATTTCATGGACGTTAATGTCCGATATACGATGAGGAGTTTGGCTTAGTAACTTTGCTGTAATTTTCGTTGACTTGCATTACCCAAATGCACGGCTTGTCCTTGAACGACTTAGTTCTGCCACATGTTCGCGGAGAATGCAGAAGAAAACCTACGGGCGGCTGTGAAACATGACTGGATAACCAATGGCTGTTCATCTTCCTGTCCCACCGAATGTTGATAAATGAAACGATGGGAAACTGCGGTCCATAAAGGTGTAAGGGGATAGACATTGCACATTAGTTTATTTAAAGGAGCAACCGCTGGAACATGGTTTGTTCATAGGTCAACCGGCAGCCGAAAATGAGGTGCGCCACCTGCTAGGAAATGGCAATATAAGCCAGAAAAAGCTCAACAATTTGGTGTTGGTACTAGAAGGTAACTGGATTTAGCAGAAGCCAAAAAGACGTTGCTAACCAGGTTACATTTTCCGCAACGCAGAGGTACTACGAAATTTGTCAGCGCCCACGGCGGTTGCCGTTTTTCTCGGCAACAGCCTGATCCATGCTCTTGTCATTCTAATTATCCGTGTCGTAGGTATGATAAAACTACTTTCGCCAAGCTCAACTTAGCGCTACAGCAGTGCGTCGAGCTCTGCAACCGCGTACTTTCGACCAAGTATCAAGACCACTGCGTAAAAAGAGCAAACGACGCAACATTTTGAGACTTTTTCGGAGGATACATCACGGGTGCTACCAACGTAGGATAGGAAATCTGTATTTTGCGCTGCACTTCATCCGCGCACCCGCCCACAGCATCCAGCATTGAAAAAGAAAAGCGTTAACTGCTAAAAATGGAACCACTTTGTTCTTTGTTGCCAAGCAGTCAACGTGGGTGCGTTTTGGATTCTGCTGACTTCTCGAAAAACCAGCCTGAAGTAGCTGTGCCGCTCCCAACCAATTTGAGCCAGCAAGCAAATATGAACACCAATACTAGCCGTCCCAATGGAACACTTATGGTATGAAAGCACAGCGCAGCAAATAGGTTGTAGGTAACTAATAACACGGCAATGTTGGAGCTGCTGGTAATTATTTAGTATCACAACTCAAACAGTACAACTTCATTGACCAAGCTGAAGTATAGGATTTGAAATCTACTCGCGTTTGATCTGAAAAGGAAGATCGATCCACTAGTGCGCCAATGCATTTAGCTTGAAACTGGCTGCAAGCTATCTTCATGTACCACTTCTTAAGAAATTTGACGTACGCTTTCTGTCTAGGGTGCAGATGCGTTATGACAACATGCTTTCTTACCGGATCAGAGTAGCGTCTAAGCTGCATGATCGGTTCTTCTGGGACGTTCATGCAAAGCATGTCAGAAGCCTTCAGTTTACTGACTGGCACAGCGCAACTGCCCATCAGGTTATATAGCGGTAGCGGTCAACTGCTTGTGCTTCTCGGTATGTTAGTTTGCCGGAGCTGGTTAGCTTGCGTGGTCCAAACGTGCTCACCCACTTTATGCTTATATAAATAACTAAACACATGTTATTTTCGGCAATGGGAGGCACGTCATTAAAGGTCTGATCGTAGTAACAGTATACAAATTGTTCAAGAAGCGCGCAATAGTATAGTGTTTTCATATATGTGCAGTCATAAATGCAGGCATCTAGGTAGGTTGCTGAGTCTTATAAGCAGGATAACTTTCATTCCATTCTTTTAGCTCTGTTCCGCCTCTCTGAATAAGCCTATATTAACTTCCAAGTAGCTTACGCTTACTGCGCTTATCTTCGGTAACGTTTTTGCGTTTGCATCAGTTTTAAGCTACTTGTGGACGATTTTTCTTTATCGTGGATTCGTTGCTTAATAGCTTACTTCATATGCTGGTTTGGCGAAGCGTTGTGCCACCGTCTCTTTATGCATTATTGGATGTAGTTTATTTCATCTAGTCATTTCCAGCTAATCTCTGTCGCTTGCTATGTCTGGTGTGGCTGCGCTAGATATGCAGGTTTAGAAGTGACTACCGGTCCCTTACCCACTGCTTCGCCTATGCTGGCTCCAGGCTACCGTTATTCGTTGCTGGAGAAGACAGATGCACGGCGCTTTTGGCCGTGCTAGGCTCGAAGAGCTGTTCCCTTCAATCAATATGGAGCGAACTGCGGTTCAGCCAACGGCTTGTTTGCACCTAATTCCTTAAATGCAGAGCGCTTGTAGTTGCCTGTGAAGCAGTGCGGGCCGGCTCCGTTGATGAAACCTGGCTCCCATGCACATGCCTACCGGGGTTATTCCTTTGAATTTACACTGGATAATGGGTGCGTGGTTGGCGCTTTGGGTGGTGTAGCGCAAGCCACCCATGGCCCATCTGTAGGCGCAGGTGTCATGTGGCTGACTTCAGTGACAGGGAAACCTGACACTGGATGCGGCCAACCACGTTGCTTGTGTGTTAATTGGGTTACTTTTAGCTTACATGTGTTTCAAGGCGTCGCTGTTTTCTGAAGATATCTTTGACGTTGCTGGATGCAATAAGCTTGTTAGCGCAAACCTGGACAAGTCCAAAGCCGCACTGAACCAGACTTTTCGTCCGTCTAGGTCTTTTAATGTGGTAGCATTTGACCAACATAGTGCGTCCAGATTAGAATCGACGTGCGATGGTCCCTTCTGTTGGGTATAGTCGCCATCTATTCTTAGGTTTCTTAGTAACAGGGTATCGTGCTTCGGAAGCAATATAGCTTATGTAGTGAGAAACTTTTGTCCCATTAAATCTTCTGCTTGTGATGGCTGATTGTACACAAAGGATTCAGTGTAGCCCTGTAAAGTAAGAAATAAAGCTATATTTCTAGTGTTAACTAGAAGCTGGGCCTCGCGGGGTGTCAGCATAATATACAGTAACCACATGCCCTTGTGTGCGTAATAATGGCTAAGTATGTGTACTCCTTGTGCGCGCGCACTGCACCACAACTGCGGAAATAGCTTTTGTGGCAAGTAAGGTTTTATTAGGCAATCTCTTCGGTTGCCTGCAAGTTTTGAGCAGACTTAAAGGCGTTCCGTGGTACCGTAGTTAGATTCCACAGTCGATCAACACACATCACAATATTATCCGCTGCGTTCCAGGATCTAATGGATGATTTCCCCACTTTCTTAGCACCGTACGCCAACTACGTAGGAACCGACTCTCAGGAATATTCAGTCCAGCACCGGTACCTGTTTTCGGTTAATAATGGGTCCCAAAAATTGGTAAGCTCGTGAAAATCTTGAAGAAAGATGTGGCATCAGCAACGTGTTAAAAATGGGATGGGTAATGATGGCCGGTAAAATTACATTTTGACACATTTCGAAGGTAAGATGCATCTAAATAGGATGGCTATTCGGCGTAGTTAGGAGAATATCCTAAGCGTTGAATAACACAGAAATATCCGAGTACCGGTGGTCCTCGAGCGACCAAATCAAATGACGCTACACGCTGCAAATGTTAAAGCTTATTTTGAAGAAAAAGTATTGCTAAATAATAAGCCAGTCGAAACGTCTTTTAAACGCTGTATACGATAAACGCAAAAGTACACAATACGTGCAGTATTGCATGCGTTCCTAAAAGACTGTCAATACAATAGCCAAAATGCTTGCTACATATGCCCGAGCACTTTACAAGCAAATGCGGAGAAAAGAAAAAATATACCAAGCGGCTTTCTGCTGTAGAATTTTAATTAAGCTATCTAGTTTGAAAATCGAAACATAGCTTCTAAGTATCCGTGATCACCGTGTAGTACGCGGTGGCCTGCAAACCGCACCCCAAGCGTGCGTAATAATACCTGCACCAACACTTGAAAATATACAAGCAATTCTCGAAAGCCCCCATGGGATGTTTTGTTTGTACGAGATTACTTAAATCTTTTTAATTAGGTCGTGGTCAAATGACTTCCGTGTACAGTTTTAGGGGCCGGTTCCCTGAACCACCAACTGTATAAGTGAAATCACCGAATAAGTTAACTTTAAGCAGTGGTGTGCGTTGTCCCTGGACTACGTGAGCCCGGTTAACCTAGATAAGCCATGACAGCACAGTGTCCATTTGTCGCGAGTGAGTCCATAAACTCCAATAGTTTGCTTTATAAATTCCGTAAGCTTCATCAATTTTAGCTCATTTTCTGCGTCCCTATGCTTGGACCATACTGCAAGTAAGTCACATCTGTCTACCGACAAGGATAAATAAAGGAGCACACGAATAATTGCAACGTGCTTCTAACCGTGTACCTCGTCGGAGCCTGTTTGGCTAGGGCCTCAAGAAATTTTGCTTTCAAGGCTCAGGTTTTTCCAGATGTAAAGCATTTTGTGCCCCATGCGCTGTGAGGCTTTAGGTAGGTAGATATTGATAAAATATTTAGTTATTTAGTTATTACGG
>OX104068.1:8869602-9016313 GCA_944474145.2 Dicrocoelium dendriticum | reverse complement strand
AGTCGGAGACGGCACCAGAGTGAGTCGGTAACGTGTGTTCTCCAGGTCCTCAACTATTGTACATTGTAAGATCGCTGCGGTAGTAGAGTAGGACCCCCACCTCCTCTGCTGGGGCGGTCGTTCCGGATGAGTGATCATTCCGGCTATCTCCAACCTCAGCATCAGTCAACTCTTGGTGCAACCAAGTTTCGGTAATGGAAATTAAGTCCCAAGCATTCGGAACGTGACGTATTCAAAGTTCGGTAAATTTACTGAGGAACGCTTTGGCGTTGGTGTACATATATGAACGTTTCTCAGATTTAAGCAATGTTTCGCAGTTGTACAATTCCTCCGTGGAAGTTTTTCGCCCGCCCTCCTCCCACCGTTCCGGCGTCCGCGCCCCGCCGGCCGACCCCAGTGTGTGGCCGGCGACTGGAGGGCGTGGCTGAAGCAGCAGAATGAGGGTTACGGGAACACGCGCCGGTACGCGGGGCCGACCATTAATAGGCGCGCGCGGCGGACTAATCGTTTTTTTTGGATGGGTTGCCTATACCTACTCGATGACAGTGATTCGGATATGTAAGCAGGTATCAGATGACTCACGAATCCTTGGTGTTTGGAATTTATACGGGTTAAGAAGCGTTGCTTTACAAGCCCCGTTGGATAGTTGGTGGGGATATCAACATAATAATTATGATGAAAAGGATAGTAAAATAGTTAACACTTTAAATACGAAAATAAGGACTTATCGTTTGCTTCGCTGCAGTCCTGCGATCCACTTAGATTCACAACACTCACAGTTAACAACAAATAATTCCAGGTGTAGGATGGAGACATAGTGTTAAGTAACGAAGTGTAAGTGGATGAGTGCATCGTCCAACCGTCTTTTAAATATTGTTAGTGTCGGTGCAGAGACGACCGATTCTGGGAGAGCATTCCACGGGTGACAGACACGGATGGAAAAGAAATTTCTGCGGCACTCCAGACGACTGTATTGTTCTGCGAGTTTTAATGAGTGGCCTCTCAGGTTTGTATTGCTGCTGAGTTGCAGTAAAGGGCGGCACACATGATGTGGGTCTCGCAGAATCAAGTATGTCATAATCAGGTCGCCTCGTAGCCTGCGATAGCTTCCACTGAACAATCCTAGTCGTCGCAGCCTCTCCTGGTAGGACAGATTGCGCATTCCAGTTACGTTCTTAGGTGCCCGGCGTTGAGGCTGCTCCAGTGCATTAAGGTCGTGTTTCAGCCATGGATGCCAGGCTTGAATTGCGTATTCGACATGGGGGCGAACATACGCACTGAGCATTTGTCGAAATATGGAGCTGTTTATTTGTCCAAACGCCCGTCTCAACAGCCCAACGTGTTGGTTCCCGGTCTTCGAAGCCTTTTCGGATTGCCTGGAGCAACCCAAGTCATCTTGAATCAGGACACTCAAGTCCCGTTCCAAACTTGATTCTTGCAGTACATCCGTTCCGAGTCGGTATGAGTAGCTGCCGTGATGTCGGATGGAAAGCACCTTGCATTTACTGACGTTGAAATGCAATAAGTTTTGGATCGACCATTGTTACACTGTATCTAAGTCACTTTGGAGCACAAGTTGGTCGGCGTTCGCCTGGATCCTGCGCCAGATCTTGATATCGTCGGCAAACATTAGGAAGTTTGAAGCGATTCCCTGTGCAGGGACATTAATAAACACCAGAAACAAACGTGGACCTAGAACTGAGCCTTGCGGCACACCACACTCCACTTGTATGGGGTCCGATAAAGAGCTCCGAACTCTGCCCACTAATTGCCTTTGAAATAGAAAGTTGGCGATCCAGCTTAAAAGAGGGTCTCCGATCCCGTAATGCTGCAGCTTGGATAGAAGTATCCGATGGTCTAGACAATCGAAAGCCTTGGAAAAATCCAGGTAGATCACATCAACACCTTCTCCAGCGTCGGCTGCCTCGGTCCAACTACTGCGTGCAATGAGTAAATTAGTTGTACATGACCGCTGTCGACGGAAACCGTGCTGTTCAGGAGTGATGAGGTTGCGGTTTTCCAGATAGCACACCAGTGCATCGGCAACTATGGATTCCATGACATCGGAGAGTATAGGAAGATGGGTTACTGGGCGGTAGTTGGAGGGATCAGATCTGCTTCCACTTTTGTGAATCGGGCTTATTATTCCAAGCTTCCACATGGCGGGAACTTGGTTCCGGTCTAAGCAGTGCTGAAAAAACTGAGCTAAATGTCCTGCCAGTTGGTTTGCTGCTACTCCCAATGCCTCAGGACGAATGGCGTCGACACCCGGCGAGCTGTGTTTGCGTAGGGAAGTCAGCTTTTGCAATACAGCCTCTGCGGTAAAACTGATGTGGGTTAGTCCTGGTGAGCAGAATACAAAGCTTGGTAGATCGCTTGGTGGCAAGACCCTTTGTAATGTAAAGGCGTATTGCATCTACAGCGCGTTTGCAGCTTCCATAGACGTTCTTGTTGGGCCCTCAGCCGTCTTGAGTGGAGGAAATCCTTGCCTCACCTTTCGTAGGCTATTAACGTGCTTGTACAGCAGTTTGTGGTTAGCACTGAAGGTTTTTGCGATGTTCTGCTGATAGGCGGCTTTGTCTTCTCTTAACAGTTGAGTGCAGTGGTTACGTTGGACTACGTAGTTGTCCCACGTTTCTGGTGCTGGAGCTTCTTTGTACACTAGCCATCCTGCGTTGCGTACTGTCATCCATATTCGGGTTCTGCTCCTAACGAAAGAAATGGATTTGCACTTATTGCAAGCTTTTATCTCTGAAGCCTGTGCAATCAGCTGACTGAATGTTTTGACGAACTCGAGCCAGGCGACTTCCGGGGGTACTTCTTCGAGGAAAGACCATGTTGTGGCGCTGACTAGCTGGGCGAGTCGGTCGTACCTTGTGATGGTTCGCACAGTATCATCGTTATCATTCCGATATTCTGCATAGCAGACGAAGTTGAAACTGATCACTGCGTGATCACTGCGACCCAACGGGCAGTCTAAAACCAACGCATCAATCATATGCTCCTCGTTGGTAAGCACAAGATCCAACACAGATGGCCTGTTACCAGTTCTGAACCGAGTGGGCAAAGTGATGTGGTTGTAAAGAGGAGCAGTAGTTACTAGATCTTGTAAATCGGTTTTGAATTGTTCGCCGGTTGTGGCATGGGCTTCTAAACAATGTACGTTGAAATCACCCATGATAAGAATGTGAGTGTACTTTTGTTGTAAACTGCACCTTAAAGCAGCCATTAGGTGGTAGTCGGTTTCGGATGTTGAGTTAGGGGCGCGGTACACCAGGATAATAAGGCAAGCGTCCCTGCCTTTTAACTGCAACCGGCACCAAAGCGAGTCAGGGAACTGCGAATTTGAATCCTCCGCGGCTTCGCACTGTAAGTCGTTTCGGTAGTACAGGATTACCCCTCCTCCTTTTGTGAGCCTATCGTTCCGGATCAGCGACATGCCGGGTAGCGACACTTCAGCGTCCGTCATTCCCGTGTGCAACCATGTCTCGGTGATACCAATGACATCATACGAGCCGGAAGCTTGGCGATCTTTCAGTTCGGTCAGTTTGTTAGAAAGTCCCTGAGCATTTGTATACAAGCAGGCCAGTTTCTCGGTCTCTAGGAGCCCGCAGAGAGGTGAAGCTGTCAAGTGTGGGAGAATGCCGACCGATGGGAGGGCGGCAGTTATTCGTTTTTTTGATGGGTCAATGATACCTCGTTTGCAACTTGATTCGGCCAAGGTGCGTCCCAGCCTTCGTTTAGACCTACTTCAGAGTCAATTAAAGCAGCAGTCAAGTTACACTCCTGTACATTCGTCAGGATGCTTGCTGCTGCAGTTGCTTTAATACTTGAGCTGTGCGAATTGTTTGCGACCTTTAACCGAATTTCGGAAGGAAGATGTTTCCGATTTCTCCGCCATTGATCCAAAACATCCTTTGCTTGTTGCTCTGACTGAACCACAAGTTTTAGGATTCTAGGGCCGCATCCTCTATAATTCGATGAGAGAGGTATCCTGGTGAGCGATAGTGCCACAACATCATCCAAAGAAAGTGTTTCACGAATGAACCGCCACTGTTCTAAATCGTGCCTTCCGGTATCTTGAACATGGTTAGAAGGATGTTCTGGCACTCCATGTATGAAGATTGTGTTTAGGCGGTCTTGCTTGCTGTGCCCCTCTTCGGTGTTTCGTTTTGGTTGTCGCGCGCTCCAAGGGACATCAGGATAGATACGTATCCCACAGGATTCGCGTTTTAGCGCGCTTGCGGAGAGCAAAACATTTTCCACCTCGGTGGAGGATTCTAGAGTTACTCGAATAAGTCTGGGTTCACCATAGTGTGGCGAGTTCGGATGACGAGTAATTCGTAACAAGTTTATGGGCTTGGCTTTGATACTCATCTGCATACACAATGAGTTCCATTGGTCTTGGTCGTCTGATAACTTCTCCCGCAATGTGATGGCGGTAGATTCAGGGACATTTGAGCATACAACAGTCCGGGCACTGTTGTTGGATCCCTTTTTAATCGATCTACAAGGTATGGTACTCATTTGTCTTGACTTGTTGACAAGTGATTTTTTGCTGTTTTTCTCTCCATTTGCGTTAACGGTGTTTCCAATGGAAGAGGACGCAACGGCGGCCTCTCGATGGACCCTTGCAGCAATCTCTGCATATGTAACCGACATTCTGGGAGGTTTAGGCTCGACAAGAGATATTTGAGCTACAGGTACCAAGGGTTGGTGTTTAGCTGCTCCATCCTTGTTAATACTTGATGTCAGGTCTAGTGGAATTTGCTTAACCAGATATTTTGAATGGTGCCCGATTTTCTTTGCTGTGAGTACTGCTTAATTCACGTAGGTACAGTCTGTTTTCGCCCGGCGTTCTACCAAAGTTAGAGAAGACAACGGAGATGGAGACATGGCTGATTGCGGTGCAGGCGAAGCGATTTGTTCAGCATTCCGTTGCTTCGCAGCCGCTACGCTTCTGTGGTCCAGACTCGCTCCCATTGAAGTAATCTCATTGTTTATCCTCTGCTCTGCTTCTGCGATTAACCGGTCGCATTTCTCAGCTAGGATAAGCAAGCACTTAACGAGGGGAATGGTGGAACACGCAGTACAGAACCAAAATGCATCTTGGGAGCTATTTCGCTCCCGTAACTTTTGTTGGGACACATTTGCACATTTCGTATGGTACCATGCTAAACAGTGCGAACAAGCCAGACCGATTTTTACTACCCGATGACATTCTCCTAACCCGCAAATGCCTTTCGATGGGAGTCTCTTCGGTTTCGCCTTTCTGCCATTCAATTTGGTGTCGTTACCTGACCCAGTGGGTTGGTTAGCGTTCTGTACTTTTACAGCTTTGAGACCGGCGCACATCGGTCAGGCGAGCGTGGTGGTTGCAAGGTCAAATGAGCGGTCGGCGTGGTCGCGCGGTCCGTGTGATGGGTAATGCAGCCGCACTGGCTGACAAGGTCACAAGGAATGGCGAGTGACTGCAACCTGAACAGAGCGCTGAACACTGATTCTTTCATAGCTGTGTTGAGAAACTGTGGATCGGAGTAAGTTTAGGCTTTTCGGCCTGTCTCGAGAATTCTGTATCGAATGGTGTCACACAGAATGGCAATCGGCTCAATACGATTGAATTAAACACTTCGCTTAATCACAGATGCCAGTGAAAAGCTTAGTGATGGCACAGCCTCTAATCGTAGAAGATATTTCCACGTATGATGGATCACTGTGTAGATCTGGTAAATCCGGTTCGAATGAGCGTACAGTGCCAACGCTGCGAGAAGATGGAGAGAGGATAGAGGGAAATAATCCAAATGAACCAGTAGCACGCACGTCACGCGAGGTATTCAAAAGTAGTCTTAATGAATACTGGATACAACTCATCTGGGCCAGGAGCTGAGTTCTGATCCATTTTGACAGAGAGCTGCATCACCACAGGTTTGCTTTCAATTTGATAAAAAGATGGACAGTGCGTAGTTAGGGAGCTACCGTGCAGACAGGCTTAACTGAATAGACCGAAGGGTACTGCGAAGCTAATGTTAGCATTTTTCTCGTCATGGTGAAGTACACTGTCTTCCTTGGAGCCTAGTGTAGGGATCGCACCACCCGCTCTAACATTTCGTTTCAGATAGGTGAAGTGTTTCTTAGGAGAATTTTCAGATTAGTTGGCCAAGCGGGGTAAATACTGGAGCCGCTATTCGCGCTATTGTGGGCGTTAAGTTGGCTTGCTTCCCTGTAGGCTAAGTAGCTCGATGGCAGTTGTGTGGTCTAGTAGTGATCCCACAGTTTCCGTCGGCTTTCCATTAGCGATCTTAATTCTTTCCTAATCCTATGGTGGCCGTTGGAGTAAGGTCAGGCTTTGCAGCTTGGAAGTGTTATTCGATGCGAAGCGGCATCTCGGTTTTCAGTAGCTGCCATACACCGTCACGATCCAAAGACTGCGGAATATTTCACTCCAGAGTGCTTACCGCTGCTTTAAGTCTAGAGAGGTGGACCCGCCAGACGTTGAAAGAGGTGACCCCTGGTCCTGAATTGTTAGGCCTTTGTCCGTTGGAAGGGTAGAACAGCGTGGTCTCCCATGCTGAGCCGATGGAGCATCATTTGAGTTAAGAATTCAGGTGTGTCCGGACTGTGCACTACGTATAGCTCGTGACATGGGAGTATCCGGGTGGGTACTAGGATGTATGCTTGCCGTACCACATAAGGCAGTCGCTAGTAAACAGTGGAACAAAGCACAAAGAAATAAAATAAAAATGATCTATTCTCGATTACGCAAGGAAAGCTTGCCCAGGCATATGCACGATAAGAGTACAAAATGTGCTCATTTAATCTACTATGCAACAATAGGTTTGCCACGATTCATATAAATGTAGGTATGTGGACAGGTAGTCCTGTGTAGCCTTGTTTACGAGATTTGTCCATGTTTTCTTACACTTTTGCTATTGACGTCAGTGTTAAACGGACTCTTAATGTTTCTGAAGTTGAAGCGGTTATCCGGAGGAGCAACTGGGAGGCTTTAGTGCTTGGAGTGTCCCAGCCGCCAAGTGTCAATTTTGTTAAGCGGGCACTTGTGATATTTATATGATGGGTGCTTGACAAGCGCACACCCACCATGTCCTGAAACCTTGCTGCAGAACTATTTGCTGAAATGTGGTAAACCCCAACCACCCAGCTGACACAACGTGCAGGTTCTTCGGCTAGACAGCCCAGCCTTGGCAAGTCTCATGGGATGGTTTATAGGAATAACCATAGTTCAACAAACAAAAGGGTGAGAAGACATCTGTGGCTCACCGCCGCGTTAAGACCTAGGAACATCCGTGTACCACGATTGCGTACGGTTGGTTGTGCACATGTGCGCTTCTGGTCGTTACTCAATGAAAACAATCAGATCAAGTACGTAAATGATATACAGCATGGTCCAGTCGTTTATAAAAGGCGTAACGTGGGAGCTGGAATAATAAAAAGTAGGATGGGTGTCCTACGTCAGCAAAACTCGGAGGGAGTAAGAATTCCAGCGGTACTCCAGCCGGCTGTTTTGGGTGGCAAGTTTCTATTAATGACCTCTTAATTCTGTGTTGCAGCCAGGCTTCAGAAGAACCCGCCAAGCGTTACTAGGGCTTTTCAAAACCTGGAAAGCCAGGATAAGGTCACATCGTAGCCGGCGATACTTTCTGCTGTACACCGGAATGGCCATCAGTCACCTAAGTTGTTGCAAGTGGGACAAACGCTTCCTATTTTTCGTTGCCCGTCGACATGTGGCCACCAGCGCAAACACGTAGCGTTTTAATTAGGATTGCCAAGCGTGGATCCTATACTTTGTATGTGCCTCACATACGCATTGAACAGTTGGGGAAGATGGCGGGGGCGGACCTCCAGAAGACACTTTGGCAGCGAACCAACATAATTGTCCGCCGTTTCGTATTCCAGCAAGTACGCCGCCAATGCGCCTTTTCCGTCCTAGATTAAAAACCCAAGTCTTGCTTCTTTGAGGTGGTGTTCTGCATGTCTTTGCCAGCTTAGAAGCGCAGGTGGGCTTGTGGCGCACATGCAGAGTATTCCACGACCGTGGGAAACGGCAGTAGTTTTAACTTTGAGCATTCAAAAGCGCAGTCGACTTCTCGTTGCAACCTTTCGTGCTCTTCCCGATAGTCGCTTAGTCTCCATAGCTTGTTGTCACCGGAAACAACAGAAAAGTTGACAGGCTGACATACAAAATGTCGTTACTGAAGAACAAGAATAATAGCGACCCCACTACCGATCTATGTGAAACACCGCGGTTCACATCATTTGGATCGGAAAATGAACCGCGAAATAAACCTGTGTTGCCGCTGTAAGATAAAGCTTCCGAGTCATCCAAGAACAGATTTCCAACTCCTTGTTCACGCAGCTTTTTGCGAAGACGCGGTGTTCACTGCGGTCCAGTGCGCTGCAAAGCCTAGTTAAATGACAAAATGGCCAGTCCCACTGTCCGACTATCTCGGTCCAACTGCCACAGGCAGTCAGTAGTTTGGTAGTAAGGGACTGATACTGCGCATTCAGCGTTACTCCGTTGCTATGAGGGTTAGCCTTTTAAAAGTAACTCTATTACAGCCTCCGTTATGAGAGATTACGTCATCTTAGAGATCGCCTGGTGAAACGGTCACTATCGTTAGTTTGGCTGGGCTTTAAACGGCTGTTACCTTCGTAAACCAAGGGTTATGATGGCTTGCCTCCACGTGTTAAGGACCTGTTGGTGCCTCCCAAGCATCTTTTGTAACAAACCCCGCTAGTGCTTCACTTAAACCTCGTAGCTGACACCTGCGATGCATTTTGGAAGAAAATCAGTAACGTTCGCGGGAACTATGTCATACGCAGATAATAGTTAGCTTCCTCAGAATGGTTGCTGAACTAAAAGTGATGTGTTTACATACCGGCAACTGGGAGTATGGAACCAGCTATGTTACAAATGTTAGCAGCATTCCGAAATTTTGGGGGCATATTGTAGCTTACATCTTCGGCGGTTTGAACACATCCATCCGCTGTCATTGGTGGAGGAACACCGCTTCACATTCCGGATGCTGTGCACTATGTCTGGACAGAGGCTTTTTGTTAACACCAAATCGGTTCCTCTAAATTCTGCTGGTATGTACATCATTGAGTCCTTGCGTACAATTGTGCTGCACAACCTAGAGTTCTTCGGCTATCGAGGTTAGGGTTCGTTCCATGTACATGCCACGCTGTATTGCTTGTTGTCTGGTTTTTCAGGGTCTACTCCGAACGTAGGCTTGTGCGCTTGCAGAGCGAAGTAGCTTTTCAGTGAAGGTAGGTATAATCAAACGGCCGACCTTGCCATGTACGGATCGTGCAAAGCCCTGTCAATGGATAGTTCGTCTGGAAACTCACAACGGGCATCTCCCACAAGTTCTGCTAGTATGTCATATTGGGTGATCGCTGTGTACCAAGTTATAGGTTTTGAGAATAACCTGCATAGGGCTACCAAGTCGTTAATTTCGGTTACGTTGTCCTTGCGATACGAGAGGGCTCTTCAGCCATCGTTTCTCAAGCATGAGCTCCGTTCGTGCGCACTAAATATTACGCTGCCGGTTTATTTCCGGCTCCGATATCGGGTGGTTTACTTACATGAATGAAGGGCGGAATGAATGCAAGATATTCTTGCAAGTCGGCCCTAGCTGCCAGTTGGGATGCAGGGACTTCCAAATCTTAAATCTTGAAGTCACATGAGATGAGACCATGAATGTATCCGCCTCTTAGGACCCTTCCTAAGCATAAGGACAAGCAGGAGCCGACCTACGAATTGGACATTAGGGGACTATAAACAAGGACCAAATGGCAAGGTTCGTTGCATCTCAGTCGCAGGCTGCGCCAGGGGGAGCCTAAGCGTTTCGGGAACCACCACCGGTTCGCACTGCAGGTCGTTGCCGGGAAATACTATTACCCTGGGCTTTGCTAGGCCGCTCGTTACAGAGAACGGACATACCATTTATCACGACTTCTGCCTCGGTACTTTCGGAATGCAACCAGGTTTCCGTAACCAGTATAAGGACCCATGCAAGTGACGCTCCAAGTAGCACCAGTTCGGCATTTTTGTTCAGGGGGCTTTGTGCACTGTTTTACATGCGGGAACGTTTCTATGTTTTTAGTAATGCATCATGGGTTAGGTGTTTTGGGTAAAATGTGGGCCGACCGATAAAACCGGCAAATAGTCCATTTTTGTGTGGTGATGAGGACCTCATCTGTGTCCGATACGTGGATCCTACCATCACACCTTTACTTCCACCTTTGTATGTAACGTATGGGGTGTATTTACCAGGTTCATTGGCTAGTTGCTTAAGTTTTTCAGCCATTGGCGGGAAGTGGTTTGACTAAGTGGCTGCACTAGTGTGTGCTTATCAGGAGCTCCGAAGGAAAGCGGCTGCGGCCCGCATACCATCGCTCCACTACAAATACTGACCACTGTCTAGATTGAAAGCCGACTTTTCTAATTCACGGCCAACTTTTATAGTTTAACGATTGGCGCAACCTCGAGATTGATTGCGCTAGGACGTTTTGCAGGGAGAGGAGCTCACGAAGGTATAGCAAATGCTCCTTTTCGTGCTCGGCCGTTTCGCGCTTAGCAAGACTTCCAGCCTCGGAAACTCGGTATACTCAAATGGTCCTGGCTTAGAATTCCGTCTGGTTTTGGTCCAATTAGTGGGTCGTCCGTCTGCGTTCAATCCACGGATTATGCGGGAATAGGCGCTGGAATATGACCTATTACGGAGATCAGCTACCGTTAACCGGACGGTTTCCGCTTGATTGCCAGAGGTCAGCACATCTCGGTTGAGTTTTGTTTAAGGTAGTGCTGTGAGTTTGGATGACACGTAAAGCGTGTCAAATGTACGGGTGTTGTTATCCCACCTAGGGTGTCACATTCAGGGTTCCACTGGTTCAATTCATCAAGTAGTTTTGCCTATAAGCAATTGTACCTTTATTCTGGGACGTTTGCGCTGATTACCGCTGGCCTACTACATGTAACGCTTGTTGAGCTCAAACAAGCAACTGGGATGTATACAGTTGGTGTTGGCTGTTTGGGTACAGCTTCGTCTTCTTCATTTACCACGAGTCGAATAGGAGTGGCCGAAGACCTACGTTGCCACTCACTTTCGGAAGCAACCAATTTCCAACCCCTACAAGTTTCAAAGTCTTACTGAATTTTCAAAACCTTTTGGAGGATGATGATAACCAGACCATGCTAATTGCAATCGCACTGACGGTGCTTTTTAGGCAGATTTGTGAAACTAGTAGCATTGGCGTTTAATGATACAGCTGATGCATTTTGGTGCGCTGTCTAGGCTTCTTCATCAAATTTAATGCGCTGCTGGAGATAAATGACTGGGAGTTACTCTCCGTCATCCATGCTGCAAATAAAGCCTTTTTGGTGCTCCTCATTTCTTCAAACCTTGCACCTAGCCTTCATAATTCTGCGATAGTGGTTGTAAATCTTTTACCAGAAGGTTAACTATACATACTAAACAGAGCCACAAATAATCTGGTTTATAATCTTTAGCTTTAACTGGTTCACCATGAACTTGGGACATTTGCGATAATACTTGCCTTAAAACTGCTACAAAGGATGCCAATCCGTACATTTTTAGTGCATGAAAGAAGGCTACAAATTACGGTCGAGTTGGATTGCTAACATGGGGTTTTGCTTGGTCATCACGATCCATCGCCTCGATCGATGACGTTCCCAGACAGGCTCGAACGCTTATGGGTAACTGCTGGTCCCGTGTGCGCTGCGTTGCATTTGTGTTCCCGGTCATCCTGCTCTGCGGCTCTGACCCGGGTGGGGAAGGTTAGAGCGGCTAGCTTATTCAAGCAGCACATGGAGTGACTAAGCGATACGGACACATAATAGGCTCTAGCTAGTGTGTTGAACGGTCCACAGCTGTAGTCGATGCTTTGTAAAATGAAAGGTGTAGGAAGTTTCCTTTAGGAACACTAATATTTCTGGGCAGTTAGCGTTCGGAACTGTCCTCGATTGTGTTTTGTGGATAGGTCGCAACAACCGCAATGTCCATATTAAGTTGATGCAAGCAAGCTGGATCGGAAACTAGGAGTGCCATAGGTAGCGCAGATGCTTGTGGGTCGAAAGGGTGTAAACACAACTTCATGTGACAAAATGCAACTGAGAACGGCGACAAAGTGACGTGTTCACAAATGTGCGCTTAGAAAGCAGTTTCCTTCAACTTGCGCGTTTCGAATGACTCCATGGGGGTATCACTATGAAGTAACTAAAAAATAAATAAATAAAATAAATAAATAAATAAAATAAATATTTGTAGATCGGCTAGTAGCTGCACCTTAAGGGTTCAGAACAACCTTTGCATTCATCTTATGCTCTTTCATGGCAGTAGGCAAAATACGAATATATGTTCCTAGTTAGCAATTGCAAATGTATTAGCATTGTTTGGTGTAAAGCTGAATGGGTCGCAGGCGCCCACCTTGAAATTTTTCTGGTTCCTTCGGGCGATTTCGAGCTCCTTGTATCTTTGTTGTGAAAGCTGCGTAGAGCCGTAGCTGTGCCGTTTCTCTTTGGAACAGAATCCAATTCACCAGAATTTCACCTTAAATTCATTGCAATGTTTGGCTCGCTCATTCGCCAGAATTGTTTGTGTGCACAAGTAAGAAATGAGAGTAACGGAATTATAAGAGGTAAAAAATTTAAAAAATAATTTCGTGAAGTGAAGATGAAAATAAAGAGGGTATGTTAAGAGACTTACTAAGACGGCATGCTTTACTAAAATGGTGCAAGTCAACAAAATGTTTAGCTAAACAATTTTGCGCTGATATTGCTTTCTGGCGAGAAATTTTCACGTGAATAAATCACAGAGAAAACCATTTCTAAGGCTAGGATGCTGCGTACAGTGGCATAAAAATAGACTGCTCAGGACAAATTTTTGCCGCTGATTAGGTAGAAAGTAAAAACAATGTAATAAGAACAGTAGCTTGATAGTTCTTTACAATTGAATGGTACTCTACGAATAAGGCCATCATTCTCTTTCTCAAAATATGGCCTTTTGTTTTGCAAGCAGATAGCAGAAAGAAGAAAACAACAGAAAATATAAAAGGTAGCAAAACGGTATACGTGCCAAGTAGGCATAGCTATCTGGAAGTCTTCTAGTTAGGCCGTAATATCCTGAAACAACTAGGGACTTCGTAGGTGGCTGAAAGGTACACTTTGCAGGCATACATGACAAATATACGCAAATAAACTATAATTTTGCGTAAAAACACTAGAAATCTTGTAAGGAACATTATGTCTTCATGCGAACTCAGGAGAGCTTATAATTAACCCACGGTTAGAAGGCCTCAGCGTATCATTTTCAGTAGATTATGAGCCACACAAACAACTAAGACTATAGGGTTAAGTATTATTAAGCCCTTAAATGTTTCTGAAATTTATGTCAAGGCTGCATGAGCCGGGTCTACCTAAGTAACACAGGAGACCTTTCGGATCAGTTGACACCTTTTGGCCTGGAAAATACACACATTTCTTGGCTAAACATCGCAAGCTTCTCTCTTAGTGTCCATTTTGCATATTCATGAGGTTATGTCTCAAATATCAGTGAGCTAGAGGAGCCTGGCACTAATACTAAAGAAATGAGTGTTTGGAAAATTTACGAAAATTAAGCAAATTACTTTGGGGCGTGAACTCCATTTGGGGCTGCGTTGGTGGGGCATTACCTACGCTACTTCTGGAGATTGAGCTTGCTCGAACTTACGGGATTGTTATACCACACGTGTTGAGGCCAACTATTGTGCAACATTTTATTAATTTTGAGCTATTTTACTCCAGTTTTATGTTCCGAAGCAATTGCCAGCGGTGTGCATCCACGTGCCAACGTTAACTAGTACTAGCCTGTCACACCGTCTAATTCCTTTTGGTTTTCCTGGCAAGAGCTGTTCGGGCATTCTAAGCAAAGAGTGAAAAATCAAGCAGGCGTGGAATAGCAACAAAAACAAATGAGAGCTGGTCGTTAACCCGCCATTACTCGTAACGCATGGTAGGCTTTGGAGCCAGCTAATAGATAAATAACACTCGGGCGGCCAATTTACGAAAAGTGGTGCTGGAAAGTTTCTGGTGGTCCGGCCAATCCAGTGTGACAGAGGCGTCTCTGTCGATGGTTTGCTTCCTTGCTAGTGAAATGGAATCTGGAAATGCGAGTGTTGTACTGGCAAAAGCAGTTAAATAAGAGTATTCGGTTAGCATTATGTCGGTCTACTAGCGTTGCCAATAGTGAAAAACAGATATATGCCTGATAAATCTAAGTATATGGGGCCAAGAAAGGAGAAGTGGAGAGTAAAATGGCTGATTGGCTGGCCTAGAATTTTTAAAATGTTCTCTGTCAATAATATGAAAGATATATATTATTTTGCTGTTTACATACTGAACGTGGTTGGAAACGGCGGAACACAGTGGCTAGTGCTCAGGCTTAATTAAAAACAGCAAACTGGGCCAGCTAGCAACCGACATTTCCGAAGACACATAAAGACTCATCTAAAGCCAGAATTTAGAACGTTTTGGACAACCCACATGCTAATCTTAGGTGTAGCAGCAGCAAAAAACGATTTCAACATCTTATGCAAGGCTTAGGTCTGGTGGGATGAGTTTAATAGTACCTCAAATGTCATAAGCCTAATATCTTTTCACGGATTCAGTGGTCTAAGAAGTTAGTAAATGATAAAGGTAAAGCGGAAGACAAGGAATGATGTAGTAGATGAGATGTAAGGATTGTGGTTCGCCTGCAAGGATGGCTCCTTCATTGCCGTGCAATACCCTATATTAGGAATAACTACGGAGTTTAGCGATTGTAAATTATTTGCTTATTTTTCAATTTACGCCTACCTATTTCGCTGCAGTTGTTGTACAGCTTTGTTTTAATTAACCTTATATACATACATTTGGTTTCGAGCTCGTCTTCCATGGTTCTGCCTTGGTTGCAAATGGATTGTTGCAATGTTGCGCATCGCCGCCTGCGCTATTCACCATCGGACTTTATGTACACGTACTTTTTGGCGTACCTTACGATTTACGGTTGTCCGAAGCTAAGACGCATCAGGATATTTTATACATGAGGTAAACCTGACCGATTAGGTATTCTCCTTCACCGATTCCTCCATATACTTGGTGACCACGCATTTTTATTTACTTCGTATATAATTTCTCTTTTCCTTCAAATTATCTAATCTAGCATCCGCTATAAAGGCCTCGGAACATTCCCTTGGCCTCGTTTTACCTTCATTTGACCTTTGTAACAAATGTGTTTGGTTCGTTCATGTAGAAACACTTATCCGTTCCGTACGATTACATACCAGTCCAAAGTGTTTGCATATGTGACTGCTCACTTACTGCCTAACATCACATATGAGGTCATCGACATTCTTGATCCATGCCCCCAGAGTCCCCTTATGATAAATTTAAGGCAGGCATAGTAAAGCGTACTACAGCCTTAGACGAGGTAAGCCTTCAGCAGTTACTCTTTGGCGTTGAGATTGGAGATAGAACTTCGCCTCAGTTACTCGGATACATGCGCTCCCTCGTCGGTTCTTCCATACTGGATGATTCCTTTCTCCGTCAGTTGTGAAACTATTGTCTTCTGGCGAATACCACGGCTATTCTAACGTTGTTTGCCTAGTATCTTTCGCTAGACAAACTGACAGCATCTGCAGATAAAGTTCACGAACAGTTCATTGAAACGGCGGTATCCCACGTCACTGAGACTAGCTCAGCAAGCTTTCCAGGAACAGGCTACTTGCAACAATCAGCGAGAAACTTTCTAACTTAGAACTCGCCTTGTCCCGCCTCAGACGTGACCGCGTTCCTTCGCGACGATCCGTTTCTCGGTCCAGTTTTTCTAGCAACACGTATACAACGGCAGCACCGCTTTTGTTATTATCACCGCTTCAGAGACGCAGCGCGTAAATGCCATCCGAAGTATAAACACCCGAAAGTCTTTCAAACTTCTACCTGAGGAAACCACGTAGCCAGCCAGTAATGGCGGCGGCTGTCGCTGACCAGGTTATTAGTCGCCTGTTGTAAGCAGTTGACTCCACAACCAGACCTCAATTTCGGTTGCTACTGGAGCAGCAGTCAGCGTTCTCTCCCGTTCGTTGGCGAAACGCCTCCTGCAACCAGCTGTTCCAATGCTTACGGCAGCTATCAGACTAAAATGGCGGCATACGGCCAGAAATTACTTACGTTGAGTCCTGAATACGGCGTAACTTCCCTTTTCATTTCTGCCATCGCCGATGTGCAAAAGCTCCTCATCGGAATCGACTTCCCCAGTCGGTCCGGTCTTGTGGTCCACCTAAGTTGTGGGAAATTACGAGAAGCTACTATGTCTTTAGACATCTCTGCAAACTTGCTTCATTCATTGCTTTCGGGCTTTGCATTCTCAATCCTGACGACACACAGTACAATGGAACAATGGAACAATGGATTTATGCGGGTATAAAAGCTAAGGCTTGACAAACCCCGTAGGGTGATCCGTACGGAATTCATGGAAGTGTGAAAAATTCAATGGAAACCAATTCAGTAAAATCGTTTAACAACGAGTCACTACAAACTTGTAGACTCACCGAGTTTGAAGTGTCAAAATAATAATCCACTATAACTCCGGAGGGGATCATGAGGTATGGAGGATTTGGTTAAAAAATTCACCGCTCCTTTAAATTTGCATGGGGCAAAGTGTCTGATTTTGAAGCGTCAAAATATAAATCTACTGTTGAAATTAACGTGGAGGAAAATTATTTTTAAAGTATGGATTTTGGAGCCCTTAAAATTAGACTGTACTATGGGAGATAGTGCAATGAAGTGAGTGCACTATCAACTCGATTTTTGAATTCGATCAGATTCTGGGAGAGCATTCCAGGCTTTGCAAACGCGCAAGGAGAAGGAATTCCGTCGACATTCCAAACGGCTGTACTGCACTGCCAGCTACAGATAATGGCCTCTCAGATTGTTGTAGTTACTGAGCTCCAGCAGATGGCGGCAGGTATGATTGGGGTTTGTCAGAATCTGAGAAGCCAAGATCAAATCTCCCCGTAGTCGTCGGTATTGACCACTAAATATCCCGAGCAATCTCAGTCTGTCTTCGTAGCGTAACTGGCCTAAACCTTTCGCGTTCTTCGTTGCGCGTCGTTGAGGTTCCTCTAAATCAGAGAGGTCTTTCCTCAGCCAAGACTGCCAGACTTGTATTGCATACTTCACGTGTGGTCGTATGTATGCACCTAGAAGTTGGTGAAAAACAGATGGATCGAAGCGTCCAAATGTGCGCCGGAGAAGGTCCATTGGTCCGACAAGTTCCGTCCCTACTTCCTGCAAGTAACGATACTTGGGATCCTAAACACGATGTAATCCTTCACCTCGTTACAACCGGTCCGCCAGTAACCGTTAAAGCTCCACGCTTGCGTCCTGACAAACTTCCAACAGCTAAAAAGCAATTTCAACACATGCTTGATTTTGGCATTGTTGGTCCTTCAAACAACTGCTAGACATCATCTTTCCTTCTGGTGTCTAAAACGTCTGGCGACTTTTGAACTTGCTCTCAACAATGTCACTGCTCCGGATAGGTATCCTATCCCCAATATCCACGATTTCTCTCTTAGACTAACCGGAAAATCAACCTTTACCAAACTCGACCTAATCAGCGCTTACCACCTAATACCAATGGCGGAGGAAGACATTGCAAAATCTGCTTTGATCGCTTCATTTGGCCTATATAAATTTCTTCTTTTGCCGTTTTGCCTCCGGAACGCAACACAGTCTTTCCAAAGCTTCATGAATCAGGACCAACCTGGTTTTGATTTCGTCTACGCTTACATTGCCGGTGTTTTGATCGCAAGCGCCCCGACGAGCATTTATGACACCTCCGAATACTTTTCGGACGCTGTGAAAACCCTAGTATGAAATCAACCCGGACAATTGCAAATGTAGTTAGCCTACCGTTGAAGTTCTTGGTCACAGGCTCGATGGCGAAAATATTAAAGCTCTCCGGGATAAATCTCAAGCGATCCTTGACAATGCGACGAACCAAGCTGTCCGAAGCTCACCTCGATTCCTTGGTGGTATCAACTACTGCGACATATTATTTCAAATTGTGCTGATGTACTTCATTCGCGTACTGACATACTGAGAGGAAACTCAAAGACGTAACGATACCCCAGAAGTTGAAGCTATGTTCACGGCCGTCAAGCAGAACGTTAGCGAGATCATATCGCTCCATCACTTTATCGGGCATATATCTGTTTTTCACTATTGGCAACGCTAGTAGACCGACATAATGCTAACCGAATACTCTTATTTAACTGCTTTTGCCAGTACAACACTCGCATTTCCAGATTCCATTTCACTAGCAAGGAAGCAAACCATCGACAGAGACGCCTCTGTCACACTGGATTGGCCGGACCACCAGAAACTTTCCAGCACCACTTTTCGTAAATTGGCCGCCCGAGTGTTATTTATCTATTAGCTGGCTCCAAAGCCTACCATGCGTTACGAGTAATGGCGGGTTAACGACCAGCTCTCATTTGTTTTTGTTGCTATTCCACGCCTGCTTGATTTTTCACTCTTTGCTTAGAATGCCCGAACAGCTCTTGCCAGGAAAACCAAAAGGAATTAGACGGTGTGACAGGCTAGTACTAGTTAACGTTGGCACGTGGATGCACACCGCTGGCAATTGCTTCGGAACATAAAACTGGAGTAAAATAGCTCAAAATTAATAAAATGTTGCACAATAGTTGGCCTCAACACGTGTGGTATAACAATCCCGTAAGTTCGAGCAAGCTCAATCTCCAGAAGTAGCGTAGGTAATGCCCCACCAACGCAGCCCCAAATGGAGTTCACGCCCCAAAGTAATTTGCTTAATTTTCGTAAATTTTCCAAACACTCATTTCTTTAGTATTAGTGCCAGGCTCCTCTAGCTCACTGATATTTGAGACATAACCTCATGAATATGCAAAATGGACACTAAGAGAGAAGCTTGCGATGCTTAGCCAAGAAATGTGTGTATTTTCCAGGCCAAAAGGTGTCAACTGATCCGAAAGGTCTCCTGTGTTACTTAGGTAGACCCGGCTCATGCAGCCTTGACATAAATTTCAGAAACATTTAAGGGCTTAATAATACTTAACCCTATAGTCTTAGTTGTTTGTGTGGCTCATAATCTACTGAAAATGATACGCTGAGGCCTTCTAACCGTGGGTTAATTATAAGCTCTCCTGAATTCCCATGAAGACATAATATTCCTTACAAGATTTCTAGTGTTTTTGCGCAAAATTATAGCTTATTTGCGTATATTTGTCATGTATGCCTGCAAAGTGTACCTTTCAGCCACCTACGAAGTCCCTAGTTGTTTCAGGATATTACGGTCTAACTAGAAGACTTCCAGATAGCTATGCCTACTTGGCACGTATACCGTTTTGCTACCTTTTATATTTTCTTTTGTTTTCTTCTTTCTGCTATCTGCTTGCAAAACAAAAGGCCATATTTTGAGAAAGAGAATGATGGCCTTATTCGTAGAGTACCATTCAATTGTAAAGAACTATCAAGCTACTGCACTTATTACATTGTTTTTACTTTCTACTTAATCAGCGGCAAAAACTTGTCCTGAGCAGTCTATTTTTATGCCACTGTACGCAGCATCCTAGCCTTAGAAATGGTTTTCTCTGTGATTTATTCACGTGAAAATTTCTCGCCAGAAAGCAATATCAGCGCAAAATTGTTTAGCTAAACATTTTGTTGACTTGCACCATTTTAGTAAAGCATGCCGTCTTAGTAAGTCTCTTAACATACCCTCTTTATTTTCATCTTCACTTCACGAAATTAGTTTTTAAATTTTTAACCTCTTATAATTCCGTTACTCTCATTTCTTACTTGTGCACACAAACAATTCTGGCGACTGAGCGAGCCAAAAATTGCAATGAATTTAAGGTGAAATTCTGGTGAATTGGATCCTGTTCCAAAGAGAAACGGCACAGCTACGGCTCTACGCAGTTTTCACAACAAAGATACAAGGAGCTCGAAATCGCCCGAAGGAACCAGAAAAATTTCAAGGTGGGCGCCTGCGACCCATTCAGCTTTACACCAAACAATGCTAATACATTTGCAATTGCTAACTAGGAACATATATTCGTATTTTGCCTACTGCCATGAAAGAGCATAAGATGAATGCAAAGGTTGTTCTGAACCCTTAAGGTGCAGCTACTAGCCGATCTACAAATATTTATTTTATTTATTTATTTATTTTATTTATTTATTTTTTAGTTACTTCATAGTGATACCCCCATGGAGTCATTCGAAACGCGCAAGTTGAAGGAAACTGCTTTCTAAGCGCACATTTGTGAACACGTCACTTTGTCGCCGTTCTCAGTTGCATTTTGTCACATGAAGTTGTGTTTACACCCTTTCGACCCACAAGCATCTGCGCTACCTATGGCACTCCTAGTTTCCGATCCAGCTTGCTTGCATCAACTTAATATGGACATTGCGGTTGTTGCGACGTATCCACAAAACACAATCGAGGACAGTTCCGAACGCTAACTGCACAGAAATAATAGTGTTCCTAAAGGAAACTTCCTACACCTTTCATTTTACAAAGCATCGACTACAGCTGTGGACCGTTCAACACAATAGCTAGAGCCTATTATGTGTCCGTATCGCTTAGTCACTCCATGTGCTGCTTGAATAAGCTAGCCGCTCTAACCTTCCCCACCCGGGTCAGAGCCGCAAAGCAGGATGACCGGGAACACAAATGCAACGCAGCGCACACGGGACCAGCAGTTACCCATAAGCGTTCGAGCCTGTCTGGGAACGTCATCGATCGAGGCGATGGATCGTGATGACCAAGCAAAACCCCATGTTAGCAATCCAACTCGACCGTAATTTGTAGCCTTCTTTCATGCACTAAAAATGTACGGATTGGCATCCTTTGTAGCAGTTTTAAGGCAAGTATTATCGCAAATGTCCCAAGTTCATGGTGAACCAGTTAAAGCTAAAGATTATAAACCAGATTATTTGTGGCTCTGTTTAGTATGTATAGTTAACCTTCTGGTAAAAGATTTACAACCACTATCGCAGAATTATGAAGGATAGGCGCAAGGTTTGAAGAAATGAGGAGCACCAAAAAGGCTTTATTTGCAGCATGGATGACGGAGAGTAACTCCCAGTCATTTATCTCCAGCAGCGCATTAAATTTGATGAAGAAGCCTAGACAGCGCACCAAAATGCATCAGCTGTATCATTAAACGCCAATGCTACTAGTTTCACAAATCTGCCTAAAAAGCACCGTCAGTGCGATTGCAATTAGCATGGTCTGGTTATCATCATCCTCCAAAAGGTTTTGAAAATTCAGTAAGACTTTGAAACTTGTAGGGGTTGGAAATTGGTTGCTTCCGAAAGTGGGTGGCAACGTAGGACTTCGGCCACTCCTATTCGACTCGTGGTAAATGAAGAAGACGAAGCTGTACCCAAACAGCCAACACCAACTGTATACATCTCAGTTGCTTGTTTGAGCTCAACGAGCGTTACATGTAGTAGGCCAGCGGTAATCAGCGCAAACGTCCCAGAATAAAGGTACAATTGCTTATAGGCAAAACTACTTGATGAATTGAACCAGTGGAACCCTGAATGTGACACCCTAGGTGGGAGAACAACACCCGTACATTTGCCACGCTTTACGTGTCATCCAAACTCACAGCACTACCTTAAACAAAACTCAACCGAGATGTGCCGACCTCTGCCAATCAAGCGGAAACCGTCCGGTTAACGGTAGCTGATCTCCGTAATAGGTCATATTCCAGCGCCTATTCCCGCATAATCCGTGGATTGAACGCAGACGGACGACCCACTAATTGGACCAAAACCAGACGGAATTCTAAGCCAGGACCATTTGAGTATACCGAGTTTCCGAGGCTGGAAGTCTTGCTAAGCGCGAAACGGCCGAGCACGAAAAGGAGCATTTGCTATACATTCGTGAGCTCCTCTCCCTGCAAAACGTCCTAGCGCAATCAATCTCGAGGTTGCGCCAATCGTTAAAATATAAAAGTTGGCCGTGAATTAGAAAAGTCGGCTTTCAATCTAGACAGTGGTCAGTATTTGTAGTGGAGCGATGGTATGCGGGCCGCAGCGGCTTTCCTTCGGAGCTCCTGATAAGCAAACACACTAGTGCAGCCACTTAGTCAAACCACTTACCGCCAGTGGTTGAACAACTTAAGCAACTAGCCAATGAACCTGGTAAATACACCCCATACGTTACCTACAAAGATGGAAGTAAAAGTGTGATGGTAGGATCCACGTATCGGACACAGATGAGGTCCTCATCACCACACAAAAATGGACTATTTGCCGGTTTTATCGGTCGGCACACATTTTACCCAAAACGCCTAACCCATGATACATTACTAACAACATAGAAACGTTCCCGCATGTAAAAGAGTGCACAAAGCCCCCTGAACAAAAATGCCGAACTGGTGCTACTTGGAGCGTCACTTGCATGGGGCCTTATACTCGTTACGGAAACCTGGTTGCATTCCGAAAGTGCCGAGGCCGAAGTCGTGATAAATGGTATGTCCGTTCTCTGTAACGAGCGGCCTAGCAAAGCCCAGGGTAATAGTATATCCCGGCAACGACCTGCAGTGCGAACCGGTGGTGGTTCCCGAAACGCTTAGGCTCCCCCTGGCGCAACCTGCGACTGAGATGCAACGAAACTTGCCATTTGGTCGTTGTTTATAGTCCCCTAATGTCCAATTCGTAGGTCGGCTCCTGCTTGTCCTTATGCTTAGGAAGGGTCCTAAGAGGCGGATACATTCATGGTCTCATCTCATGTGACTTCAAGATTTAAGATTTGGAAGTCCCTGCATCCCCAACTGGCAGCTTAGGGCCGACTTGCAAGAATATATTGCATTCATTCCGCCCTTCAGTCATGTAAGTAAACCACCCGATTCGGAGCCGGAAATAAACCGGCAGCGTAATATTTAGTGCGCACGAACGGAGCTCATGCTTGAGAAACGATGGCTGAAGAGCCCTCTGTATCGCAAGGACAACGTAACCGAAATTAACGACTTGGTGCCCTATGCAGGTTATTCTCAAAACCTACTAACTTGGTACAAGCGATCACCCAATATGACATACTAGCAGAACTTGTGGGAGATGCCCGTTGTGAGTTTCCAGACGAACTTCCCATTGACAGGGCTTTGCACGATCGTACTGGCAAGGTCGGCCGTTTGATTATACCTACTTCAACTGAAAAGCTACTTCGCTCTGCAAGCGCACAAGCCTACGTTCGGAGTAGACCCTGAAAACCAGACAACAAGCAATACAGCGTGGCATGTACATGGAACGAACCCTAACCTCGATAGCCGAAGAATCTAGGTTGTGCAGCACAATTGTACGCAAGGACAAATTGGTACACCAGCAGAATTTAGAGGAACAGATTTGTGTTAACAAAAGCCTCTGTACAGACATGTGCACAGCATCCGGAATGTGAAGCGGTGTTCCTCCACCAATGACAGCGGATGGATGTGTTCAAACCGCCGAAGATGTAGCTACAATATGCCCCAAAATTTCGAAATGCTGCTAACATTTGTAACATAGCTGTTCCATACTCCCAGTTGCCGGTATGTAAACACATCACTTTTAGTTCAGCAACCATTCTGAGGAAGCTACTATTATTGCGTATGCATAGTTCCCGCAACGTTACTGATTTTCTCCCAAATGCATCGCAGGTGTCAGCTACGAGGTTAAGTGAAGCACTAGCGGGGTTTTTACAAAAGATGCTTGGAGGCACAACAGGTCCTTAACACGTGGAGGCAAGCCATCATTACCTTGGTTTACGAAGGTAACAGCCGTTTAAAGCCAGCCAACTACCGCTTAGTGACCGTTCTCCAGGCGATCTCTAAGATGACGTAATCTCTCATAACGGAGGCTGTAATAGGTTATTTTAAAAAGGCTAACCTCATAGCAACGGAGTAACGCTGAATGCGCAAGTATCAGTCCCTTACTACCAAACTACTGCCTGCCTGTGGCAGTTGGACCGAGATAGTCGACAGTGGGACTGGCACTGATGTCATTTACCTAGGCTTTGCCAGCGCACTGGACCGCAGTGAACACCGCGTCATTCGCAAAAAGCTGCGTGAACAAGGAGTTGGAAATCCTGTTCTTGGATGACTCGGAAGCTTTTTCTTACAGCGGCACACAGGTTTATTTCGCGGTTCATTTTCCGATCCAAATGATGTGAACCGCGGTGTTTCACATAGATCGGTAGTGGGGCCGCTATTATTCTTGTTCTTCAGTAACGACATTTTGTATGTCAGCCTGTCAACTTTTCTGTTGTTTCCGGTGACAACAAGCTCTGGAGACTAAGCGACTATCGGGAAGAGCACGAGAGGTTGCAACGAGAAGTCGACTGCGCTTTTGAATGCTCAAAGTTAGACCTACTGCCGTTTCCCACGGTCGTGGAATACTCTGCATGTGCGCCACAAGCCCACCTGCGCTTCTACGCTGGCAAAGACATGCAGAACACCACCTCAAAGGAGCAAGACTTGGGTTTTTAATCTAGGACGGAAAAGGCGCATTGGCGGCGTACTTGCTGGAATACGAAACGGCGGTCAATTATGTTGGTTCGCTGCCAAAGTGTCTTCTGGAGGTCCGCCCCCGCCATCTTCCCCAACTGTTCAATGCGTATGTGAGGCACATACAAAGTATAGGATCCACGCTTGGCAATCCTAATTAAAACGCTACGTGTTTGCGCTGGTGGCCACATGTCGACGGGCAACGAAAAATAGGAAGCGTTTGTCCCACTTGCAACAACTTAGGTGACTGATGGCCATTCCGGTGTACAGCAGAAAGTATCGCCGGCTACGATCTGACCTTATCCTGGCTTTCCAGGTTTTGAAAAGCCCTAGTAACGCTTGGCGGGTTCTTCTGAAGCCTGGCTGCAACACAGAATTAAGAGGTCATTAATAGAAACTTGCCACCCAAAACAGCCGGCTGGAGTACCGCTGGAATTCTTACTCCCTCCGAGTTTTGCTGACGTAGGACACCCATCCTACTTTTTATTATTCCAGCTCCCACGTTACGCCTTTTATAAACGACTGGACCATGCTGTATATCATTTACGTACTTGATCTGATTGTTTTCATTGAGTAACGACCAGAAGCGCACATGTGCACAACCAACCGTACGCAATCGTGGTACACGGATGTTCCTAGGTCTTAACGCGGCGGTGAGCCACAGATGTCTTCTCACCCTTTTGTTTGTTGAACTATGGTTATTCCTATAAACCATCCCATGGGACTTGCCAAGGCTGGGCTGTCTAGCCGAAGAACCTGCACGTTGTGTCAGCTGGGTGGTTGGGGTTTACCACATTTCAGCAAATAGTTCTGCAGCAAGGTTTCAGGACATGGTGGGTGTGCGCTTGTCAAGCACCCATCATATAAATATCACAAGTGCCCGCTTAACAAAATTGACACTTGGCGGCTGGGACACTCCAAGCACTAAAGCCTCCCAGTTGCTCCTCCGGATAACCGCTTCAACTTCAGAAACATTAAGAGTCCGTTTAACACTGACGTCAATAGCAAAAGTGTAAGAAAACATGGACAAATCTCGTAAACAAGGCTACACAGGACTACCTGTCCACATACCTACATTTATATGAATCGTGGCAAACCTATTGTTGCATAGTAGATTAAATGAGCACATTTTGTACTCTTATCGTGCATATGCCTGGGCAAGCTTTCCTTGCGTAATCGAGAATAGATCATTTTTATTTTATTTCTTTGTGCTTTGTTCCACTGTTTACTAGCGACTGCCTTATGTGGTACGGCAAGCATACATCCTAGTACCCACCCGGATACTCCCATGTCACGAGCTATACGTAGTGCACAGTCCGGACACACCTGAATTCTTAACTCAAATGATGCTCCATCGGCTCAGCATGGGAGACCACGCTGTTCTACCCTTCCAACGGACAAAGGCCTAACAATTCAGGACCAGGGGTCACCTCTTTCAACGTCTGGCGGGTCCACCTCTCTAGACTTAAAGCAGCGGTAAGCACTCTGGAGTGAAATATTCCGCAGTCTTTGGATCGTGACGGTGTATGGCAGCTACTGAAAACCGAGATGCCGCTTCGCATCGAATAACACTTCCAAGCTGCAAAGCCTGACCTTACTCCAACGGCCACCATAGGATTAGGAAAGAATTAAGATCGCTAATGGAAAGCCGACGGAAACTGTGGGATCACTACTAGACCACACAACTGCCATCGAGCTACTTAGCCTACAGGGAAGCAAGCCAACTTAACGCCCACAATAGCGCGAATAGCGGCTCCAGTATTTACCCCGCTTGGCCAACTAATCTGAAAATTCTCCTAAGAAACACTTCACCTATCTGAAACGAAATGTTAGAGCGGGTGGTGCGATCCCTACACTAGGCTCCAAGGAAGACAGTGTACTTCACCATGACGAGAAAAATGCTAACATTAGCTTCGCAGTACCCTTCGGTCTATTCAGTTAAGCCTGTCTGCACAGTAGCTCTCTAACTACGCACTGTCCATCTTTTTATCAAATTGAAAGCAAACCTGTGGTGATGCAGCTCTCTGTCAAAATGGATCAGAACTCAGCTCCTGGCCCAGATGAGTTGTATCCAGTATTCATTAAGACTATTTTTGAATACCTCGCTGATCCCCTCTGTCAAAGGTTTCGCAACTCCATCAAAGCCTGCCGTTTGCCAACTGACTGGAAAGAAGATATACTTGTGCCCAATTACAAGTGTGAGGACCGCCAAGTACCGGCCAAACCTCGCCTCTGCTGCCTGACTTCTGCTGTCTGCAGGGCCGTGGAACGAATCCCCGAACATGCGCACCGGCTACGCCGTGGGAAGCACGGCGTGATCTCATCCTCACAACATGGTTTCCCAAAAGCAAGCGCCTGCGTCTCTAATTTGTTGGCCGTCAGTGAAACTTGGGCACAATCCTTGATGATAGCCTTTGGATGTGGACTTCAACCAATTCAGCAAAGGCATTGAAATCTTTCCCTGCCGAGGGCTGTTGCAACAAAGTTAGGAGATAGGCGTGACGGGCAAACTCCGCTGCGGCGTCGGTGACTCCATGAGAGACCACAGCCGCCGCTTAAAGGTCAATTAAAGAACCTTCGCCCCTGTGCCAATGAGAAGTGTGGTTCCACAAGGATCAGTACATGTACTGGCACATTTAAATGTGTACATAACTAACCCCCGGTTTCGTCCCGAACCAACTGCATGAGCAACGCTGAGGATCTTCGACTCCGAGCAACAGTTTGTGGCCCAGAGGATGCCGATGAATTACAAGGGGCTCTAAGTAGGCAGCTCGAGTATTCTACAGAGTGGAGAGTACCTGTAAAGCGCGAAAAGTTTGTGATTCCCCCAGTCGGTAAAACTGACCCAGACGGCACATAGCACGTTGGTCTATTTCTTCTCAAGGGAGCCACCCAAGTTGCGGACCACAAGCGCATCGCATACTCTGATCAAAGGACCTTCCAGGATATACTAAGTAGGTGCCAACTATAGAGACTTCCAAGTGTCACAAGAAGATGGTTCTATTGAATAAGTTGTGAAACCTTCCGACGTCCATACACCGCACGCATACGTCCCATACTAGAATATGAACAGTCAGCCGTGTTTGCTTTATCTAACTTTGAGTGCTGTTTGATAGCGAACGTCCAGATGCTTGTCTCGAAAGCTGCCATCGGGCTCCGAGAAGTTCCTACCATCTCCGACTTCACCAGCTGAACAGGTATGTATGGAGTTCCGCCGTAGCCACGCCCATCTCATCCACACTAAACGCATGCTTCTCGGTGAACTCGAAATCCAGCTACTACAGTCTTTTCATCCCAACGCCGACTGCTCGACAATAGGCCACACATGGAAGGTGTTCAAAGCATGAACACTCTACGCTCGCCTAGACGGAATCTTATCCACCCGAGTGGTGGATGAGTGGAAGAGTTTACCATACAAAATCGTTGAGGCACTTCCGGAGGCAGTTTTAAGTGGTTAGTAGACAAGTAGTTAATGGAGCCACTGGGAGTCTGCTGCTCCCGCTGCAACTAAGACGGGCCATCGAGGGAGGTCGGCACGAACGGACAAGCAGCTATCCCACACGGCATAGGAATAAACGGCGCTAAAAGTTTTTACTCTTCTGCTAGTTAGCAGAAGAGCGGACTCCAAACGGTGCAGGACCAGCTGCACGGTTGGCCCGGAAAGTAGTAAATACCCGCTAAAAACGATAAGCGTGCTGCTCTTTCGACTGGCAACTTGGATTCATTCGGCATATACCACGCTGGTGGCTAGCTTCGCTAGAGTGATCTGTACCATAATGACCTGTATCTTTTCGTGTCAAATGCCTTCAGCTTCCCGAGCTACCCCGAGAATGGTAGCGGCGGCAAACAAGTGGCTATGTGCTCTAAGGCGGTCGTACTCCCGGATAACTACAGCGGTTTTCAGACCTCCGTTTACATCAAATATCCGCCTGATTTGTAGTAGTTGCTTCCAGCTAGTTATCCTCTTTTAAAAGCTGAAGGCGATTTGCTAGAAAGATTACAGTAGCGTGGCCCGAAATCCGTCATGGAGCTGCGTGGTCTTGCTTACCCACTTCGGGTCAAAACGCTGAACATATCACTAATAGGTTTTCGTCGGCGCCATGGAGACCTTATGTAGTTGGTGGCGCAATCCCAGTTGTCACTCAGCAGGTTGATCTAGTTAGCAACCACACCTCTGTGCTTCAGCCTTGAGACAATTAGTGGAAGACTGCTGCTAGGGGGCTCCTGCTGTTTTGGTTTAGGCGCCGACCCTTCGGTGTCCGACCGGCCAAGCTCTTTGTAAACCTGTTATCAGCTTTTGCGCGACCCTATGGAGGCTACTGTATCCAGATTTGTCTAGCTTGTCTTGTAAGGGACAGAATGGAATTGGTGGGGGTATTGCGAGTGGGTACAAGGTTAGTGGAAGAATTATGGAGCAAACTTATCCAGCACATTTGCTTAGCTTGGATATGAACTCAACGCATATCGCACGGTTAGTGGAAAGTTGCTCCAAGCTTACCGGATCCTAACAGGCAAGATCGGTCCATTCTTATTCTGCCAAGCCGCCTAGTCTCCAAGGTCACCCATTGAAGCTACGCAAAATACGTTCTGACCGAATGAGGACGGAAACTTTCTTGTGGCGCCGGGATGTTGCAGGTTGGAAAACGCTTTGGTAACACATCGTTAGGGCATTTACGGTTGAGGGCTTCGAGAGACAGTTAGCCGTGCATGAGTGGTGTAGGTCCCAAAAATAACCGCTATCTTTTAGGTACCATTTAATTGTTGACCAATTGTACCTTATACTTTCTTGTTTTAATTTCAGTACAACCGGCTCGACACTCGACAGCTTTGAAGTTTCCACGCTACGTATATCGCTTGCCTTGCTTTATCCGTGAGCGTCTTCTTTTAGCCATGGAATACAGTCCGCTGTGTCCGACTCCAATTGCCTCCTGATATCCAAGCTTACATTCGCGCGCGGTCTCGGAGTAGTATTTACTAGTCCTACAAATGGGTGACCCCGAATCGAAGTCTCAACATCGATCGTGTAAAACCCACCTTTACGGAATGAACCACCTAGCATACTTCGTCTAATAGTGCTTCGTGCGACGTCACAACCCCGCGCACCAGCTTTCAAAATGCTACTGCAGTGCAAGCGGGCAACAATCTCCGTCTATAAGCTACAGCCGCGTCGACATCTCCCAAATCTAACCAGCAAAGTCCCATGACAAATCGCCGTGGTCAGGAGGTGCGTAAGCCGGCTCGTTTCTACTACCATGCAGCGGTACATACGTTAAGCTATGTAAACATTATAAATATTGAAAACAAACAAGGAAATCTTATAAACAAACAAAAATATCAATAGTCTCCGAAAAGCCTTCGTTCTAACAAGTATTCAAAAACCAAATATTTAAGCATGCACGTAACTCGTTCATCCTTTTTGGAATTTGCTGTGCGGTCGTTTCCATTCTCTCGTCTCTAACCACCCTAACCTTCTACTTTGATCTAGTGGCCCACACGAGCAATGTTTTCTGGGAACTTAATGCGAATGCTTTCCGTTTCACCGCGGTAGGGTTGTCGCAAATTCGTGGGATCACGGTCGTTCCTTCGTGGGCGATGGCCGTTTCTCCTTGGGACGAGGGTCATTTTGGCGCGGAGCTTGGTGCGGCGGAGAGTGACCACTCCCAAGCGCACCGTTTGGCAGCAGCGGAGGTTGAGGTCCTGTCGGCAATTTTCAAGGCTAGCCAGTTTTATGTATCCCGAAAAGCACACCACAAACGCTCGCAAAATGCACTGCCCTGCAATCAACAAGTAATAAATAACAAACTGGCAGTGAACTATGACTTCCGGCGTACTCTTATTTGACATGATCTCTCACTCATTTTTACTTTGTACGACTTTGCCCTAAGAACTTCGAATCGCCTGTCATTTTCGATGTCGATGGTCTTCCATGTTCATCTTCCTAAGGTGGAGCTGCGTAGCTCCCAAAATATTAACTGTTATCTTAGGTACTGTGTAATTGTTGACCAATTGTACATGATGCTTCCTTGTTTTAACCTTCATTACAACAAGCTCGGCATTCCACCGCCTTGTAAGTTCTCGCGCTGGATTTCTATCCAGCCGGTGTGACGGGGCTCGCTGCATTTGATTATCTATTGTTCCATTATCCTATGGTATGAAATATTTTGTGTTAGCAATGCAGGAATCGCGATTAAACCTGGATCTGCTTCGTCATGCTACCAGTCTACTAGTGTTTCGAATGGTGCTTGGTGAATGTTCAAAAGATAAAGCAACGACATGGGGCGAAGGGAAGATCTATTGGCGCATAAAATGTCTGGTTTAAGAGACGGTGACTAAAATGACTTTTGTAGAGGACCGCTCTTTTATAACTTTGAGTGCGGAGGCAAACAACACATAGGCAAAAGCTCACAGGCGAAGACCAAACAAGCGCGCTTGGGTTACAGTTCTTCCTTTAGCTAATGGTGTTGCGATACCGACTGGAGATACAAAGATATAACTCCGACTACTGGAAAGACGTGGCAGCAGCAAACGCAGTTAGCAAGACGCGAGCGCTTGAACTTTGGTATGCAAGCTTGGTCAATTTACACAAATAGTTTTAAATGGTCCATAACCAAAGTGAAAAACAAAGATGAAATATGGTGTAATCACAACAACTGCAGAACTATCCCTAGAGTTTGCACTGGGGAGAAACGCTCGCAATAGTGTTTATGGAACACTTGGTGTCAGATTGAAGGGGAAGGAAACCACAGGACCTGAATATCTATGAATAAGATTGCTTGGTGTTGTGAACAATGAATCCCAGGTTTTGGAATCGGTTATGCATTGGTAAGGGTGTAACGCCCCAAGCACAGTAGGCTTGTGAGGTATTGAGGTAGTTACTGAACTATCCAACTTTGAATCGACGTATTAACCTATAAGGCGCACAATGCTCAGTGCTGCTTGGGTTCCTAATGATCATAAACGAACTAGTTCGGTTTCAGCCATAGGAACTTGATTGGAGCCTCCTAGATGGGTGTCGAGGGTCCTAGTATACTACGGATTCCGCTAAATACCACCGGAAAAGCGTGTAAATCAGGAAGCATACGCAACTTGCACGCCCTTGGTCTAGATGTTGTCGGGCTAATTGATCAAAAATTGTGCTTCAGGCTTTCAGTATAGGATGCATAATTCAATAAGCTGTTGATTCGCGTGTCCAGTACCATCTCCCCGGGGAGTAGGAGGGTTTTGCCAGAGACAAGTTTTGCTGCGCAGCAACCGATATCTTCCTTCACGGTATTGTGAATTGCAAGAGGAATAGCTGAAGGGCGTTCAGACCAGCGCGCGTCAAAAGTAGGGCTCGTAATGGCACCTTCCATTTGTCCATTACATCGTTCGACAAGGCTGTTGTGGCTAGTATCGCTTACATCCTTTAGTCCGCGCAATCGCTTTTATCAAAACGCTCCCGGTACAGTCTGTTTGTATTGGCGTAAAACTACTCGAATAAATGCCGTTAGCTTCCGCGCTTCCGTCCTGCTGATTTTGGCTTTGTTGCTGCTACCTGCGAACGCTGCATTCGTGGCTGCCTGAAAGCAGCATATTTCCGGTTGAGTTCCTATTTAACTTCTGCCTCCTTGGTGTTCCACGTCCACGACAGGGATTTAGGTTGCTGTAGCTGGAACGTAACGCTACTATGACTGAGTTAGCAATACCTTGGTTTTGCTTTTCTTGAAGGACTTTAGCCTTTCTGTATTTTACCGCCAACACCTAACTTAGTGACCACACCATTTTTCGAAAGCTCGTTTTTCATCATGCTATCTTATTAGTCTACGTGTGATTTTGCTGACCATTCTGGCAAATATTTGCCATCTATTTTTGACCCTTACAATCCAGGTATTTGGTTTATTCGAGCGGGAAGCACTTTTATGTGTCGAAAAATTACTTCGAATTCAATCATATTTTTCTACATCGTTTCACGTTTGGCTTTCTCTATTGATTTTGTCATCGTCGACGTTTTGGAGCCAACGTTTCAGAAAAGATTTTTGATAACTTTAAGGCAGCAATTCATTAACGTACCACAGGCTGTGTTGAAGGGCCTCTACAGCAGTTAGGTTCCTATTTTGACCTTGCTGACCGCACTCCATCTTAACGTTTGTTATATACGCCTTCCCTTTTGGCGCGTAAAAGCTTGTGGACTCCATACTGTGTCAACCTTGGGCTAAGTGTCTTCCGGCTAACATCACGGCCACTTTTTAAGTCATTTGTAACGAACTGACACCAGAAAAGCTCGCAGAAGCTGCTGCCAAGATGCATGGCAGTTTCCTTAAGAATGTTGTACAGCAGCTGACCGAATGTGCCACAGCCAGCCCCTAAAGCAGCACCGTGCTTGATGGGATCACTGACAGCCTTCCACTTTGGAAGTCAGTCTGCCTGCTGTTGCACTTAACTGTACTACTATGTAATGTAGTTTTTATCAACTCCTATTCACACAGCTCACCTTCAAACTAGAGATCTGCGTACTGCAATTTGATGGGGATAATTCAATTTTCCATAAATCACATTAGATTTCTCGTGCCCTAATATCAGTTCGAATAAGGGAGAGGCTGTTTTGCAAATCAGTAGGATCAAGCGGAAACAACACCTTCACATAGTCAGCAAATAGGCATGGTGTGCCGTGACTGCAAACGCGGAAAATGACGTTTATGTAAAGTAAAAACAGCAGCGGGCCAAGGACGCTTTACTGGAACACGCTGCTGGTTACAGAAGATGTCTTCGAAGTGATACTACTTAATTGCACTGACTATGCTTGGTAGCTGAGGTAGGATGAAAACGAAGAGTGGAGATTACCTGTCATGCCATATGCGGCTGACTTCGTGAGTAGTCTCTTCTGTGAGACTGGGACAAATGTCCTTTTCAAGTCAAGGAAGACAATGACCAATGCCTACCCGATGTATAGGGAGTGCGCTAGATTGTATAAAACTTCAAACTGGCAAGTTTGGTGGGACTATGATGGCAGGAAACCATGCTGGGACTTGGTAATGAGGTTACGATGCGGTAGTAAGCAAGCATTTCCTCCTTAATTATTCTCTCCATTACCCCCGAGGCGATAGGTTTGTGGCTGCTAGGACGGTAATTGTCAACATTTTGACGATTACCCCATTTATGTCGTAGAGCGACCGTTGCGTGCTTCAAAATGTTCTGGTAAAAGCCGCTCCTCATAGAAAAGAAGCATCTATTAAGAAGGAGGACTGGGATGTTCGGACCTACAAGTTGCAGCAGTGCAGAGGAGAAACCGTCTGGAATGGGGAAATGTGACACCTTCAGCGGACGAAGTGCTCGCATGAGGTTGCACAGGCGAAAGTCAATAGTTTGCAGCAGATCCTTAGTGAACTTTGGTATGCTATCTGGTACTATCAAATCGGTGGTGGTGGTGGAGTCACAGAAGTGATTGTTGAAGTGATCGCATAGATCGACTGCATCAGTAAGTATCCTTTTATCAGGGAGTATTGGATAGGTAAGGAGTATATTGGGACGGTCGCTCCGAAGGTTCACAAGTCTAGCAAGTGGTTGTCCTATGTTGTGGGTACTAAGCGTTTCGTGCTCAACAGATATTTGTTCCAAGTATAGCCAATTTCTCCAACTGGCAAATATTTCGTTCAGACGAATTATGAGATGAAAGTCCTTGGCCTTGTTGTAGGTGGAGCGCATTTTCTTGAGCTTGGCAGAGATTCTGCGCGTGGTTGCGTCCTTGGACGCCTGAAGTTTGCTTGATTTGTTCGGCGTTGGGGCAAGCTCGTCTAAGCGATTCATTAGGTTTTTCTATAGCTCACAAGTAGCAATATCTATATGGGCCGCCTAGAAGAAGTCATCCCAAGGTGCTGCTAGGAGAAACGTTGAAAAGGATTTCCAAATGATACGGCGGGAGTCTTAGTGAAAACTTCCTAATACCTTGGCGTGTATGAACTTTAGGGAGTAAAATATGAGCCCCACTATCTTGTGGTCACGCTTCTGAAGATTGTTTAAAACGTAACCCAATACGTGGGATGTTTCTTTCGTGAATATTAGGTCCAGAGTATTAGGTCTTCACGTGGGAGCAGCCACATGTTGATTCCAACCTTGTGTAAAGCAAGTAAACAAAGGCCCTATGCCTGGAAGGTGTGGACTGCTCAAGTCATGAAATATTAGGCATATTTCAAATCACCGCCTATTTTCAAATGGCGTGCTGGCCCTTGTGATGCTTCTTGCAACAGTCTAAACAGTTGGGTAATCATAGAATAGGAGAGATTAGGTGGGTTTTACGCACAGCCGATTAGGAGGTCGAGCTGGATTGGATTGAATCAGAAGGGATCTTATGGGTTACTAATAGCAATCGTTTGGAAAGTTGGTCCACGGAAGTTATTGTTGACGTAAATAAGACAGCTATCTCCACTTTGATTGGCACGACCATTGCAAAAATAGGGTAACCTGAAATGGGCAGCAGAGCAAAAGAGGCGTCTGATGGATACCAAGTTTCTGTGATGAGTACCGTATGCGGAATGTACAACATTATGGAAGTCATAGAAGCTGCATTATATGTTTACTTGATCGCGCGTTGAAGAGGAAGTCTTTGTGTGAGTCTTTATGTAACGCAGCTCAGTTTATGTTCAATGGGTTATTCATGATAGCAGGGATAGCAGTGACCGTGTCCGCGTTGTTAGAGAGTAGTTCGGGTTGTAGGAGTATGTCTGTTTGCTTACCATGCTGAAATGACGCAAGGAGACAGGTTCGTAGTTGGGCGAAAAGGTACTGGTAATGACTGAGGTATTGGCAGGGATAGGTACCACGTTAACGTCGGAAGCTAACGATGGGCTATACTGCCCGTGGAGTCGTGAGGGGCATGGTTAGGCCAGATGTGGGTTTGTTTCCGTGACAGCTGTACCGTTTTCTAATGTTCGGAGAAGGGAGTGGGCATGTTCGCTGGCAATGGAGGGGCTCCAGGTTATGTCATCAGTTGGAGGCGTAGAAACCGAGTTTATAAGTGCGGAAAGAACTAGCTCAAGGAAAGCAAAAGCATCGGCTGTCGTTATTCCGGGGCCGTGGGGTTGCATTAAAGGGAAAGGTTTAAGCAGGTTCCCATTGGGCCACAGAAGCTGATAATGCATGCCATTTCTAGAATTGAATTTGGTGAGTCGGGGCCAGTAGATGGTGTTAGAATGTTTGCTAGCGATTGCTCAAGGGCATCTGTGGGATGTTTAGGAGCCTGTACAGTTAAATAAAAGCAGTCACGCCCTGTAGCCACTTGAGCGGTGGCGAACAATAATCCGCCAAGTTCCGTAAAATAGGAACAGGAACGGGTAATGACGGGTTAGACAGTTCAGTCATTATTGGAAGGTTGGTGAAGCGATGGCTAATAAACGTTGCGAGCTAGGGCCGGGTTGAATGGCTCTTTACTTAGCGGTGATCTGTAAACCGCACGACTGTGACGAAGTACCTGCCATTGATTATGGTTACAGTCAGGTAGGTAGCATCGCGGAAAAGGCGGCATTTGGAAGTGGGATATAGGTTCGTCAACATATCGCGTTATATTGGGCGGTCTCAAGTTATGATACTGGTGTGTTTGAGAGCTTGTAGTGGGGCATTAGTTCGTTTAGCTTGTTAGCGCTGGCGATTAGATTTAGTGTGGGGCGGGCGTCGCACATTTTCGGGCCGTGGCCGAGGCCTTTTGCTGTTGAATGATGAGCAGCTAGTGATAAGTTTGGAATCAAGTGTGGTTTTCTTGGCGGCGCTTCTTCGTTAATAGCATTAGTCCCTCACGGTTTTTCTACTCGTTCGATATTGCCTTCTAGAGTGCAGTCTGCCTATTGCGCTATGAGCACTGGTTGAGTAGTACGGTGGGTGTGAGTTGCCTGAATTACATTGGACGGTTACTGGTTTGCTGTCTCGGCAAGTTGAGTTGCAAGGGACAGTTTATTTGAGGAGCATTCGTTTTGGGCGGTTTGACGAAAGTTCCTTAGTAGTCCTTGGGTGCTTATGATAAGACTTTTGGATGCTTTTCCGATAGCTTCCTTTGTCAGAGGTTCTGTATCGGTGTCGCACATATTTGAAGCCTTCGGTTTATCAGCATCGGTCTCATCTTGGCAGAGAGCAGCTTCATACTGCGCTGCCATATAGACTATTGCCTTTACTGTGTTGGACCATGTTAGTTCAGTACCGTAGGACTTTGTCACAGTCGGGTCCACGGGCTGTTGTGACAGCTCCACAACTGCTAAGCATGGGGTGGCTAGCCCGGGAGCGGTGGGGTAATGTTGGACAAATTGGTTAGGCTGAAGTTTATTGCATGGTGCCAACGCTCGGTGCAGTGGCGTCTGGTCCGATTTGACCACGCGAGTCCCCAATTAGCTGCCACTCTCATACTGATTTCTTTTCTAATTACAAACTGGGCCAGTTCCTGAGCTCTAAAGGTAATAAGTATAGGGCACGGTTGGCGTTTCGATGCCTTTCGATGTTTAATTTTGAAGGATTCAGGCGTCAAGTTGCAGACACTGATGCGCGAGTGCTGCTGCTTTGCTAAGTTGGTCTCGTTGGTGCCACTGAATATCTTTACGCTATGCGCACGACGAATCCGTATGAACCTTCATTAGCAATGTGTGCAAGCAGCTCACCTTCCACTTTGAGTTCATCCACATCAGTGGTCTCTGTGATTCCCGAGAGATGAGCTAGAGGCATGACTTTTGCTGACGTATCGCTAAGTATACAGACATTAATTTTGTGTGGGTTTAACTCGATCTCAAGAAGGTTAGTTCTAGCATGTGCTCCTTTCAGTAAAGATTAAAGGATTATTCTACAGTCGGAAGTTGGGGCAAGGTATGTATTGTCAGTGTGTGGCATAGAATTCTAGCCAACCTTCTAGCAGGCCTCAGCAAAGAGCGCTTTGCTCGCACCGCCTTAACAGAATCAAGGTAGTATGGCAAGTCAGTTGGTCGGTTTTTATTTAATAGTAGCAGCATGTCAGCATAAGTAACAAAAATACGAAAACGCACAGTATCAAACAGTCAGGTTCGCGAAAGAGAATAGATAAAAGTCGTGCTAAAATTTAGTTTAGAGACAATCGAGGCCTTAAACAGCATAACCAATTTGAGACCGAGACAAAACGGACCTTGTTCCCGAGTACAGCAACAGCAGCTAGGTTGACTTATGAAGAAATAAATAAAGTGTTTGGTCTCGAGATTAACGGACCTCCTCAAAGCAAGCATGAATGAAACTGTGTAAGTGTTCACGTTTCGCAACAAACATCATGCAATGCGTGAAATGGGCTTACTGTACTATATTTAACAGTTACTTAAGTGGTTGATGTACTTGTCAAGAATATAAATGTTGGCTAGCAGGATAAACACCACTTTTGGCCCGCCGGTTCTATCGAATTTTATCCATTCCAGCAAATAGTTTTGCAGCAGTGTTCGAGGACCTGGTGGCAGTTCGCCAAATGTGAGTTCCCCTTATAAACGTCCACGGCTCGCTGTTCAACAACTCCACGGCCTAGCGGATACGACTCTCCACAAACTGAAATCACTGCAACTAGCTTATCCGGATAAGCACATCCAGTTCACAGACGTCAATCATCGCTTTCCAGTTTGGTGTCGCGAGGACACAATAAACAAGCAAACGCAGGTATACAAACACAAGCAACACAGCTGCAGACATACACACCTACTTCGCGTTTGCACTTACAAATACACATTAGGCGCTTCGTCTAACAGGTACTTTTGTACATTTCCACATCACTTTTTTCTGTTAACCCGAACTGGCTTATCTGCACGTGCCACTCGTTGTAGAGAATGCAAAATAGCTATTTATTTCTTTAGAAGTGCGCAGACGTAGGTTGGCGAAAAATTAAACATTCACTTGGGATTGGAGGTTCCAAAGGGGGACGAACCATTGAAAACTAAGTGGCCATAGCGCTGTTACCCGTAATGCACCGAACGCAGGGCAACTTGCTCTGCATTGGTGACTTCGGTGCATTGCCATACAGTTGGGTACTCCTAACTAGGTGACATTGGTAAAGTTGGAAGCTGGCGGACTCAGGTAGTTGATGACAGAGAGGCCGTTGCAAAGTGTGATAAAAACAGCAGGTAGGTGAAATGGCTTTTCAGCTCGTACTTGAGCAGCTGCCTTGCTAAAGTATGAGCAGAAATGTTAGAATGTAGCAGATACCCGTTGGTAAGGAGCGACTAAAGCGGTTACTATTAAATAGCATGATGCAGAGGGGCCAAAGTTTGTAAAGTAGACAACACTTAGGACATTGGACGTCATTTTACTAGACAGCTAGGTCGGAGGAGACAAAAGTGGCGCACTGTCGTCTTGATAAATCCAAGAAATAGGCGTTTGAGTAAGTCTGAGAATGAGATAATAATAGTGACAGCCAGGCGCCGGTTGGGAACGACGTGAGTCTGTTGCGCCCAGATGGATGACATTTGTGCTAGCAGGTAACAATAAGGGCATGAACAGTAGGGACGGGTTGCCTCTTGGGAGGTCAAAGATCTGCAGTCCGGCAGCAACCAAAATTGAACAAGGTGAATCCGAGATGCAGAAGTCTTGTGGAGGTTAGTGGAAGAGCAGTCTCGTTTTAATGGGACAGGCAAGGCACCATAAGGGAACTCTTTGGTTATTTTGGATGATAGAACTATTTGTGCATCAAAGATAGATTGGGCATGGCATCGGATGGAGGCAACGAATAAATATCGCTGTAGTCAGGTGTAAGACTGCCATAGGAACGGATACCCTAGCAGAGGCGTAAGCAAACAAATTCTCCAAGCTAGGTCGCCATAGATAAGTAATGATTTAAGATGTTGAGGTAAAGTAGTCGCAAGTGAGGAGAGGCCGATATTGCCGTTGTAATTGTATGAAGAACAAGTGTTTGGTGGATGAGGTAGTTTGGGTGCGCCAATAGCTCGGTGGACCTACCAGGCTAGAATAAACCAGGGATTGAGGAATGGTGCTTATTTATTTTAGGCCTACCGGGGTAAGATGAATGTAAACTCATTCGCGGGGCAGTTAAGTGTGCCTAGATAGGTTTTGGCATGATTTCTATAGCTCCTTTTTTGACAATATGTGGCCTAGTATTTCCGATACGTCGGTTATATGGAGTAAACTTTTTATGGAATTATGGAATGTTGCAGTGGCGGCAGATGCTCAGATTTACAGTGGTAACTCGTTCCAGGTGACAGCTAGTCAAGTATAGCAGTAATGATGGCGTATGTTGCGACGGGCCACCAGCAGGGTGAATGGATAGGTTTCGTTGCGCAAATGATACCGGGTATCACCTGACTTTCAAAACTGTTGCGTCAGGTTCATGTCCAAGCTTGTTGTAACCTTGGATAATAACGTAAGTTTTGAATTAACCTTTGTAGACACTGAGTATACCCCCAGTACTTTGCACCGACCACGGTAGTATAGCATAGTTGATTCTAGTAGGCGCTTGGTGTGGGAACGCTCTACTTTCGTTACTGAGATCAAGTCGCACTTGCATACGTATGTAAAGACTATAATACAGCATCCAATATTAGTCCTCGCGCATGTACTACATCGTGTGAGCCCAGCTTCCAAGCAGTAAATGGATTAAAAGATATAGCTTATTTTTGACCTAGCTTTAGCTGCACTATAGCTTAATTGGTTCGCAAAGTTGGAGGAGCAGGATTAGTGCAACCTAGGTCACGTACAGAATAGCTGCCAGTAGATGGAGCGCTACTTGGCGCCACTAACAGCAGCTCAGCTGGCGTATGATACACGAACTCGTATTAAGTGAAAGGATAGTGTCACAGTTAAGTGTCCGGCTCAAGGTGTTACCGGCGCAACTAAACTAACCAGCCATTAGCGCTATCGTTGCAAGTTAAATATGTGGAAGGAAGAGACTTTAGGGTCCGGCCTTGTTTAATGACAGAAAATTAAGCTACACTTACAACGCAGCTAGTTCATTTGCCTAAGCTTGCACGACGTGCGGACTTAACGTTGCTCAACTTCCAACAAGATCGGTTTCGTGCAGTCGATCCTCCAGTCCACAAATGCTGAAAATGCCCTCTAACTTGTTTAAACACCGAAGCATTTGTAGCTACTTCCGAGCATAAATGTTCAGGATTTCTTTGCTTTTCGGATGTAAGTTGTTAAATACATTTACCTAACGAACTAAGAAGAAGCAAGGTTGCAAATTGTTATTCATCGTTAACGGGGTTAGGGTATTATGCTTATTTCAGGGATTTGCCTCTGCTCAGCTGTCATATTTAAGCACGTGTTAGCGCTATACTGTGGTTGGGTTTTGCATGTGCAGAAGGAGTGGGTTCTGGATCATAAGCCGCTGCCAGAACGGCCGCACCTTAAGTTTAGCAGTACCTGCAAGTTGCTTAATGCGTGGAGCTGTAGAGGCAGAATCGCAGTAAACGTAACTGGTTTTTCCAACCACATGCGGTCAGAAATTCGTAAATGCATCTATGTAAGGCGCGGTTTCTTAGGTGTGGGCGTATTTAACGTAGGTACCGCTCCAGCAGTGCTTCCACTGTGCTAATGGGACGGCCTTCTTTGAAAGCTTGTTTTTGTGTTTTGGAAACTTGTAAGTGCACTTGATCTGAACACATAAAAGTCGCCTGTACCGCAAGCTCTGACCTTTTGCCATTTTGTTGTACAGCATAAATGGGCCGTTTGACGTATCATATTAGGTATATAGCATCGGTTGGTCATAACACAAACTTTAAGGATCTGAAAAGTCATATGCAACTTCTGGCACCATACTTCTGGAGCTTTTCGCACTTCACGGATTCGCTCAACTTCGGCTGTTGCAGTCTCCTATAGATTTTTCTATATGACTGCGACATCCGTGAACAGAAAAGAGCTACCGTGCAACAGACACATGCAAAGGTCTTTTACCCAGATAAGAAATGAGGTCGGAACTAGGTTGTTGCATGTTATGACCTCACTCGCGGCAGCGGCGGGGACAGCTTCCACTTGCGCTCTCCTCAAAGGTAGCTTACTTCCGGTTAGCCAAATTCAGCGTGGACATACTACTTCTTAGACCATAAGTCTATGCACCTGGCGTACGTTGGGACTCTGCCTAACACCGTTGCGTGCCGATGTAACCATTAACAACTGACATGGCTAAATCAATTGTCACTGTAACAAGTTCGTGATAACCAAACTAGAAAGGCGCGCATAACCCAGCACGTACGAGCCTCGTTTGCTAGGTGTTAACGTGCTCGCCTTCATTCAAGAAGTCCAAAAGTGCCAGTTTGATTAATTGTCGCCTGTTCCTAGCAGATGGGTACTGGAGTTTCTGCTTAGCCATTGCGCGCGTGTTTAGGAACTTAATGGGAATGCCTTCGATAACTTTCGTAATTAAAATTGTCAGAATGCCGTCCGGATCATGTTGCAAAGATAGCTTAATGGTAGCGATAGTAAGACGGATGCGCTTTAGAGCGACTTGCAATGAGCACGATAACTGGCAAGTGGTCGTTCTCAGCAGCCCTTGGGTAACAATCACCTCCAATTAGCGTGACTCTTCGTATCAAATGTTAAAGGATACGCGTGGGGCTTTTGGTTGTTGGTTGTATCGATAGGGTTAAGCATCACCGTAGTACTGTTTGCGTAATAGTAAGTGGTACAGGCGCACAGCAACCGGCATCGGTCCCTGGCTTCATTTGCGATATCAAACGCTGCCCGTTCTTAGCTAACTTGATGCTGGGTGGTTCTGGAAGACAGCTTAAACGTGATGACAACTGTAGTAATGATCTGAGCGACGCTGAATGCTTTACTATATGAGTCTCGAAGCTGCTGCATTCTATGAAGCAATTTACCTTGGCACCTTTTTTCGTGAGCACCTTGACAAACAAACTGAAATGGAGCTTGTTGCAAAACATATCTTCCGACTACTCCAACTTATCATTTCTCTAGTAGATTTCCTAATTGCGTGCTTGGTTGAGTATGGCAAATATCGTCCTGTTTATTGAGTGCACAGAGCTGCACTTGTACACCCCACCTCCTTCGTCAGAACCTGCCGCATAGCCTACAAGATAAAATGCACAAGGTAGCATGCCATGCTCGTGAACACATGCTTTGCTGATACCCTGATGTTTGAGATACCAGCCTATGTTTTGCAGAAACATGTTGCTCCCAACTGCCTAAGTTGAAACAAGCAGGCAAGCCAGTGAACTTTTCTGGTGTGGCAGGTGCAGACCATTGCAACTCTGGCAGATAAGTCACCGGCAACACTTTTGCAGGCTTATGAGCCGTCCGTTGTTTATTTCAGGGCACCAATAAAGGCCAGATCGTACGAGGTTAAAGTGTCACGCGCCTTATAAATACATCAACGTAGCACCGCGGACCCAGTGCTTTTGGCAGTGGTCCAAATGTACTCCGTTGCCTTTGCTTCGTTAATGTAATCAAATCCGTCGCCAGGTAGGTGGTCTTGATGGAAACTGTACACCTGCCGCTTTGTTTATACGCGCAAGCATGCGAGAAATACTGGTACTTGAGAAAGGAATCAGCGAGTTTCTCTTTATGAGGCGCAACCCAGTTTTGTTAACAAAAGTTATATCCAAGCCAACGCGAACAGTTAAAACGCAGTATATACATGCTCTTTTAAGCTATCCAGCGTTTAGGAGCAAAAGTGTGAAAGCTATCGGCACCCGTTAGCTTTACAGTTAGCGTAATAATACCATTATTATCTACTGGGTAATTTAAAATCGTTCTAGTTGTGTTGCCAGAGACAGAAAACGGTAGGTTATTAATGACATGCTAGAGATCGGAATGAATTTGTCTTGACCCATCCACACGTTGTCGAATAGACCAAGGTTGTAGGGTTGGAAGAAGTGCACACTCTAGTCTTAACATGTTAGTTGCACGGCGCTGACGGATGGGTTAGATTCATTGTACAGCTTACCTGCCCGAGATGCATGCTGGACGCTGTTATGGTTATTAAAATGTTGTCTCGCCTCTGGTATGCTGTCTGCAGATGTAACGCGCGAGGTTACTTTGCTTTTGGCTAGACCATTATGCATATAACTAAGCCTTGGCGGTCCAAACGCCAATGCTTAGCTTAGTTGCATTGCAGATTTGTTCGCAATCTAAATGCAACTGCGCAAGCTTGTTGTTTGCTTGTGTACTTAGTTTGATTAAGTGTGCGGAAGTTGTTAGATCGTAGGCGCGGTCGCCAAATTGAAACTGGTATTCTGCAACCCAATGACAGTCATTGAGCGCGCGCGTAAACGTCGAACTTACACCGCAAAGAGCATTAGAAATAAGAAGCTTACACGTCTCATTGCTGCAAGTGAAAACCAGTGGCACGATAGCAGCAGATGTGAGGGTTGGCAGTGCAGACCCAGGAGACATAATCCTTCCAGCTGAACTTTTTGGCGTGGTCCCTCCGCGAGGCTGTTGAGCTTCAGAGGCGGCTATGGCTTTAGAAACGATGTCCTTCACCTGGCAAAGTTTTCGCCGTCCGTGCATGGGGGCATGTTTGAATCTACTAGATCGCAACGGCACATCGCAATGCTATGCTATCACAAAATGTAGAGGATCCTTAGTTCCACCTTGTTGCAGTTGCTCGCAATACAGTTTGCTTAGTACGGTAACATCACGGTTGCGCAAGGTTTGTCACGAGAGTGGGTATGAAGGTTTACTTCAAAACAGCCACGTTGCTTAAAGCTACAAATATTTTAATTCTTTTAGTTAGTCGCTTAGTCTGCAACGTTTTGCTGCAATAACTTTGCCCGCTTTGATGACGCGCATACACTCTGCGACCGGGATACCATTGAGAAGGTTAAAAACTAGACCGCCGCACACATATTGCACCCACCTGGGTTTCGATGAAACAGGGGTTCTTACGTTAATTTGCTCACTGTTGCTGTGTGGTATGCGCCTTTCAGGTGACCTACGTCAAGCATAAACCATTTATTACTTTATTAGCTTGTGGTTTGTGCACTGGGTAAGTTGGCTAAAGGCGCCACTTGTTGGCGTCGTTATACAAGGGATTACTGTGAGCAAGCTAATCGTTATTAAGTTTGCTTGCTGGGCCATAACTAACAACTTTAGCTGCAACTTGTGGCAGCTATATCTCCGTGACTGCTCCTTGGTATTTCCCGTGGTGAAAGATGTCAATACTTAAAGCAGGTGAAAAGTCCCGATAGTCAGTTCAGAGTCCATAATTCGCCTAGATTCTTTTGGTTGTTTAGACAGCACCGTTCCCAATACCTAATGCTGTAGCCAAGATGCATGCAAGGGTTATATGGGCCTTACCAGCTGATATCTAATTCGGAGTGGAATAGCTCATTTCGGGTCGACATTTCTTGGCAGCGTCAATGATATTTTAGGCTTCCTTGCCTGTGAGACAACCGCGACTGATTTATCATGCTGGCGTTGCTTGGCAGTCCTAGCTGGCGCCAAACGTACACCTACAAACCACCTAAGTGCTCTTAGACCGGTTAGGTAGGAGAAACTAAGCTCCAAACTCCAAATATTAAATCTACTTTGAAGAGAACAGTAGTTCGCATAAACGTATTCCCATGATTGCACACCTCCGCAGACAGTGAGCTAATCCAATGCTTTTTATTCATACTCTTCTGAGGGCCTGCGCCTTGGATTTACCTAGAATATTATAAACTATCACCTTTTAAAGTTTTTGACGCTAGGTTAGTTCCATTTGATTCGAACTACTAAAATGTCCTCATTTCTACCGACTATCCTGCCATTAAACCTCCTTGTTGGAGCCGGCACGATCTTGCCACAAAGTAAAAGAAATCAGTTCTACGCTGTCGCTTAACTCCATGGTGATTAAAGATTAATCTGTAGACCTGTGTGTGTGTGATAAAAATGGAAACAATTCCGTCAGGTTAACGGGAAATGGTCTGGTACTAGCTGGCGGAAAGTTGCTAGGGAATTGGTCTCGTGGTCGAACTAAAAAATGTAGACCATATACCACGTCTCATACCCAAATTGCAAGGATGGCTACAATTTAGGTGCAAACTAAGGACATTTTGTGAATAAGAACAGGGTAATAACAAATAAAATTGGCAGCAGAATAACGAGAAAGCCAAATACAAAAGTACCTACTGCCTTCATCATTCATCATCATTATACACATCAGCTAGAGGTGGGAAAAAACACCTCCGCTATTGTGCCGCAATACATGAAGGAAATACACACATACATACAATACAATACACAAAGGAGAAGTAGATACAACAGTTGCATGCCAGCTGAGCTACCAGCAACGGATAGGCATCGTTCCGGTAAGCCTCCAGCTAGCTACTAGGCAAAAAGAAATATTATGTTTTACCCTAGGAAATGAGATCGTAGATGGATGGGGAGGCTAAAAGGGATGGAGAAGAACAAAGAAACTCACAGCATGAATGCCACTGAGGGCGGCTCCTTGCCATGTCAACAAGTGTATCCAGCCAAACGTGTTCACCGTCTTTTGTACCCCAACCAGGGAGCCGTGAAGCTACAACCGAGGCTAGCTCCGAGGTGAGGGACTTCATTCCCCTGGACCAAGTCATCGCTTGGCCACCTCTCCTCTTTTTCCACTCACATCCCCGGTGAGCAAACAACGCACGTCGAGGGAGTCGGTGGGCTGGCATGCGTAACACGTGGCCCAGCCATCGGAGCCTGGTGAGGGAAATAACGGTGCTGAGCGGTTCATTCCCTTTCCGGGGCCGTAAACAAGGCGTCGAACACGCTCGTTACTCAAGCGGTGTTCCCACCATATGTGAGCCAAACTGCGAAGGCACCGATGGTCGAACGTAACTAGCCTCCTCATGTCCGCCGATCTTATGGGCCGGGTTTCGCAACCGTACAGTAAGGTCGAACGTACCGCTGCATTGTACACTCTACCCTTCGGGGCGAGAGTGATGTCGCGCCGTCGCCAAATGTGGCGAAGGTTAGCAAAAGCACTTCGAGCTTTCGCTATACGTTTCGTGATCTCGTCTTCGATCCCAAGGGCGCTGATACAACTTCCCAGGTAATTGAATTTCTGAACGACTTCTAGCTAATCCCCACCAAGGGTCAGCGCAGAAGGCGATCCCTGCCAATCTTGGAGGAGCGCTTTGCACTTCGGTGGTGCAAAGCAAAGCCCGAAGCGGCTGACAGCCAGTGCTAATCTGTCTGGTGCGGCTTGGCACGTCTGGGAGCTGTCACAGATGAGGGCAATGTCGTCAGCATACCCCAAGTCAAGAAGTCGTTCTCCTGGGAGTAGCTCCACAAATTCCAAGTCATGTCCTGTAAATGCAAACTCCATGACTTCGTCAATAGCGAAGTTGAAGAGGAAAGGTGACAGCACCTACTGCCTTAGTTACCTGTTAAGAGCAAAACGAGTTGCAGACGAACCTCGGAGTGCGTAACTCGCGGATATTAATTGGTCCAAAAGTGTGCTGTGTATTACGATACGGCGGCATTTGTTTTGTTTTTCTTGAAGCATAGGGGATGGAAATAACTTGCATGTGATAAATACTTGCACTTAACGTACGTATGCATATAGTTATGGACGTTCAATAATATGTTCGCACTATGGTACACTTTATTTATTCATAATGTTATTTAGCTCTTAGCACATCACTAAATTATGTACTTTATTCCAACTTTAGCTTTTACTTATTTCAGCACATCTATTGCTGCTATACATTCATCATTGGACATTCGGCTGGTTTCCATTACGCCTGCTTCAAAATTGCTTCCCGCCAGTCCGTGAGTTATAGGATAACGTAGAAACGGGACAGGGTAGATGAAGTTCGCGATCAGTTTTCCTTGCGTACAGCTATTGCTCAGGTTGCTTGGCTTCTGTTGTCCGCATACCTCCAGGTAATTGCATTCACCTGTTACACATTTTCTTTCTTGCGCCAAAGTGCATTAGCGGAAATCTTGCAAAGTTTGGCAGTGGTAATCAAGTCGAAAAGCAGGAGCGCGTCGTGAAATAAGTAGAGGTTGGGGATGTTTAATCCAGGTACGTTCCATTTTAGAGTGGCTGAACGGTATGAAGTACATGGCGCACCACGGTGTGGTTAGCATCGTCCGGTGATATGTCGGAGCGTGAGGCGGAAAAGCAGAAATAGAGGTGCCATGTGTTCCGTAGGGTCTCTGAGATTAGGAGCAGCCAATTATTTGCGAGACACGTAGTTGCCCATATCAGCTAGTATGACGGGTTAGTAGGATCTAAAGTTGTGAGCAAGCGGGTGACACCTTGTGTATCTCATGTTACTGGCCAAATTTGAAAAAGACCGTGGTGGTTCAGGGGAATTAAATGTGTATTTGAATATCACTAAGAAACACGACTTCTTATGAAAGTTGCTGTAAGTGTGTTCGGGAGCATAACCACTGCTCAGCTCGGCGTCGATGGCAGAACCCCACAGGTATTGCAGTTTGGCATGGTAGGTAGAATTATAAAAGTATTAAGACCGAACCCAAACCTTCAGCCACGTTAAGGAGTACTTTGCCTAAACAACGGGTTAACAATCCTCCATAGGTAGGGTATAGCATCGCTAAGCTCAAGTTTCTTCATAGCCAATTATACACAATATGCAACTCCATAGGAAAAGCTCCAACTAATTTGGCTAGCAAAATATTCCTGCAAAAATACAAGGATTGAAAAAGTTCTTCGTACGTCAATGCGAAAAGACGCTGCTGCTCATTACAAACCATCGGAAAAGCTCCGGGTAAGGGAAGTATCCGCATGTTCCTGTAGAATTGCATGCGGTCTAACCCATTTGTTGGTGCATCATTATGAGACATTAACGCTGTCAGTGAAAGCTCTCCGGTGAATTTTCTGATAAACGGAGTATCAAAATAAAATTACAAAAATGTATTATCGAACCACTTTGTACATCTCCAATGAGGAGGGGGATTAGTTTTCACGACTACGTAATACAATTCTGACAGCGCTATCCCACCCACGGTGGACAAATGCTCCACGTAAAGACGTAATTCCCAGAAAAGTAACGTGTGTTAATCTGATTGAATGGCAATTTAAACCCATGTGGTCAGACGCCATTATATTGGCCTCCTTCCAACGTAATGAAATAATACTCCATTTGAAAAGCTGAGTAGCATGGACAGAAGGGATCAAGTTGAGCAAAGTCAGCTGGCTGTTAATTATGAAGCAAGTAAAACCAACAGCGTAAACTAGCATGCGTCAGACGAAAACTAGGGAAACCTTGGGAACAAACAAACACGTACAGAAAGCAGCCAAACCGGGAGACCAGCAGGAATGCAGCTAGTAAACACTATAATAGCTTGTTGGCATGTACCAGCGCCTAGTTACAAGGTAAGGTGTAGTCTACGCAACTTTAGTAAATATGAGGCAAAGATAGGTTCTGATATCACTTTTCCGGCAGGGCTCAGACTAGAACCACTAAGTAGTAAGATGCCCTGCAGGTGGCATAGGCAAAGACATAGCCAAGCGCGTCGCCTTTGTCTTACAAAGTTATGGCTATTGGAGATACGCAGAGATAAAAGGTCGTCAACTTGGCTAGATTAGTCATGACAGGAGTCGCACGAATGCGCGAGTAGCAGCTATGGTCTGGCCAAGTCATCTGATTAGCAGACGTAAAGCAGAAGTTTAAATTAACAAACAAATAGCTTGTTCTGAAATTTCTAGAGGAAAATCAAATCAGGCTGGATCAAGGTTTATAGGCTGTTGTGTTTCAAAACGGTTCTTTTGGTGCAACGGTGTGTAGCGCAACTGTTCAAGGCACTACGAACGCAGTAGAAGGGTACATGTAGACGGAGGGTATCTTATCCTTGTAATTGTCAGAAAAAGTTATACTATGACCCTAGTTGACTTGCTAGTATGTAGTTGTAGGCAGTGAATTTATTCAGTGATCAGGCACATCCGCCACGTCGCAGTGTTGTTAAAAAAACATAAATGGCTGTTTATAGGGCCAATGCTTGCCAGACGCAAACCCACCACGTCCTGCAACCGTGCCGTAAAGCAGTTTGAACACTACTGTATCGGAGGCACTGAAGCTTGACGACTGATTTCATATTCGGTTATTGGCAGTCACATGGCTTCTAGTTTCCTCCGTTGGCTGGACAGATAGCTTGATCATGGCCGCCATAATCGTTGACGCCGGTTGAGGACGGAACATCACGATAGGCGTCTTGTTGTGTGTCCAAGTGAGCAAAGTTGCAAACTTTCTGCAGTCTGGATATTTTAGATGTATAATTTTCGGGATTGTGAAGACGAGTCCAGCTCTCCATACTAGATAAATGTTTGGTGGTGATTGCAGTTACATCTCTTTTGTATACAGCCATGATTCATGCAGTTGCTTGTCCGTTATTAGGTCCATCCTGGACAAAATCTGTTCCTCAGTCCCATCCCAGACCTTTAAGATGTTCCGGACCTCGGAGAAAAGAGAAAGTGAGAGAACCGAGAGAAGACAGCAAGAACAGCCGTCGAGTTAGAAATAGTTGCAGCCTTAAGTTACAACATTTAGCGTTCAGACAAAATCCTGTACACTGTGCAAAGTTGATTATGCTGGAAATACCTTTCGAAGGTCCCACAGGATCAATAGCCGTATATGTAGACTGCTAACGTCCGAGTAGCGACAAGAGTGTTTTAACGGTACGTAATCCAAGAAATGTCAGTTTAGCCTGGGTCAACGTCGGGGCGAGGAAAGTAAGTTATGGGACTGGTAGTCATTGTATGGTGGAGAAGCAGCACGAAGCTAGTATAATACGATAGGGAGCGGGGAATAAGAAATTTAAAAAGATAAATAGTTTGCGTAAATAATTAAATATTTTATTCTTGAATTCCTCGAGCCACAACAGCTCAGGTATAATCAAAATTTACAAGCAAATGGGTGGCGCAACAGATACGTCAAGCCGCACGTAATTGGCGGTGCCCATAGTTGGAGAATTTGCAGGAACGTTCTAAACACTCATGAGGAGCAAAGTCAACAGTGAAAAGCCAGTAACTAGGTTTCAAGTGGCCGTAGTGTAAAGAAAAATAGCTCACAATTTGGAGTGGGGAAAATATATGAAGAAAGTGTAACTTTGTTGTACTTGTCAGTAGAATATCGAAAAATGGCTGGTCGATGTTCCGGTATGTAGTAGTGGACGGTGAGATTATTCAGTGGCGAGTCACATCCGATAAGTCACGTGGTTGATAAAACGAATTTTGTGGCTATTTATAGGGTGAACTTTTGCCAGGCAAAAACCCACCACCTCCTTTAACATTGTCGCTGGTTGCTATGATCGGTCATTTGCAACTGGCAAAGCGGGATATACAGCAGTTGTTCCTTCAGTTATTCACAGCCGAGTGACGCCTCTGTTGGCCAGACAAATGGTACAGCCGGATTCCAACATGGACGTTGAGGACAGTCGATGGGAAGTATGATTTTGCAGGTAAGTAGTATTTCCAGTGCATGGGGTCTCACCTTTCCTGATAGTGTACATTTGCCGGGGTGCGAAGAATTCGTGTCCAGCTTCCCACACAGGACATCGGTGGTTGAGATGTTGGGTGCGGGTGGATGGTTTGGAAGTGAAGCCTTGTTTCAGGTAAGTCCTTATAGAGTACGTCGTTCCATCCCAGTCGGAGACAGTTCTTCAGTTCAATCCCGGACCTCTCAGATATTCGTGACCGCAGAGAAAAGGGAAAGAGAGGTACAGGCAGAGAGAAAAACGAAACGGACATTCATGGTACCAAGCATTGGGGAAATCCTACTTTAAGACGGTTACTTAAGACAACTGGTGTACAATGTGTAGCACATATTACGCTGAAAATGTTTTTGCTTATGCAGAAGGCATAGCCCCATGGTAACGTACTTTCATGTACAGTAGGCTGAAGCAGGGTCCCGGTAAGAAATTCACGAGGTATTAGCTTACGACGTTAGAATTCAGCCTGAGACCGGAAGGTGAGTATGTAGTCACGATTGGTTGTAGTCGGAAAACAAAAGATGGGTGACGATGTGGCTATATTTATGTATACTCCAAGGGATGCGGATTATCTAAGGCCACAATAAATAATAAATAGTATGTACATGGGTATATGAAAATAAGAAGCCGAGCATGCTGGAAGCAGGCTAGGATTAATTGAATGGCCAGTAACAAAATTCGTATGTAGCATTCAGTTACAAGTGGATCCTACGGTGGCACAAAATATGTCAACAAACTAGCTGAGCTGTGATGCAAGCAAACCAAGAGAATAAACGTTGTAAGGAAGGAGCGACTCCTAGCGAGCTCCGGGTATCCGCAGAATTGTATAGAACCTAGGGCGACTAGTTGCTGCTAAGCAGAAATAGTGGCTCTAGAGGAGGATGTATCAGTGGCTGGTGTAGCCCTATAAGAGCTTTCCGGCAATCAGCCATGGCGGTGACATTTTTAAGGAACTCTAGCTGGCATGCTTGACAAAATTTAAACGGAAGGGAGCCAGGTTAGGATTTTTTGATGAGGTTACGCTGGCCGAACAACCTCCTCGTGGTGCCAGCTGGGTGGATTGGGTTTACCCCTTCCAGCAAATAGTTCGGCGGCAGTGTTCCAGGACGTGGTGGGTTTCCGCCTGGCAAGCGTTCTCCCTATAAAAAGCCACAAATGTCCGCTTAACAACACTGTGACGTGGCGGTTGTGACTCGCCACCAAATAAAGTCACCCATTGCTTATCCGGACGACCGCTTCAAGTCCCCAGCCATCAAGCACCCATTTAACACTGGCCACACGTTCAAGCGCGATCAAAAAGACTGGAATACATTTACTAATTCCATAAACACGGCTAAACGCCCACATACACACTTACATACATTTATATATCAACCTATGCGACAATCCCATTGATCCATTGTACCTTGACTGAGCACAGTTTGAACTCTTAAAATGATCATGTCTGTGCAGACGTGCCTCGCTTAGTCGAGAATAAACATTTTATTTATTTTATCTATCTATTTATTTATTTATTTGTTTATTAGCTTTTCTTTGCCGATACTCTCCATTACTTGTGAAGCCAATGGGGTGACTTACGCGTCGGTAGTGTTAAATGTTTTGGGGCCTTCCCCTGTTGTGTCTTGGCAAGGCCACTGTATGTTTCCAAGCAGCTCAAAAGGTTCCATGTTTCATGGAAAGAGTGAAGATGTTAAGGAGGTGGACGGTGACATCCAGGTTACCTAGAATTAGCAGAGCCGCTGGGAGGCCCTCAGGTCCGGCGTAAAGGAAAATTTAAGAAGTTGAATGTCCCCAGTAATCTTACGCTGGTCAAATTACACTGCGCGTAAACTAGCACTGGTGCAACTTGGAATATTAAGAGGCAGTGTCAGGTTATCAGGGGTGAAAAAGTCCCAGGCGTAGCGGTTCAGGACCGCATATATGTCCGTTTGGGTACTAGTAACTGTGTTGTCATCGAGCGACATTCAAAGAAGGGATGCAAATGAAAAGAAACTGTAAACGGCAGATGTATGCTGACAGAAGTAAGATATGTGTGTAATGGAACAGATCGCACTGAAGCGCTTTCACTTCCATAAGCAAAACGCCGTCAAAAATAAGCGGGATGGGTCCGCAACGACAGAAAGCAACGCTGCGCATCGGTTTCGTTAGCCAGGGTGAATTCAGATTGCTAAAAGATGAGGCATGCGTATAGGACAAACACCCTCTATAGGCAGCTTTAACCAAATTTCTAATATGCTTTTGTTAATGTTTTAACTAGGAAAGGTGCCCAGTGTGTTAAGTTTCATATCTGACACCAGCATTCCTCTATATTTTCCCATGTCCGAACATAATGACAACTGCTAAAGCTCCCCTGACCGTATGACGGTATTAGATTGAGTATTATCTGTCGATCGACAGGATTCTTTGAGCTCTCGTTTACGCAGAACCGCATGAATGTGCATCCAGTAACTATTGCTGGGTTGACAATATTTAGACGTATCGAAATCGACTGATGTTAACAAAACTGAATTTCGACGCAGCGTCTATTCACACTGCTATGGCACGTATCCCAAAGTAGGACGCAAAAGCATTCTGTACTTCACCGCGACATTTCTTAACACCGAACAACTGATATACATTTCGGCGTATGCATAGAATTACAATAAAATTGTGTACGCAGTGAAATGAGCCCTGCGGTGGCGGCTTACGTTAGTATTCCAGGAATAGAAGTTTGTTTTTTATTTGTTCTTTTACTTCGGCATAAGTTAACAGCTTGTCAAGTACGAATCCACACCGGTATTTGAATACTGTCCACCTTTTCTATCGACACAAATAGGTCTACATATTATCCGTTTATGAAGAGAATGATTCGCGCGTTTGGAAATGTGTAAAATGCGTGGTCTTTTAAGGAAGATAACAGACGTTACAAAATTAGCTTTAATGAATGGTTTAAATAAATAAATAAATAAATGGTATATTCCTCTGTGATTCGAGGTGCAGTCCAACTATGTGGTCTGATCAAAGTGTACAACAGGACCGCGGATAATAATCAATTTGTTCACGCTTTTTACAATGGATCCAAAACAAGAAGTCAACTAATTGGCATTATTAAGGCGTTATAGAAATTAAAAACCAGGAACAATAACTTAGGCAGGTTTAAACGGATGTCCGTTTAAAGTAATACGGCCACTCCTGGAGCCATCCCAAGGGGACCTGCTTCCATGCAAGGTATTCCCTTGAAAGGTTTCGCCCGCACTTCCATGCAATAACTGGCCATGTGCCGGTGTGGCATGGTAGCATATGCGCCAGCACCTGTTTATCATATGTTCCGTTCTTTTTAGAGCTGCTTTTGTACATTTATTATGGGCCTTGAAGCCTCAGCCCAGTCTGTCATGCGGATCATTCTATTATGGCACTATGTTATACGCCAGTCAGTTGGTGGCAATTTGCCTTGCAAAGGTAAAGTCTTGTATGCTCCGAAAGCTGTAATCCGTCACCACAGGAGCTCAGCCCAGTCGTGGCCAACTATGAAATAAGGAAGAATATAGAAAATAGGAAGTATGTGAAAACTATATCGTTAGGGTAAAAAAGAGCAGGTATGTTTTTTACATCGGCGTAGAAATGGATCGAGCCGATCATACGATAAATTGTGTGGCGTGACAGCCGGAGGCAGATGACTGTACGAGTTGTCCATAGGCAAAAGTCACATAGGGAATCGGTTATCGCCATCGCTGAATTCAAGTATATGTTTCTGGACTGTGAACTTCAGAAAAGAAGAGGAAATGATTAGTACTGGAGAACAAATGTAGCGAAAGGGGCGCACAACAATTTTACGACGTAAACAATTTGGGGGGAAATTAGGAAAATAGTTCCTGACGTCACACAGTAAATAATTTTGCTCTCGGTTTTAAACAGAAGACAGTTGGTATGAATTAAGTTGGAAGGGAGTAAAACCGCATGGGATGCAGCGTTAAGGAATAGCATAAGAAGCGGTGTGTATCAGCTCATCCTATCTGATAATGTTTTCTCTAGTGCATTAGAGTCGATGTTCTCTGGCATCATACATGATCCGGCCCTTCTTCATACAGCTTTTCGTCATCAAGATGAATTTTTAAGATCCTTATCGCTCTGTTCGTTGACAGCTAAGCCTTCATCATTTGCTCGAGCATACAGAAATGTTCAATACATCTAATCTCTTTTGGCAGCTTATTCCAAATAGAGCAATACCCAAGAAGATAGAAATTTCTCCTTAGACTGCTCTTGAATTCAGGCAAATAGAATATGCATTCATTATCTCGCAGCTCAGTAATGGTGTTTTCCCGAAAGTGCAATTGATAGGTTCCAGTATATGCTTTCCGCCACGCCAGTTTGTGGAGGAAGCACAGGTATAATTGCATTTTCCGTAACCACAGAGGTTCAAAATTCAACTGCTTGCACCTATCTCGGGATGAAAGAGCGGTTGAGCAGCCAAATATACGCTTCGTAAAGGCGCTTTGGACGATTTCAATGGCTCTCAAGTCACACTTTCGCAAGTTACTGAACACGGCACAGCAATATTAAAGCAAAGGACAGATATTGATTTTAAAAGCATTTAGTCTGGTTTCTTTCAAGGTTAGCAGGTGGCATATGAGCCCGACCGACTGCTTGGCCTTTTCACCATATGATTTTTATGTTCGCCAAAGTTTAACGAACTAGAATATCTTAAACTTTACTCACGAACAGACTGGCTGATGGGAATGACTTCATCATGAAGCCTGAACACTTCTGCGGCTATCTGACATCCATACGATAGAATACTACACTTCAATGTTGCAAATGTCATCTGCCACATTGCAGCCCATCTCTCAATGGCTTTCAAGTCCCTTTGGATATTGTTAACTTCAGCGGTACGCTGAGAACTTAGGAATGTGTACACCACCTTTAAATCATCAGCAAACAAATAAGGCTTCCCAAATTGTATAACAGAAACCAGGTCATTTATATACAGTAGGAAGAGTAACAGGCCAAAGACACTACACTGTACCACTCCTTTGGTGACCAGATGAGGTGAAGATATGTAACCATTGATATCCACAACTTGTGATCATCCTACTAGGTAACATTGGATCCAAGAATTAAGCGGGTTTGTAACACCGTACTTACTTAATTTATATAACAGCCTTTTGCATGTCGAGGAAGATGACAATGCACTGAAGACCTGAGTCAATTGCTTCAGTTAGATGGTTAAGGAAGTCAACTTGACAAGTAACACACGAGCGAGACTTCAGAAAGTCATGCTGTGAAGGTGAGAGAAGTTTGTGCGATATTAGGAACGAGACCAAATGTTCCTTAACAATTCTGTCTAGCATGCGTGAATGGCTGTGTGACTAATGGGGCGGTAGTTCCAGAGGTCAGTTATCGACCCGGACTTATGTCGCGGTATAACCGTAGCCATTTTCCAGCGTTCGGGGTATTGACCAGACTGGAGAGACAAAGAGAAGATATTTAATACTATAAGAGGGATATCGTCTCCACTGTGTCCGATTAAAGCAGAAGCGATCCCATTGGAGCCAGGTCCGTAGGATGGTCGTAGACAGGTAAGCATACGTTTTATCGTAGCAACACTAAGCTCGATCGCCGGGACTTGTTCAGAGAAGCGAAACGAGGTTAAAAATTCCAGGGTTTCTCTTTTAACATTAAAGGACCTAACAAGTATGAATTGAAGGCTTCCGCCATGGCATTTGGGGAATCAGTGCATTCACCTTCAGGCTTGACGATGTGGGAGGGTAGGGCATTTTTGCCACCTCTCCTTTTCCTCAGTAATGCAGTCACCAGTTGACTTGTATTGCTACTATTTACATCTAGTTGTTCTTCCTGCATGAGACGAGTTCGATTTTTCATATCCGTCTTAATTATAAGGCGTTGGAGTCTCAATAATACACTAAAGTCGTGAGTACTTTCAAAGGTTTAAGTTAGCACTCGTATTTTCCGCTTGTCCTTTGCGTTGCTAGCGTATTTAGAAGAGGCTCTCGTATTATCACAGGAGGCAAGTATGCTCAAGCACATAGTCACGTTGTCATAGAAGATATCAGAGTCTCCTTTAGTATCAGAGGAAAGAAAGAAATGGTCCCAATTTTGGACCCTAAGCAAAGCTGAGAAATCTACCCAATTAACATTTCGCAGGAAGTGTGGAACCATTGCAAACCTCCCATGCGACGACTCAGCTATAAGTTTACATCTGACTATTGTGTGAGCACATTCAGGGAGACCGACAATTACATCAGTAGCTATCTGGGAGGTGGCTGAGGTAAAAATAGGTCTAATATATTTTTTCCCCCGGTAGCCACTAGAACATGTTGCTCCCAACCACCAGTGATGATGGAGGTTATGAACTCAACATGTTTCCCATTTGTTAGTAAGTTTGACCAACAGATATCTGGTAGGTTGAAATCTCCAGCTATAACTTTGTCTAAAGAACTAAGTTCCGCTTCGTAATTGAAGATGTCAACCAACTGGTGCTCGTCACTGAAGCTGGCCCCGCGTGAGTGGTATCTACAGCCTACAAGAGTTGGTTTAGTACCAAAGGACAAGAGTAAACAAGCGGAATCAATAATGAGGCGTATAAGTGGAAGTGTGAATTCAGACACAGTGAGGTTCTGTGAGTAGTAAGTTATGTAACCACCACCTCTGCCTTGTTTTCGATCACTTCTAATAAGCTTATAACCTTCGATAGAAAGCAGTTGACTGGGCATAGAATCATGACACCAGATTTCAGTGAGTAAAATCATTTCAGGTTTATTCAGACTTATGAAGGTGCGAAGTAAATGAATTTTATTTAACAGAGAACGGAAATTAATTATCATCAGTTTTAAAAACTCCTGGCCTTGTTCAGCACTGCTTCCAGTATTTATTCTTGCAAGGACATTACGCAACAAATCCCTTACCGTGAGATTTCCCAGTCCTATCGGGATTAGAGGGGGTGGGGGAATGCAAAAAGAATGCTGTGGTAATTTGGGGCGATGGTGTTTAATTGGATAGGGTGCTATTACCGAGGGGCTCACAGAAGGCATTGTGAGAGGAGGAGGCGGAAGAGAGTATGCATACGGGCATAAATAAGTGGTCTGCGTTTCAGCAAAGCCATGTAGGGCCTGCCAGGAGAACAGCCTTGGCACATCGCCGGAACAATGGGGAATGGTAGCTTGCCAATCCGTGCAGCTGCATTACGATTCACGACTGTCATTGGGACACGGGGAGTCAACTTTCCAGCACGAAGGCCCCTGTTTGATCTAAGACGCTTAGGGCGCGAACCATGACCACTGCTGCTTTGTGTAGTCATAAGGTCAATGGGCCGTAACGTACCTTCACTGGAGCTATCGACAGTCCCATTTGATGTTTTTGGACATCTCTCTGTTTCAATAGTGGTGTGGAGATTGATCCCAATGCCTACTGTTTTGTCAGAACGTGGTGCATCGAGTGAAGATACACTATTTCCTATGTCCACAAGACTAATGTGGTGTGGAGGCGTGAGCATCTTAATGTCCGCTGTTGTCGCCAGCCTTAGCATCGCTCGCGTGGAGAGTGGCCCTGCTAACGTTATCTGCCTTTTTAGTAGGGAGAACCAAACAATGGTGGACGATCTCCTTCTTTGCCATCCAGGAAGCGTGTAGGGAGGATGACTCTGCTTCGGCTCAGGCGAGACAGTTGCACTCATGCGTTGAAGCTCACGTTGCACAGGTGACCTGTCTACGAATAGAATAACTTTGAAAAATTTCGGGATAGATCTTAAAGTATTTTGACTTTTGCTAAACGAACTTGTGAGACTTCCGCTACGAAAGTTGAACAGAGTCGGACAAGGAAAACGTAAAGTTTTTTCCGCAGTCTTCTTCAACTAATATCGGTTTCAGCGATGTTGCACGCCCTTGAAACAGAGCGCCTAATGTTGTCAATCGCGATATTGTCAGCTATGTTGAGGACGATGACATTTTCCCCTTCTGCATCTTTGGGTAACCTCATTGGCGACTGCATTTAGGAAGTTTAAGTCTCCAATTTTGTGCTTTTGCGCTAGATTAACCGGAGACTGAATTATGCATAAAAATGTCATTAGGAGATCTCCGAATGAGTCAAACAACTTTAGTTTCTCATTTTGTTCCTCTAATTGTTTCTCCAAGGTCTTTATTTTGGCTGACAGTGGAGATATAAGATCGACAACACCAACTGAACTTTCTGTCATTTGTTCTTTGGACTTAATTACTTGCTCTTGTATCCCATGCGGCTCGGCATGTGTGCAACTAGGCACAGGTTTCTCGACACTCGTGACGGCAACGTTATATACCGTGTTCATTCGGTTTCCCCACGTTTTTACCTCATTGCACGAGTGTTAATGGAAGTCATCAGTCTTTAAAATGAGGAGATAAAAGCTATATATAGCATATGCTATAGCCAAGCTTGAATTCTGGAGTAACGAAGGTCGCTAAGATCCAGTGATTCACCTATTCAAGTCAACAAGCAGGCCACTGTTACAGATGCAACCAATGATTTGGAAGACTCAATGTAGGCATCTTGACCATGAATGTTTGCCCAGAACATTTGGGCTTCATCCTGGGACTACTACTCTGTCTTCTTAACTCTCATCTCGGTTGTGAAGCAATGTTATATCAGTTAACTTTACGGATGTACTACTGTTGATAACGCTCGCAGTGTTGAGTACTTTACCCCCCGAATAACAGGCTAACATCACAAAGAGACTACGCCTTAACGTCCTGCGACGGTTTGCGTACCTCTTCTACCGATTGGGCTATACAGGAGGTGCCCCGACACCTTTGGAGCTACCCCTACCAAGTTGTTCAATGGTTAGTGGCCAAACAAACTCAGTCTTCTGATTCTCCAGACTTTGGGTTAGAAATAGGATGTCGTCTACTCCTTGCACACCGTATCGTTGCCACGTCCGCTGCCTTGCGGACAGTCTTTTGTGTCAAAGTTTTTGTTGAGGTCCTTAATCATTCTCCTGCCTAGTTTCTGGCACCCTGGTAGGATCTTAGACCTCATACAACCATACAATGTAATCAAGTTTTAACCACTTCTTGCATCGGCAGTCACGCGGCTTTAAATTAGTCGCCGTAATTGCTGTATACAGTGATGTGAATGAGCGGAAACATGCCACTACTGACGCTGCGCTTCCAAGAAATATGTGAACATTTTATGCGCTCTATACTCGAACATCACAGGCTGCGTCGGGGTCTACGGGGACAGACATAGAGGCTAGCTACGTTCGACCATCGCTGCCTTCGCAGTCCAGCTCATGTCGTGTGTGAACGCCTGAGCAATGAGAGTGTTCGGCGCCTCGTATCTGGTGCAGGAAGAGCGATTAAATTGCCCAGTACTATTATATCACGTATCTGGCCGCGATGATTTGGCCGCGTGTTGCGCATGCCAGCCCGCCGACTTCCGCCACCTGCGTTGTTTGTGCGCCAGGGTTCTGGATGGAGGAGAAGGAAGGGAAGCCAAACGATGACTTGGTCGTGTGGAATGAGATTGGCGTCGGTTGGTACATGCCGACTGCTGAACTGGGGTGTCAAGTACGATGAACACGCTTAGTTGCACCCTGTGGCGTTTTTGAGTTTCTTTATCCATCTTCTCTCCCTCAGCTTTTCCCCTAATTGCGATCTGATATCAAATGAATACTATGATGTTTACATTTATTACTTTTGAATATTTTGTAGTGTACATTTCAGTCCTTTAGCTTTTTACATTGCGACACATTAGCTGAGGTGTATTTCTTACACTAAGGTAACACCTATTGATGATGATAATGATAACACACATATCTTTCCGACAACAAGTGGTCTTTCTCAGAGTTGTCCAGTTTCCCCATATTTGTTTGACTTTGTCGTTGACTCCATCACAGAGTGTTCCCTTGTAAAATCTTATGCTGTAGGTGTTGAAATGCTGCCTGGTGAAATACTGGTCGACCTTGACTATACGGACGATATAGCCTTACTTTTTACCAATGTTTGGCGACCGAATCACAGTGGTCCCATTATTTGGCATGCGCTTCGTACCTACCAAGTACTAGGTGTTGCTGCAGACCACCAGCTACTTGATAATGAGATAGTTGATCACTTCACCTAAGTTGGCAGCTCTATCATCAACGATGGGCGCATAAGCACTGAAGTCAGTTCACGCATTGCAAAAGCCGGAATTGTCTTCTTTTTCTACGACATCCTTAGCGTCGGACAGTGGTTTTCCTACGTCCAAAAGGCCTTGTTTACAAGGCCACAGTAAGACCCATCCTACTCAACAGGAGTTAAACTTGGCCCCTTCACTTTGAAACCCTACGACGGCTTCAAGTCCTTGATCATCGTTGCCTGCGAAGCATTGTCAGATGGTGTCCGCATGTCTGCAACAATGATAGGCTTAGGCGAGTGCTGGGCAGTGGTAATCATGTTGGTTCCTTAGAACAATATCTGCGGGGTAATGGCTGATTATGACGCGGGACAGTGAGAGCTGCAAGAAACCTGTCTCGCCGATGCCGCCTTATCTTTGCACGATAGTCAGCTGTTTGTGACGGTATGTTGTCTACACAAGGTGTGGGCGCCTTGACCCTAAATGTTTGCTTAGAGCATTAAACTTTTCAGGTAAGTCCCCCTTCTCTCCCTCTTATTATTTTTTATTTCATAGGTCATCATGGTTGTATGGCAGCGAAGCATCAGTTCAAATGGCTGGTGTACTGCTGTTGTTGATGATGATGATCCATAGAACGACAGGTAGTACTAAATTGCGTTGTCTTGGACACCTACTGCGTATGTCCGGTCACCGCTCATCATTGAGGGTCTTGTTTTGTTTGCCAGATGTAGGATAGCGCAAGGCTCGAGTTGGGCAAAAATTAACTTAGCAGCAGAAAATGAAGTCACTGACGACCAAACTCGGTGCTTTCGGTCCGTCGCGCCTTTCAGGTTGGAGACCACATGAGCCATCTTGTGCTTGGCTTGAGACACTACTGAATAAGGCTAGCAGTCGACTCCAGTGGCGTGTGGTTTCGTCTCCTAGTCGGACTGCCTATTTACAGTATGTTCGTTACTGAGTTACCTACAGGGATAATGACTGTGACAGGAGGCAGTGAGAGACGCATGGAAGCTGTCTCGCTGATGCCGGCTTATTTATGCACGATAGATGTGTGTGACGTTATGTCGTTGACACATGGGGTAGGCACCTTGACCCGGAATGTTTACTTAAGACATTACAAATTTACGCTTGGCCCCTCATTATTCTTTGTCCTGTAGGTTTTTTGGTTGTACAGCAGCTAAGCGTCAGTTCATTTGGCTAATGTGCTGCTCTTGATGATAATGCTGATGGTAATGCATTCTGTATACCAATCAGGACAATTTTATAAGCGGTTTTTTTACTGCTTCCGGATTTCTACCATATTTGCGATGGTTTCAATTCCCTAGCACTCATCTTTGGGACGTAGGCGACGGAGACGTACAGTGCCATCGGCTGCCAGGTATGCCGTAAGCTACTACACTTACTGTCACCAAGTAGAAAGCCGACCAATACGCGGTCGCATCCGGTCCGATCCTATACGAGTGAATAGGATGCGGCGCAGCATTCACTCGGGGCCGTATGCAGGACGCTACCGATTGAGCTCAACTGCCGTAGCAAGACCAGCTCGTTGAAGGGAATATTCGCCTTCCCTATGATGCAACACCTAACTTTATCACTGTGAACCCTTTATTACCATCAGACATGAGTGATCCTTCTCAAACCAATACTGTCGAAGTTGGAAGGCCGGTGCATATAATCCACACGGATTGACCATGACTCGCTCCGTACACTGATCGAACGGAAACCTTTAGATCCAACCCTTTCCATCTATGGCGTGTTTTGACGACACCACAATTGCTTCAGGATAACGAACATTAACCAAGTTTTGTCAATTCGTAGGGAATTGTTTCTGATAGCGCCACGAGCAGGAACACTGCTACCGACGTACACGGAACTATCTACCTTTTCAAGCTGTGAATTACCAACGATGAGCACAAACATTTGTGGGCTAACCCTGGAGCAGCATTTTACGCTTCTATAGGGCGAAGCACATAAACCATCAAGCATCGTCAACCACCAAACCGTCCAGAATGAGTTACATACTCTTCCGTTCTCCAGACCTTATTGGCAGCAGGCAAACTCTCATGTGGCAGATCAACTCGCCAAACACAACATTGGATTTTTGTGCAGTCTCTGGAACTTATCGATGCTCGCCAGCTTATTCCGGCTTGAAACGAACCCAATGAGACTCACGAAGACATGAAGACGAAAACATGTGCCAGGCTGAGGAGGAACCGGGAATCCTGGTGGTCTCACCTTGCATCGGAAATGGGAACAGTCGCTGACCTTGATAAATATCATAAGTTATCCCGTCTGATACGGAAACAGGAGACCTGTGATGAGAGTGGACAGCTAACGCACAACTTGTCAACACTGTTGAAGCGTTGCGCTGAGCACTTTGAGAATCAATGTAATCGGCCGCAATTGTCAGCTTTCTCGCTCAACGCAATCCCGACGCTGGCAAGACCAGTGGCCTCGACAGTTGCGTCTCCAAATAAGCACAGTATGAAAATGCCAGCGGAACTCGCAGATGGCGGAACCAGGCGTAGCGTCGTGCTAGGGTCCTGTAATCAGGTTCCAGTGAGGTAGGAGGCTTCAATGGCAGTAGTCTCAAGTGTGCAAGCAAGAACTGCTTATGATCCGATTCCCATAAGGGTCCGAACGTTAAAGGCTGCCAACTGGAATTGGTAACGTGGCGCTAGAAAGACTTGTCAACGCTGCATGGCGGCGCACCGTCGGCCCTAATTTCCTCATCCGTATGACGAGAGCACTCGCCCAAGGCGACAGTGTTGTACACTCGAAAACGGAGGAGTTTACAGAGGATGTGGGAGTTGAACAGAAGTAAAATAAACTAACTAAATGGTTGTGCAACAGTGCGCGTTATGTTATGTTCGGTCACCAGCACCTCTGCCTAGGGTATCATTTCTAGGAAGCAGTTTGAGTTCGCACATTGTTGAATCATCGATCTATACCTGGTCTGGGCATGGCACTTCCCGGTTGCCCAGGCCGAGGAAGAGGATTGATTTAGGTAATCTTGGGTCATAAGAACCTGACCCGCAAGGTAGCGGGGCGATTGGCATAAATCGCAATCCGTTGGAAGCCGGCTACCACGGTGAGGATAATACGGCTTTGAAGTAGGAACAAGTTACTCAAGACGCCCATAGGCTCCTTGTGCAGTTTCGCGGAGGTCTGAAGCAATTTCATGAACCACCGAACAGCTGGTGGGCCTGAAAGCTGTTGATATCCGGGTGGCTCATACGCCTTTGTTTGAGCCGGTGGCCATCTAGGTTGTTCATGCGCCCTGTAACGTCTACCGTTGGGTGACACGTAGCCAGTGATCCCGAAGTGAAAACAACGTTAGATCGTAACAACTACGGTACTGTTGAAGCACATACATTTACATAAATCGGACAAACCTCGATTGTTCTGGGTCCCGATGTCTGCCTCACCGGCAATTGCAGTTACACAGATGGGCAGGAAACCAATGTCACAACTGCTCAACGTGGACAATCAAGGCAAGTGAAACCACACGAAGAGTTGTGCTAACAGTTAGCCACTGGCCAAAATTAAACGAGCCAATCACAGTGAGGTAAAACTGAACAATGGAATTAACAAACGTACGAGGCTGCCCAGACCAGGTACCAGGAAATTTTACAGTCCACACAGATCAAATGAGATCAACTATGGCTAAAGTTCTAGTGAGTGCATCCGTAAACGAGTGATGAAACACGGCACAATGGTATGAACATATGAGCGTAGCGGTTAACAATGTAAGCACACTCAGTGGGAGCGGGTTATCTGAGGACAAGGACAGCGTGCTAGTGATTCTCGCAGTGGGCAAGGAAGGTCATGGGACGGAACGAAAAAATGTACGTGATGATTAAGGGCATATCACAGAGGAATTTCCCAGTCAACGCCAAACTCCGCTACACGCCCTCAGTTGGATACTCACTTCTGGTCGCAGAAGGGGATGGGCGGTACATGAGGCAGCTCTGTCGCACATCGCTATTAACAACGGAGGATGAAGAACGCTTATCGTAGGTCATTTGCCAGTGACATGAAATTATTATGCATGTTAGATGGCAACATACTTTTCTGGGAGTCCGTTCTTTACCAGTAGGTTCGTAAAGCAACTCGATCAACAAAGACAAATGCAGCCCTTATGCATGGAAATGCGGCGATGTTGGGCCTCTGGTAAAGGTAGTGGTGTCTGGTAGTTTGCGAAGCGTAAAAAATCAATCCACATACCCATGTTCTTTACAGATACCAGGTTGTTCCTCCATATTATAATTCATTAATTTGGGATAATGTGCGAAACATAATGGATACCAATAGCTTAGAAACAACTGAAGTGAAACTGATCACTTGTTGCTTGACACATGAGGTGCTGCGAGCATTTTGGAACTCTGGACGATAACTGACTCGCTTCGGAGCATGAAGCATTTTCATCTTCTGCTTTTAGAGGGCAACGAAGTTGGCTGATTAATTATTACCACGCTCAGGAGGAACTTCATCTGAGGCGGCAGCTTTGAATCGCTTCAGGCATCGAATCTCGGGACAGACTCCTTAAATGGATTCCGGCCCGTAGCCTGAAGGTAATTAGTCTTTCGTGATCTGACTGCTCGGGTTCGAGCCTGCGTAGGGACAGGTCGATCTTCTCAGTATCCTTTGCCTACGTGCAACTGGTGTTCCTTGTGCGGCAGCAACGCGTCGGTACTGCGTATCGGCGTACTGTTGATGTCTGCCTCACTGGATGCATCCATTGGGACCTGCCGGTATATTGCGCCGACAAATGGACAGTGAGAGTCGATTGAACTAGGGGTGATAATGCTCGTCCTAGCGTTCCAAACTCTTCTGCCGTTGTTCGGAGACCCATCAGCCTCGCTGTTGACCTCATTAATACCTTCAGCCAGTCGACCGACTGAGTTGGAAGACCTTACGAGTATTGCGAGAAAGGATAGTATTCTCTAACTGGAGCACGATCTGGTCACCAAACTTCGCGATCAATGCGCAAGCTTTGATTGAGCTGCCGACGGAGCGGCGCATAAATGTAAAAGGCAGAAACAGCTGCAAGTGAGCGTAGTGTAGAACAGTTCATTGTTTTTGTCAGCTGGCATGATACTACCCGTTACCCAAGCCGGTGTACGGAGCTGAATTAGAAGACACCCCCTATACCCTTTGACTAGATCGCCTCCCCACAATGAAGTCAGGTGAGCTCAGGAATTCGCGCACATTGGAACTCGTTGATTGATTACTCAGCTTCGACGTTTTGTTTGTTCGGTTACCACCCAGGAGGCCGTTCCTCACAGTGTCAACATCAGGCTGCTGAAATACGATGCTCCGCCTGGGTGTATCTAGAGGCAGTGGGGAGTCATCCGCCACGTTGCAGCGTTAAGCAGATATGGCTTCTTATGGATAGAACGCTTTACTGTCGAAAACCCAACACATCCTAAAACATTATTGTCGTACGGTTTGCTTGTTCGGGATAACCCGAACCACCCAGCTGGTTGTTTGGAGGTCCAACCGATGAAGCCTTGTGCAAGAATAATCACAGTCAGATTTATTGCCATGCTCTTTCTTGATATAGGATATTCACCGATACTCTAGAAAGTCAGATAAGTGGAAACTATATTGGCCTCAGTTCCAGTTAAAGATGCAGTGGTTCCATCTTTGCAATTCGAGTGATGTAGCAATACTTACACGAACGGACTACCATTGTGATTTAATACTCTTGGATGATCGCATTTGATTCAGTTGCTTCCACATACTCGTGACATTGCTTAAACTTGCAGTGTCAAGGGGTTCATTTGCCAATTCCACGGACAAGTGAGGACTAACATGAAACTGTCTCATGAGTTCCTCACCTCAAGTGTGTTGCACTGAAGCTGTTTTACCTTTTTTTCTTCAACCTTGTCTGCCTATTTATCACTCACCTTGAGTCGTAACTTTTAGTTGGCCACCAGACAAAAATCAAACATGCTAATGACGTATCTTGTAATCGGACTCCGTCTTTGCTGGATTTCATCATTATGTATAGGGTGCATCGGGCTATGGCATCTCAATTTTTGTTTCAACTTTGGGCTTGTAAAGTTCGTTCCTGATGTGGTCAGTTCTGGCAGTTGCATCCACCTCATTTCGGTACCCGGGTCACAGTTATTTGACTGAACTGAACTGAACTGAACGCTTAACCATACTCCTATTTTTTCCAAGTTACTGTCTTCTAAGCAACCGATCTAGAGTTCACTAACGGTACAGGGCCGACTTTTGCTGGTCTGTGACCTTAAGGAGCACTAGCCTGCCTTGTACTCATGAAGTCGCGGGTTCGAACCTGCGTACGGGACCGGGCGACCCTTGCAGTATCCTTAGCCCACGCGCGACTGATGGTGGTTGTGAGGCAGCGGAGTGTCGGTGCTGCGTACCGGCGTATTGCTCCTACTTTTTTCAGCAACAATTTTGGGTGACATTATGTTCTTTGTGCGGCTGGGGTGTGAGTGGAGGAGAAGAAGGGGAAGCCGAGCGATGAAATATTCAAGCAGAATGAAAACCTTCACTCTGAACGTGGCGTCGGTTAGTGTCTAACGACTGCCAGATTGCGATACGAAGAAGGATGATCGTGTTGGTTTAAATACTCTGGTTGACGGCGAAGAGCCGACCTCATTGGCGTTTGCGTTGTTTCTTTGTACATCCTCTTCACGCTTATCTTCTCCCTCCATTCACGCTCATACACCATAACTAACCTGATACGAAGTATCAGTTTACTTTTGATTTTATTGTTTTCTGTTCTATTTGTTCTCTTGCATATATATATATATATATATATATATATATATATATGGCGGCACAGTAGCAACAACAATTATCAACAACAGTACATCAACCATTTGAACTGAGGCTTTGCTGCCATACAACCATGATTTCCTATGAAATAAAGAATAAGAAGGAGAGAAGAGGCTTACTTGAAAGCTTTGGTGCTCTAAGCCAACATTCAGGGTCAAGGCGCCTACACCTTGTGTAGACAACATACCGTCACAAACAGCTGGCTATCGCGCAAAGATAAGGCGGCATCGGCGAGACAGCTTCCTTGCGGCTTTCACTGTCCCGCGTCATAATCAGTCATTACCCCGCAGATAAATCAGCACAAAACATACATTAAACAGGCGATCCGATTAGGTGACGGCAGCAGACGCACCACTGGTGTCGGTTGCGAGCCATGCGCTGTAAAGGCGAGTCACGTGGACTCCAACAAGGAAGGCGCGACGGACTAACGACACCAAGTTTGGTCGTCAGTGACTTTATTTCCCGCTGCCAACTCAACTTCTGTCCACCTCGAGTCTTGCGCCACCCTACACCTGGCAGCCTAAACAAGGCCCTCCGAAGGTACGCGGTGGTCAGGCATGCGTAACACCTGCCCGAGCCAACGCAACTTATTTAATGCTATCTGTTGTCCTAGGGAGCTAGCATGATTATCACTAACTTGTACTAGGCTATTCACATCATGATTGTGAACACGCGGGGCCCATCTGACACGAGAACTGTTTCGCAGACAACGATGATCAAAGACTTGAAGGCGCCTCAGGTCTTCAGACCGAAGCGGCCAAGTCTCACTCCCATACAGCAGAATGGTCCTTACTGTGGCCTTGTATACACGGCCTCTCAGACAGAGGGATACTCCCTTCTGTCGCCAAAGATGCCGCAGGTTCAAGAAGGCAGCTCTGGCCTGTGCAATGCACGAGTTGACCTCAGTTTCTATGTGCCCGTCGTTGCTGATGCAGCTGCTAAGATAAGTGAATTGATCAACCAGCTTAAGTTCCTCCTTAGCAAGGGGTCAAAAAGTGGCTGGTAGTCCTGCAGCAACACGTTGCATTTTGAAGGTGTCAGGGGTGTACCAAATAATGGGACCACTCTAGGCAGGCTATTCAGGGTTGATTGTGCCGCCACAATATCGTCGAAAAGCAAAACGATGTCGTCTGCATAATCATGATTAACTAATCTGGTTGGTCGCGCGGCGGCAAAGCGCCGTTACGGCGTACAGCTGACACATTTATTGTTATTATTAATCTTTCACCAGGAAGCACTTCGATGTCTACATCGTAAGATCCTGCAACGGATCATTCCATGATAGAATCCACGACGAAATTGAACAAAAATGGGAAATCGGACAACCCTGACGAACACCACTTGTGGTCGGAAAGTTATCCGACAATTCACCGTAGACCCTGACGCAGTCTGTAGTGTTTGAGTATGGAGCACGTAGGATGTTCACATATTTCCTGGCGACACCTTTCTGGGCAAGTATTTCGAACAGAAGGCATCGATCGATTGATTTGAACGCACTTGAAATCGAGGAACACAGCTATTGTCGGTCTGCGGTATGCGTGATGCTGCTCTAGCATCTACCGCAAACTGAATATATGGTCTATACAGCTACGTCCTGGTCGGAAACCGACTTGCTCTTCCCTAATCCGAGATTCCCGTTCTGCAGTGAGGCGACAAACGAGAATCGAGGCAAATAATTTTGTCACAATTAACGTTAGGCTAATACGTCTGTGCTTAGAACAGTCTGTGCGACTGCCTTTCTTGTATATTGCCACTATGATCGATTCGCTCCAGTTAACCGGGACACTTCCTGATATCTTCGACTAGAGCGGTCAGTGCTTTGCAGAGGACCTCACTTCCATTTTTAACTAGTGCAGGTGGGAAGGAATCCGGGCCAACGGCACAAAAACGATTGAGGGATGTGATCGCGTTTCGGACGTCGGCATCCGACGGAGGCTCTAAACTAACCGTCCATGACTCGTCCTGCATCACTTGAGTAGGAAGAGGTCCGGGAGCACGTGGCCAGCTGAACTGATCCAGAAAGTGCTCCGCCCAACAAGCCATACGGCACTCCTTATTGTATATCAGTGCATCAGCACTGTCTCTGATTGTCTCACTGACGCCTGGTTTCCTGGGGGCCAATGGCGCGGATCAGCTGGAAGAGCTTGCGGTACTTGCCTACTGCTCCTGCCTCCTCCATTTCTTGAACCCGACTTGTCCAACATGCTTCCTTGTTAGCACGTAGGCTCCGCTTTATTTCGTGCCTAATACTTCGTTTGGTCACATTGTGCTCAGAGCCAGCCGGGATGTTTCTTCTGGATTCCAACAGGTTCACTGACTTCTGGGATATCCAGTGAGTGGTGCGGTGCGACAAGCAGATGCTCTTGCGTCGTGCGTGGCGGGCGAGATTCTGTTCCACTGATGCTCGGTGTCATTAGGACAAGACAGCGAAAGTTCGGTCGCAGTGCGTCTTGATAGGGTTGCCTGGCCGAGGGCTGTGATATTTTCTCATTTGCCAATCGGAGGAGATGTTTGGTGTTCCTCGCAGTATATATATATATATATATATATATATATATATATATATATATATATATATATATATATATATATATATATATATATATATATATATATATATAAAAAAGACACAATCTGCGGTACGGATGTTATGCCATGGGAATCACGGCTGAATGGGAAGACAGGATGCATAATAAGAAATGATGAACAACAACAAAAGCTTTATTTTCTAGTTTACCTCTCAGTTTTTGAAATATTTTCAGTTTGTTTTTCTTAAGGGGTGGAAGGTGGGACACCGCAACACACTGATGCACACATCTGCCATTGACTTTGATCTTGAGCCATGGCTTCCAAGGTCTTCAACCAGCAAGTATCCGCATCTCTCGGACCCCAACCAGGAAGTCGACAACAACCGGCCGAGGCCAACGGTTTCGTCAGCTTTTTCATGCGTCTTCTCCATGTTGTAGGCTGTCCACCAGACTGTCTTCTCCAGCCCTGTCCAGCAACCGTAAACAACGCACGACTCGGGTAACGCTGTTTGTCATTGCGGCCTACGCCCCTACAAACTGTAGCACTGATTCGGTAAAAGATGATTTCTATCAGCAACTTCACGAGCTCCTTCGTTACAGAAGAAGCACGGATACTGTGGTGTTGGCTGGCGATCTAAACGCCCAAGTCGGAAAATTGTCCTCTGATGAGCTTCATCTGGGCGGCCAACATGGTGTAGGCTCCCGTAATGATAATGGTGAGCGATTGCTCCAGCTGTGTGAAGATGCTCGCCTGTTTCTCGCGAGCACTAATTTTCGACACAGCACCCGCAGAAGTGTGACTTGGCGGCCACCAGCCTCGGGCCAGTCATGGACGCAAATCGATCATATCGCGATCAGTTACCGCTGGAGAGGCTGTGTCCAAAACTGTCGCTCGATTTGGAGCACGAGCGTGGACTCTGACCACGCACTTGTATGTGCCGACCTCCTGGTGCGTTTCGGTGGACGTCCGCGACGTCGATGTGAACGGATTGACACTAGCCAGCTGGCGAAGTCAGATGTTCTGAATGTGTACCAAGATGCGCTGACATCTGGGCTGAGTAAGCGCCCACTAAACACCGTTGAAGATCACTGGTCGCACACTCGTCAAGTGTTGCTATTAGCAGGCATGTCTTCATGTGGCAAAACAAATTGCAAATCCGAACATTGGGTCTCTACACAGTCTCTGGAACTTATGGATGCTCGCCGACGTATTCCGGCTGGAAGCGAATACACTGAATCTCGCAAAAATCTCAGGGCGAAACTACGTGCTAGCCTAAAGAAGGACCGCGAAACCTGGTGGTCTCATCGTGCCTCTGAGATGGAAACAGCCGCTGCCATTGGTAATCATCGTAAGTTATACCGTCTGATACGGGCAACAGGCAGCAGGAGACCTGGTGTTAGCTAGACTATACGCGACGAGAGTGGGCATCCGATCCACAGCTTGTCAAAGCGTTTGGAGCGTTGGGCTGAACATTTTGCTATGCAATTTAACCAACCTGAGTTATCACTTTCTTCGGGCATTGAGCGCCCTTCTCCTTGGGCCGTCTCCTTGGATCCGCCCTCACGCGCAGAAGTCGAACGTGAGATCAGGCTGTTGAAATTGCATAAGGCCGCAGGAACAGATACTATTCCTCCAGCCCTCTTCAAGTTCGGTGGACCTGCTCTAATAGATGATCTACACGAGTTGCAAGTAAAACTTTGGGAGCAGGAGACAGTCCCGACAGACTGGAACCGCTCCGTCATTGTCCCAATTTTCAAGGGAGGCTCCCGTTTGGAATGTGGCAATCATAGAGGGATCAGTCTGATTTCGATTGCCTCTAAATTGCTTGCCTCTCTCATTCTCCACAGACTGACTGACACTCGTGAAAGCCAAATTCGTGAAGAGCAAGCCGGATTTCGTCGAGGTCGGGGCTGCATTGACCACATCTTCACATTGCGTCAAGTGTTGGAGCACCGCCATGTTTATTGGCGACCCACCGTTGTCGTGTTTCTTGACATAAAGGGTGCCTTCGACTCAGTCGATCGATGTGCCCTTTGGGACTGTCTGTTGGGGAAAGGTGTGCCTGATAAATATGTAAACATTATCAAAGCGCTGTACGCACATAGTTCGGGCAGGGTGAGGGTTTATGGCAAACTCTCGCCACCCTTCAGTATCATCAGCGGTGTGAGACAAGGATGCCCGCTGTCACCTTTCCTCTTCAACTTCGCTATTGATGAAGTCATGGAAACAGCGTTCGCTGGACGCGACCTAGAAGGGGTGGAGCTACTCCCTGGTGAGCGACTTCTTGACTTGGAGTATGCAGACGATATTGCCCTAATCTGTGACAGCTCCCAAACATGCCAAACAGCACTGAACCGATTAGCACTGGCTGTCAGTCGTTTTGGGCTATGCTTTGCTCCATCGAAATGCAAAGTACTTCTCCAAGATTGGCAGGGACCCAACCCTGCGCTAACGCTTGCTGGTGATCTGCTAGAAGTCGTTCAGGAATTCAAGTACCTGGGCAGCTATATTAGCACCCGTGGGATTGAAGATGAGGTTACGAACCGTATAGCAAAAGCTCGAGGTGCTTTTCCAATCTCCGCCACCTGTGGCGCAGACGCGACATTACTCTCGCCCTCAAGGGCAGAGTTTACAACGCAGCCGTCCGTTCAACTCTCCTATATGGCTGTGAAACCTGGCCCATCAGGTCGACAGACATGAAGAGACTCGTCACGTTCGATCATCGCTGCCTTCGCAGCTTAGCTCATGTTTGGTGGGAACACCGCGTGAGCAATGAGCGTGTTCGGCGTCGCGTATTTGGTGCAGGAAGAGCGAGTGAACCGCTCAGCACGATTATATCACGCACCAGGCTCCGATGGCTGGGCCACGTGTTGCGCATGCCAGCACACCGACTCCCACGACGTGCATTTTTTGCGCGTTGTGGGTGCGGTTGGAAGAGGAGGAGGGGAGGCCAAGTGATGACTTGGTCGCGAGAAATGAAAACCCTCACTTCGAAGTTGGCGTCGGTTGGTGCATCCCGACTGCCTGGCTGGGGTCCTAAGGACGGTGAACACGTTTGGCTGGACACACTTGCTGATATGGCTAGGAGCCGGCCCCAATGGCGTTTGTGTTGTGAGTTCCTTTGTCCATCCCCCTCCTGTTTAGCATCCCCCTCCAATCACGATCTCAATCGTTAGGCATAATATGACTTTCTTTTACGGCAGCCAGCTGTTAGCTCTCCGGAACGATGTCCATCCGTTACTGGGGACTCAGCGGGCGTGCCATTGTTTGTTTGTTTTTTCTTTTCTTGCCTTTTGTATTGCGGCACAATAGCTGAGGTGTTTTCCACCTCCAGCGAACGTGTAATGATGATGATGATGATGGACAGGCATTCGCAATTCGTGTCCCAACCACCGCAGTTGGTGCAGTGAGACGAGTTCCTCGAGAGAGTGGCTTCCACGTCCCAAGACGCGCTGTCTAACTTCCACATTGCTTACGTGGTGCTACCATGACGCACGGGAAATGGACCGCAGACAGCGGTGCTCGAAGACGGATAGCCTGCGCAAGTCATCTTTACGATTGGGCCACGTCTCGCATCCGTACAACAGTACAGCACGAACAGTTGCACAATAGACCCGCCTTTTGATGGAGAGACGAATGTCGTGGCGACGCTGCAAGTGCCTCAGCCTAGAAAAAGCGAGACGTGCTCTCTAGATGCGCATCGAAATTTCGTCTCCAACAGCCCCGCCAGCAGTGTTGCAACTTCCCAAGTAGACAAAGCTCTCCACAGCTTCCAGTGTCTCACCACCAAGAGTGAGTGCGGGCAGAGGCACCTGCCAGTCTTGGAAGAGAGCGTTGCATTTGGATGGCGAAAAGTACATTCCATACTTTGATGCTTCAATCGCCAGGCGGTTTAGTGCAAGTTAGACGACGTATGGATCGTCACCCAGCAAGACGATATCATCAGCATAATCCAAATCAACAACTCGACTACGTGGGAGTAGCTCAACGCCAGCGTTCAACGAATCGCCTAGTGCGTTTTTCAGTACCTACCCAATGACAAAGTTGATTAGGAACAGAGAGATAGGGCATCCTTGTCGAACTCCACTGGAGACCACAAAGGTAGGCGCAAGCTTGCCATAAGCCCTAACCCTGCCCGAGGTGAGACCATAGAGGGCGCGCAGTATGGAGACGAACTTCTCGGGGACACCATTCCTCAGTAGGTAGTGCCACAGTACCGTACGATCGACGGGATCGAAGGCTGCACGGATATCCAGAAACATATCAACCGTTGGCCTCTGATACACATGTCGGAGCTCGAGGATCTGGCGGAGTGTGAAGATTTGATCGATGCAGCCACGACCAGGGCGAAACCCAGCTTGTTCTTCCCGTTGCAACGATTTGCGCATTGGGGATAGCCTGCGAATTATGATGGACACCGGTAGCTCGCAGACGACGGGGACTAAGCTTATGCCTCTGTAGTTGGAGCAGATTGTGCGCAAGTCCTTTTTGAAGATGGGGACGACTATCGATTCACTCCAAGATGATGGAACTTTCTCTTTCGACCAAATTTTCGAGAACAAAGCGGTGAGTTCTCGAACCAGCGAAGCGGCACCATCTTTAAATAGAGCTGGAGGAAGACCATCAGGGCCAGGAGCTTTATAGCGCTTCATGTGCGGCAGCTCCTGCTCGAGTTCCTGGTAAGAGAGAGGATCTGTGGAGATAGACCACTCGGCCCCAGAGCGAGCGCCAGAGGTAGCAGATGGACCTGGGGGCCAACCAAACTCCGAGCCAAAATGTTCGGCCCATCACTCCAACCGTCGTTGAAGATTGGTGATTAAGGTTGCATCCTCTTCGCATATTGTTTCACTTATACCAGATCGAACATCTTCGGTGACTCGAGTGAGATGGAAAAGTTTTCTGGTATTACCAGAGAGACTAGCAAGCTCAATCTCCCTGGCACGTTCACACCACCAAGCTTCGCGGTCCATTTGCAGACTCCTGCGCAACTCTCGACCCAGGGATTGGCGTTCGTCACTGTGTCTGGAATCCGACGAGATCAAACAGCGTTTATCTATCAGCGACAAGGAGATGGCGGAAATCCAATGCTTCGGTGGGTGACGGCTACCTCCACAAGTGTCGATACTGGCAGAAAGTAAGGCATCTTTGATCTGCGCCCACTGCGAATCGAGATCACCGTCAATAGTTGAGCCAAGCAAGGTTGACAGTGAGGCTTGGTACCTGGTTAAAATCGCAGGGTTTTATAGATTTGCGATGTCTGATCGGTAGTGAGCGGGTTTAGGTGATCCTCCGAAACGCATGCGAATCTTAACATGAACCAATGCGTGATCCGAGTCTAGATACGTTGACCAGTACGATCGGCAGTCCGTTACGCTTCCGCGCCATCTGTGGCTGATTGCTATGTGGTCAAGCTGGGAACACTCTTGCGTTTGTGAGGGCGTGCGCCAGGTAGCAGTGTGCCTCATTGAGTACCGAAAACTCGTGCTTGAAAGATACAAGCGATGATCAGAGCAAAGAAAAAGCAGTCTGTCTCCATTGTCTGATCGACTGCCACCGAAACCAAAACTACCCCCAAGGTGGTATTCGCTTGTGGAGGGCGGCCAACCCGTGCGTTAAAGTCCCCGGCAAGAATGAATATATCAGTCCTTTTGGAGGAACCCAGAAGTTCATGTAGCTGCTGGGGAAGGCCATCTTTAACTGCATCCGGGCTGCAGTCTGTAGGGGCGTAAACGGAGACGACAAGCAGGGCACGCTTAACGTCCCTACGCCTGCTTACGTTACATGAACCTCGTAGTATGACAGCACATAGCCGACTGTTGCCTGGGATCTAGTCAAGCAGAGCTGATTCAGTCCTGGCACTCAGTGCAACCCCAACACCAGCTTGGCCAGTGGCGGCAGCTTCTGGGTCTCCGGAAAGCCGCAAGTAGTATTTGGCATCAGGGTTCACCGGTGAAGCCATTCTGATGACGGCGCTAGAGTCTTGTAATCTGCTCCTCACAGTAAATTCATGCAGATACGACAGCGTACCAAGGCATGATCAAAGTCGACGCAGGTATTCCAGTATGAGCAGCAATCCAGGATGGAACCAAGCCACCTGTAACTTATGGCAATGTGGTCATTTTGGGTCCATCGCTGGCCAGCTACAGGAGGACGCGAAGTGGCACTTCGGCGCCCACTGTGTCTAAAAGCACTGCTAGTAAGAAACCACTGGTGCTCCGCACACAGTTGCAACAGATACTCGTTGTTGTCAGTCCATTCGGAGTTAAGTCCATAATTACCGCCCAACTGAGCTTCTAAAGAGCTCATACGTCCTACTTCTGCGTTCATATCCCCTGCAAGTATTATAATATCTGAACTAGTAGCACTGCGTAGTAGGGCGTTCATTTCGTGATACAATGTGTCCTTGACAGTATCAGAACTGCAGTCGTTGGGAACATAAGCGAAAGTCACAAACCAACAGCATTTTACGACTTTGTGTAGCAACCTTAGTTGAGGTCGTCAAACGGGCTGCACACAAACGGCTGTTCGCCGGAATTCAATCAACCAACAATGGTTCATCCTTAGAGCTTAGAATAATACCTGCACCAGCTTGACCCGTGAGTGCTACATCGTCGTCTCCGGATGCGTGCAACCAATAACGAGAGGACAAGTTGGGCACAGTTACTTCAACAACCCATTAGGGTCACTGATTTTAGTTTCCGACACACGACACATCAATACCCAGTGTGTCTAAAAGGCGTTCGGGTGCAGCGATTTGATTCTTTTTGTCTTCTAGTACGAGCGTTGAACGCTGCCAGGGCAATGGGACAACATGGCCTTATAAGGGACTGTTGCAGATTGGCGTCCTGTATGTCACGAGGTGGATGCACTTTGCTTCTACTCCAGGGGCACTTCAGTTGCTGTCAATTAAGCTGGGAATTATGGGAGGAAGTTTAGTAGTGCGAATTGGGATGGGAATGGAAAAGAGGAGGTGCCAGCTGCGGCATGTTTCGTTTATCCGCCCTGCTGTATGCAGCAGATAAGGCGAGCCTTGATAATCTTCGTGACGGCTGATGCAGGATGAAGTTTATGTTTGAAGAAATAGTCATGGTTGTATGTGGGCTTAGATACTGCCAGGGCGTCCAGACCTAGACTAGAGAACGATTAGGGTCCTCATCCAAAGTGTTTGGTTCAAAAGCCTGCGCGCAAGGCAACGTGGGGTGGCAATGATTTAGTTTTACAGAAATGGACGCCATCTCATTTCAAACCGCCAACCTAAAGGACCAGCAGACTGAGTTTGTTTGACTTCTCACCATTGACCAACGTGGTAGGAGCTCTCAATGGGCCCGGAGGCACCACCCAGTATTGCTCAATTGTTTAAGATACGCAAACCGTCGCACCACGTTAAGGTCCAGTTCACTTGCGACGGCACAATAGCTGTTGTTTTACCCTCAGGTAACATGTAATGATGATGACCGTCCTTTCTGATGAGAGGCTCTTGTGCTACGTGTCACCGATTCAGAAATACAGTTCTTGTCTCCGCAATTTATCTTTCACTTGATAATGTAGTTACAAAGTTACTGAACTGATTATCAACCTCCTGCTCGTCTTCCATGCGCCAGGATGCCTTCTGATGAATACTAGGAATTATCCTGATCTAAATAAAGACTTGGTCTTTCGAATTCTTCTGTACGTAAGATCATTTTTCGCCGCTAGTCTGTTTACTTCACTAGTATAGTTCTCGGGCTCTGTATTTTTAACTTTGTTTGACTCCCTCAGATTCCGATCGTACTCGCAGAGGACGACACTCAGGGACAGACATCCATCACAAATGCCTTGGGAACATTGGATGCACCTCTTTCAGCCAATGCGGCTACTGATCCCACTGTTGCGGTCCTTCAAGAGGCCGCTAAAAGCGCGGATACCGAGGTACCACCTTCGACTCACGCTGACAATGAGGGCACTGCTGCTGTTGATGGCGAAATTGGCAACGGCGCGGATATTCAAGGGGTTGTTGAGCAGTTTGTTCTAAATGAGGAGACAGCCGTTGTGAATGGTCAACCGATGCAAGTCGTGACCCTCATGGATTCCAGTGGACGTATGTTGGATCAGAAGCATGGAAAAACTGGCGAACAAGTGGTCTTGGAAATGCACGGTCAGATGTTCTCTTATGAACTCCAAGGACCGTCTGCTGACGGTGAAGCCATCACAGTTAGTTTTTTTTTTGAAACCCGTCTCCATCGAATCCGCTAGTTGAGTGCTTTCTTGCTTATTTCAACCCTTTTTGGAGTACTTAATCCCACCTCTATTCGCCTGCAAATTTTACCGCACATAGGCTTGCCCAATTTTCGCTCACCACTTGACCTGAGCCGTACTGGTTCTACTTGACATTAGACCACAGCGCACCACTGTTTATCGATAGTAGACACCTGCATTTCACCTTTGTCAGTCGTCACTTTGTGTGCCCCAGGTTCTGTTCATTAAGAAACACTAATCATTCTAAGCGCTTTCACTTGTTCGCTTCCATTCACTGCGGATGCCTCTTTTTCCGGCCCGTAGCCTTAAGGATCACAAGCCTGCCTTGTACTCCGAGGGCGCGGGCTCGAACTTGCGTACTGGGCTGGGTGACACCCATGTGTTACTGTTGGTGATTACGCGGCAGCAACCCATCGGTACTGCGTACCAGGGTACTGCTGATGCCACTGGTGAGCTATTTGAACTTTACAAACCACATTTCACTTCTCTCTCTCTCTCTCCCAGTCCACTTTGTTGGTCTCTTCTTCCGACCCCGACGAAGAAGAAACCGCCGATATTCGCCCACTGACTGCCACAGTTGAACAACCACCAACCACCAACACCACCTGGTCACAAGTGAGTTGGCGTGTCTTATCTGCTTTTCCAATTATTTGTTAGTCTGTCCTTCTTATTAGCCCTTTACCACTGTATTTACGCGTCCTTTTCAACTCTCCCTAAACTGGCGCCCTAAAACAACACCTTGAAGACGAACTGTTTGCTTCCTATCTGCTAAATTCATCTGGGAAGCTGGCCCGATGCGGATTTTACCCGATGCAACCCGCTCATATTACCACTTGTTTTGGTGAAGAATCATCGTAGCTAGACTCAGTAGACAGCCACCACACATCCAAGAATCGGATATGGGACCGTGGAACACACACTATTGATGACACCCAAAAGATTGAAACAGCTGTCAAATAGCGCTTTCTTGGATATGTGGTGAGGTCTGCCTGAGACTTGGTGCGACGAATTTTCACAAAATCTAATCACTACCCTACTGCTCACTAATTACCACTTGTTTCCTCGTTAGCTCCGTAATGGATGGTTGTCCCACTTTATTAGTTTTATCAGTTACCGAATGGGGAGGGGGTGACCCCGCTATTCGAAATCGCTCACTGGTCTCCATAAATAAGTGGAAAGTGAGGTCTAATAGTTTTGCTCAACACGCGCACCGGCATATTGCATTACCCTCATTATGCTTACCACCGCAGTCATTTGGATTGATTCTTGCCTGCTTACCTGGTTGCTAAGTCTTAGTCATTATGAACTCAGTTTATTTGAGTTAACTAACTATGACCAGGGCATTGACGTGCACCCGTTATCATAATTATTGTCTCCATGCTGATCAGTGGTGAAGAACGTGTGGCGAGATGTGGAGTAAAAGTCAGAGGTTCATCAGCTTAACTGCAAACGATCGGGTAACTGGATACCATTGATCTGTTGGGTGCGTACTCACAGCTAAAGTTTCTCCGGTGCAGCGAATCTCCAGCATTCCATCCATGAACACGGTATTTATCAATTTGACCAAGTTTGAACCAATTTTGTAATGTTTTCCCATTTTTTCACTGATATCACTGAACGCTTGCATCAACAGTCAGTAGACGCACGAGGGATGTGACGTAACCAATATACGTGGTCCGATTTCAACAAACACTGCAATACAACATCAGTCTGCAGGTTTTCTTCTTGTTTGTCCAATGCTCCCACGATATGTGGACAGCACCGCGCAAACACCGGCGATCAAGGACGACCAGTATCTCAATGTTGACAGTGCGAGATGGATATTTTTCCCGGAATATGCACCAACACAACTTAATATCCGCTGTCCCTATAAATGACTGAGACTTTGGAATTCCAACTGGGTTTTGCTGACATACGGAGACGATGATGATCTGACCGCCAACAGTACTAACTAAGCCGATCGGTTATTTCAGTTTATTTTATCTGCATCAGTAGCCGGCGGTTGAATAATGCGAAGGACCTACGTTAAATGTGAAGCATTTTGGGTCGGTCTACACAGAGCCTGGGCCCATGGAGAGGTACGCGGACCGTTTACTCAGTGGCTATCAATTGTTCCTCCGGCTATGCACCCATTCCATAGAAGTCCGTGAAAACCTTGTTTTTAATCTACCTGTGCCCAAATATGGGGGAAAGAGGTGTCAAGAAACTCTCTTGCATCCTACATGTCGTAGGGGACTTATTGCATATATATCCTTAGCACCTTATTCTGGCTCATAAGTTGTGGCAATGAGTTTTTTCCATCGAAAAGAATTACCTTGGCCGGTATGGTCATTTGGATCAATAGCAGTCTTCAATTCAGAGAAACGCTCAATGATAGGTCGTCTTTATGTATGTTACTGTTTCATCACCCGTCAAACTGTCTGCGCATGTGGTCAAGAGCTTTTTGTATCACCACTGGATCGAACCCTGCTTTCATTGATTCGATCCACAAAATCCGGTGCACTGACACAGTGTGGTGCCTTTGTACGTTTCTCAGAAAAGCTAATACTGATACCAGCGATGATTTGCACGCAAACTTCAGGGATACTTCGTAAATACGGAACGTAGGCTGATTATCTTTTCATATGGTATTAAATAAAGCGATTAAACTGACCGTTAGGCATTCTCTGCCACTTTCAATGAAAATGGAGGAAGGTTTTCTAGTCCAAGCATATCCTTTCATATTGACAAAATACTTCACGCTGACTCTCCTCTCGTGGTCAGACGATTCCATTACAGGCGATGTCACAGCAAGTATGCTGAATTATTCTTCAGAGCGCTCCTTATAACGATTCACTTGGCATTTTTTCATAATAAATCTTCATCTGATGAGCGCAGACAAACTCGAAACGCGCAATTGTTTGCAGTGTTTTCGGACAGGCGACACCCAATTTCCAACAAAATCACTTTCCTATCTTCCCTGGATATTGTCTCGCTGACAGATAGCTTTTTTACGCCCATGCGTTGAATGAGTTAGAACCGTACTTCCCTAGTGACATTGATCTCCGTCTCACGGGCTCTCGCTGGCCTTCTGCGACCTAATCGTACATCTCTTCAGGCTCTTAGGGATACGAAAAATAGTTACCCACCAGAGTCAGTCGAATCCGTCTAGATCATTCCACAGTTCTGACGTCTCAAGTTGCACGGATCTATGGCTTCGTGAGTGTTTCATAGCGCAGTGGAGACGATTTTAGTCGGCGTTCTGCCCATAAATCTCAATTGTTAGTGCTAGCTGCCGAGTTGTTTTGTTTTAATATTGCCTGGGTTACGATAGCAAGCCGCAAAGCAGGGCACCTCGCTGAGGCATGATCAGAATTCCTGCCTGTGTCTTCCAACGTGATGCTCTGAGGCTAATGGCAATTCGGTCAATGTGGGCCAAGTGAGACAACGCGACCGTTTGTGTTAGAGAAGGTGCTTCTATTGTAGTGGTTGTAGTTGGTACCTCTAACCCGTTATCTGTCCGCGTAAAATCCAGGGTGATCGGCTGATGGTGCGGTAGAATTTTTGAAGAGACTGTTCGAAGAACCGTATCTGATTGACACCTACTTTATACTTGGCTTGTATTCTAGGGATCTGTAGCATCTGCGATCAGTGGCCCTGTTTCACATAGTTTTGCTGTATTCACCTCCAACCGCTAAAGTTTGCTTCCAACTTGTGTTTGCCATGAATGCACCAATAGAATCCTTTGTGTGTATGGTATTTGGTACTACCACCGCAATTCCCTAGTCGAATCTTATCCTAGTTTCTCTGAATCTACAAGCATTGTACACGCTATTCCGGCACGTTGTACCTCGAGCTCCTCGTTAAAGTTTTCCTAGCGCCCTGCTTCTCTTTTCGAACTAAGATTTGAGATCTTGTGTCGTTTTTCCTATAGCTATTCATGATTTTATTCCGCTGTGAGACCTATGAATTCACTTTGTTTTTAAAGATGGTCCACAGCATTTGTACTATCCGAATTGGTCTATTCCCTTCAACCAGTGGTATTGGTTATTACAGTTTTGTGGCAAAACACCAGCTCTTGTTGTAGATTCGCATGTTAGCAGTGGCTACCAAAGTTTGAATGGCAAGCTAGATGCTTCCACTAACTGTATAGTGACTCAACTCGATTTCTCTAAGCGGTACTTTTTCACACGGGATTCTAGTTTCTCCCCATAACGCTCGCCACTTTTTCTCTCTCTCTCACCTTCAATTTTGATCTATCTTTTTCTGTCAGGAAATTACCACGAACGGAAAGCCAGAAGAAGATGTCGATGCCACCGCTTCTAGTCAACAATTTACACTTACCGAGGCATCGGCGATCGTCGATGGCGAGCCCCTTCAGACTGTTGTCTTGACCGATGAGCAAGGAAATGTGCTAGACCAGAAACAGGGTCGAACCGGTGAGCATGTGCTCATAGAGATGAGCGGTAATGCGTTGGAATACGTCTTTCTCGGACCGACAGAGGACGGCGGACCAATCACTGTAAGGTTCCTTACGGGTACAATGATTGCACCTTGTTGGTGGTCTTCTCCCGCGTTTATTTCGCACGCCCCCTCTTGTTCGTCTTTTGCAGACAACTCTGCTTGTCACTTCCGATCCGAATGTCGTGGGCAGTGAATCGGCTGATGACGCAGGTGCTTTGGGCCCCTATGACGCCAACGAAGCGATTTCTACGGTGGCAGATTGCTGTCCTGCCGGCTTACCGCTTGAATTCTATTCAGTTCTGTGTCGCCAGGTTGAGAATATTGTTGCCACTCGCATTCCCAGGAATCAAGATGGTTCATCGCTCTATCGACCGGAACCTTACCATCGTAAACTGGGTTCACTCTCAACCTATCAGCAAATGACCGAGTTGGTGAACGGCTATCGTGTTGGTGCCAGTCGAGGAGAAACTCTTGAACTGTACGAAAGCCTGCGTAACTTTGCTCGAATCTATCGCCCTTCTGGTCCACAATCGAGAGCTCTGACCAAGTATGAAGTAAGTGTTATTCAAAATTGACCCTCAACTTTCTCCCTGGTTAGTTTCGCGGATGATCCCAATTCGTGTGATTGGGGCGAAAGGATTGTTGCATTGGGTTAGCGTCCAAATAGCCTCTTTTCCCTTTGCCTCTTGAGCGCAGATTCCCTCTTCTTTATGCTTATGAGTGTTCGTTGGTATCTTGGTCTGCATGTAATCACTGTCGGTCTCTTGATGATTGGTCCCGGTGCACAACACTGGCAAATGCTTTCGATGTTTCTCTCATCATAACAGTCGCTGTTGGGACTCATTTTGGAACCTTGATGGAATTCGAAATGGAGCCTAGCTGTCCACGAAAGTCTTTTCATAGATGTTCTATTCCCTATTTGATATGAACATTCGTTTTCCTCCACGATTCACTTATCAATGAAGGTGCTTTAGTGCTGCAAAATGTGTTCTTCGATCACATCTGGCCATTACAGGTGACAGTTTGTTGTGTCCACGTGTCTTCCATATATTTATACTTTTTGTTCCCTGCATGACCGTTCATACTTTGAATTGTGCACCTTTGACGATCTCTCTCCCCGTCCCCCAGGTTGCCATGAATGAAGCAGCTGCACAGTTCAGTCGTTATCATCCGGGACTTCTGTTTCACAAACGGGAGTTGTTCCATTTAGCCAAAGAAACGGTGGAACAGTTACAAGCTCTTCTAATCAGTGAGAGGAAACCACAACAGAGTCAGGAGACGATTTCCCAGTTTCCCTCTCAAATTCAAACAGAGTTGTCAGTTTCAAAGCCACAACCACAACCGCCAGTGCAACCAACATCACGGTCGATACCGCCCCCCACAGCCGCCGTTAGCGGTCGAGTTGCCAACTCTCAACTGGCTTTGTTAGAGTCACGTGGCTTCTCAGGTATCAAACAACTAGCCTTGGGCAGCACATCCACAGGTCAGACCTCGTTCGTTGTCACCTCTCCCGTTGATCTGGTGTCTGATTCATCCGCTGCCGTCGACCGATCATCCAACACAACCACTTCCTTCACATCGAGTGACATCGCAAACAGCAATGAGTAAGTGGACAGGAGAACACGCGGCCCCGGTCTTTTTGTTCATTGGGCTTGATGCTCCTTCCCTTTTGGTTTTCTGTGCATCCATTTTTACTGCAGCTTTCGATCCCGCCGATTTTCCGAGCTTTCCGCCTCATGGTGTCTTGCGTTCGTTTCATGTCTAAACCAGTGGTTCTCAACCTGGAGGTAATTACCCCCAAGGAGATAAAATAGATTTTTAAGGGGGGGGGGTAAATATAAGTAGAGGATTGAGTCATCAATCTGCCACCAAACATAATTAGTAACAAATTCATACCTATCGAAACATCTAACTAATTACCCGATCACTCTTTACTAGCCATCAGTGGCTAAACATTAGTGAGTGGTCAGAGAATTAGCTTATTTCGGTAATAAATTTTATCACCCAAAAATATGAGTAAAAACCTGCAAGGCAGCGCAGCATGATGGGGTCTCTATCTACTCGCACGTCGATCATTGTTCTGCTGAGTTAGACATCCGTTCGTTGTGTCGAATTGCAGAGTTGTGTGAACACTAAGTTGTAAGCATAGGTCAGTCGACCAGGTAAAGGGGCGCGCGACAAAATAAGCGACTGGTTTTCAGGACGTGTTGGGAAGCTGTCATCCATGAAAAAGTTGGAAGGGTGGTTGAAACAAATAAGAAGTTACTGACACTCATTCATGTTTGATCAGGGATCGCACACCAAGGCACGAAACTGTATGAACTTGGAGCACGACTTATGATGCGCATTAGCCGAAACCGCACCAAATATACTGGAAATGTTAGAACTAGGCAGGATCAACCGTCCCGATAACGTACATCACCTCTTGATTTAATAAAATATTGCTCGAAAATAGGTGACCAAAAATAATTAAAAATCGTGTTAATTTACCATACTTTAAAGCAAAATGCAAAAATTACTAGTTAATTAGCTCTTTAACTAAATTTTCTGAGGGGGTAATTATTTATAGTAAACCAGTTTTGTGGGTAACAGTCTCAAAAAGTTTGAAAATCACTAGTCTTAGCGGTAGTAACATACATTTTACTAACGATTTCTGCCTTCAGACTCTGAATTTCTGTTACTACGCGTCCCTTGCGTCTATTCACGTTCGTTTTATGCTATTATCGCCGCTCAAACCACCTATGGGACAAGTTCCATCTCCTCTACGGTATGTGCAATGACAGTTGCTCACTGTTATTCAAAGAGTACCTGCGGCAAACCATGTAATCACAGGCAACTGGTTGGTGGGATACTGACAGACAAGTGCGGGGATTCGAACCAGAGGCGCGGAGGGTAGTATTACGATTTGAGCCCCCGCCTCTATCCCAGCGCATTTGCATCCGCTTGCGCTGACAGCAATGGCGTATCCACACAAATTACTGATATAGTTCTCTGTTATTTGTCTCCATCGTTTCTGGCTCCTCAAAAGTGCGTCCAATTTTTTACACGATGCCTATCGTTGACTCAATGCCCGCCTTCCCTCAAGCCTACTATATATCAATCGGATTGGAATCCACTCTGAAATTCTACCTGGTACCACATGACCGTTACGTTTGAATTGATTCATTCACAGGAGTAAAATCCTTCTCTTCGTTTCCTCTTAGTTTAATGCATCTACCATCACTAGGAGCGTCCTGAAAGAGCCGATCCTTGCTTTGATCTTTGTTGCTTTCAATAGATTTTTCCTTTCTTTGCAGCACGCGCTATTATCCCGGAGTACATGTTATGAAGAGGGACTCCTTTAACAAGGTATGTTTCCGTGACCGACTTCATTGGGAGTGACAGTGCATGCTGTGTTATGTATTCCACACACACACACACACACACACACACACACACACACGCAAAACTAGTGCCTTAAACAAGACCACTAACTCGCTTTTACTGTCTTATCGTTTTTGCCGTTGACTACAACTTTGTAAAACTGCCTTATTCGTTATTGACGATTTCTTTTTTCATATCGAACTAGTCGACAGACTTGTAACGTTCGACCATCGCTGCTTTCGAAGCTTGTCTCATACTGGTGAGTACACTGCGTGGGCAATGAGCGTGTTCGGTGTCGCGCATTTGGTGTAGGAAGCGCGAGTGAACCGTTCAGCACCATTATATCACGCACCAGGCTCTGACGGCTGGGCCCCATATTGCGCATGCCAGCACCCCGAGTCCCGTGATGTGCGTCGTTTGTGCGCCGGGGGTGTGCATGTAATAAGAGGAGGGACCGTCAAGCGTTGGCTTGGTTAGTAGTTATGAAGTCCCTCACTTCGAACTTGGCGTCGTTTGATGCTTATCGACTGCCGAGCTAGGGTTCGAAGGACGATGAACACGTCTGGTTGGATACACTAGTTGACGTGGCGAAGCGCCGACCACAATGGCGTTTGTGTAACGAGTCACTTTGTCCCTCCACTCCGCTTTAGCTCCCTTCCCCAATAACGATTTGGACCCGATGCATGATGTGATATTTAGTATTGTGTTACTTTCCTTGTTTATATACTCTGTAATGTTTCATCTCATGTTTTTGTACTGCGGCACATTAGCTGAGGTGTGTTTCTCACCCTCGGCGAACTTGTATTGACGGGATTGATGACTTGTGTCAGCGAAACGATGGTTCGACGTACCAGCGTACGGTTGATGCCAGTGCTCTTTACAGCTATACAGTCTGGCACTCGTATCCAAGCGGTTGCCAGATCGTTCTTACCGTGCTCCTTAGTCTTACAACTGCGGTAGGTTGTGGAACCAGTATATTTGCATCCTGTCCGGCCACCGAACCAGTGCACCCATCGAATACCTTCAGTTCAGTTCAGTTGATTAACTAAGATAGCTTTATTGGAGTGCAATGTATCACGTTACCAAGGCAGTGGAAATGACGTGATCCGCGCCAGAGGAATGAGAAATTAATGCAACAGCATTTCTGACTTTTGACCTCGCTACTTTCTATAGAGTGTAATGGCACTGGTGTGGCCGTCTCAAGGTCCTCATCAGACAAGTCGACAAACATCCACTCCGACCCTGCTGTTCAGCGAGTTTGTTCATGCCTCGCCATGCCATTGATTGGCCGTCGGGGGTTTCACCGACTTAGGCACAGTTTTGACGTGCAATAACTGCGGAAGCAGTTGGCTCGCTGGTATTCAGGACAAATGGCCGAGCCACTGAAGATTCAACAGGCGCTCTACTGGCCCGTAATCTTAAGGATCACAAGCCTGTCTTGTAATCCGAAGGCGCGGGTTCGAGGCTGCATAGGGACCGCGCGACGCTCGCGGTATCCTTAGCCCATGTATGACTGGTGGTAGTTGCACGGCAGCGGTACTGCGTACCGTCTGCGTGCCGCCTGAAAAGCACTAAACGCCCAGTGTTGTTTCGTCAGTAGCGCACATCCATCGGCTCCATCAGGATCAGTGACCATGACAATCAGACGTCTGCGCTACTAACCAGCAGCAAATGCCACTGGGCAATGGAAACTGCTGAGGAGCGTCAACACTTGCTAGCTAACTGTGGTATAATGTAATTCATGGCCGAGCCATTGTGGATTCTGCAAGCACTCTACCGAGACACCACAGAGCGGTGGCAAACACCAAATAACGAGCCACAGTGTCACTCATTTAGATCTTCTGCTAAACGGAGCAACGCAGTGTGACCTTCGCTGGTCAATAACGGCCAGTCTCCTAATGGCCTCGGCGCTCATAGCTTCGAAATCTCTTCTTCACACAGCAATACTGATCGAACCACGAGGCTGTAAACCTTTGTCTGTTAACCAGAAGACTTTGGAGTACCATTTGAGCGTCCGCTATGTTTGTGCTTATTTCTTCGGTGTTGCAAACATCAGCAGTTATACAAATACTGATTGACATTTCGCTCGGTTCTCCCATGATCTTGGATCTTATGCCATATCAGCCAAGTTTTGTGACGCTGCCGTGCGTTCGAAGGACGCAAGCTACCTCTTGATGCTCGAAGCGCTATCTCTCTGTCTATCCATTGTTCTCTACATATCAGCCGCGCTGGATTTAAACAAATTTGTTTCCCGCTTGCTCGGAGGAAGTAGAAAGCAAGAAAGAGTGATCTGTGACCATTCAGACTACAAAGCGGAGAAAACATAGGTATAGTTATCCTGACCTACCCCGCTTCGCACAGCTAACTCAGGGAAGACTTTCTGTCGATTCCTTACATCGTGGCAAAGACTCCGATAAAGTGATTTTAGAATGGCGCTAAATTTCTCATACATAATCGACACCAAGTGTCGCCACGAGAAATAATTATCAATCGAATGAAGTGCAGCCGCTCAGTCAAAGAATGATACGCTGATAGGTTGCACGTGAATATGACGATGCGGGGCTTGTCAAATAGCGAAAGTCATCGACGCATTAGCTGTTGGCGGATCACAGGTTGACCCACCGGCTCGTCTCACTCGATGATCAGTGAGTCGCCGTGACACAATGCGCATCGGCTTTTTGGAGGCAGTTGGCGAGATGTCTTTGGTTTTTTAATATGGAAATGAAGGTTGATAGCCGCCAACCAGGAATCACCTCTAAGTGCCAGATGTCGAACAGACCGGCTGAGGCATTCACCCCTGTGTTACCTCAGCGACGGTAGAAATTCGTCCGCGCCACACTTCTTGTTCCGCTTAGTTCACTCCACCTAGTGTTGGATTTTGTGAGTGCAACATCCCTACTTGAGGACAGTTCCAATACAGTGGGCCAGATAAGTTGCTTTCATCATAGCGATTGGCCTTTTCATGAAGGTCTGTACAATGATGCGTTGCTATTTTGGGGCCGTATGTGGTGGCAACACCGAGTTCACAGTGATGACGTTCGACTTCGCGTTTTGGGGAATTCGGGTATTCCCTTCAACAAGCCACTTAAGATGTCTCCATCACGTCCTACGCATGGCGCCACGCTCTACTCGCTCGTTCAGGACCGGGCTGGAGGCGACCGCGTAGTGATCAGCCTTCCACTTGGCGACAGCACATGAAATCGCTGACGTTGCGTCTAACCGTCGATACACCGTACGCTTTCCAGGATTAAGACCCAAGAACGAGGACTGCCAATGGCTTACTACGTTTTAAAACGTGGCTTGCAACCGGAATCATTGGAAGAATTGTGTACAGAATTGCATTGATTCGCACGTTTAATACCTCAAACTTTGAAAATAACATTAAGAGGAAAAATGCACACGTGCAAAACAAATGAACGTTCCGTTCTGTTTTTTTCCAAATTGTACTTCCCTTTGATTCCCATATATATATATATATATATATATATATATATATATATATATATATATATTAGGCCCGTGGCGTAGCTCTACGCTATCGGGCGCGTCCCTATGTTACGGATCGGGGAATGCCTTCCTTGTGGAGGTAACTGTGAATAAGCCTTGCAGGCGAGATGAATACGTTTTCGCGGACAATCCGCGACAGCGCCTTAGAGCGTGGAGAGTTCTGGGCTGGTCACCTGGTTCTCCATCAAATACCACAAGAGCTCGTACGGCGCTGTGTCAAAGCCAATGTGACCGGCTATAAGGTCACGGACCACTCACTTCTGTAACCAAAAGTGAGTACCTAACGGAGGGTGGATGAACAACCTTGTTGTCCACCGGCTTCTCTGTGGACTGCTACTGAACACAAAGAAGCCGAATGTGCTACCCAGATATCAACTGTCTCCGTTAATCGTCCCGCTGCCTTGCTGGTCAGGTCTTTTTGACCAAAGACTCGGGGTGGGGTCCCTTAAGCCTCTTCCTTGGCCTGGGCAACCGGGAAGATCTCTGCCCGTACAACACATTAACTTTGTAAACATTCTAAACCTTTTCACTGTATGCCTGTTTTCCTTTTTTTGTTGCAATTGTCGTTAACTATGTGTTGTGACACTGTCAAGTGTATATTGGTTAGGTGTTGAGTAATAATAGTAATAATAATATCCCTTAGATACCTAAAGCTGTAACGTTACTTGGACCGTTATGTGTGGATCGCGTCCCGAGCACTGCGGTTTGTTGACGCCTGCTTTGTTTCGGCTATGCACACCCGCAGAGCATTATTCTCCCTACTACCATCATAGTGGTGGGTTTTACTTCGGCCCACCGGTACTTCCTCACTCTTGTCTGCTATCTTTGATGCATTTGCATTTCTTACACCGATTGATGCATATTCCTCACCTGCTTCCCAGCCATTTGCCATGTTGTGGTTCGTTTTCCAACACTACCATTCGTGCGTGTGACGAGCGATGTTGTAGCAATATCGTACAAACTGTAATCTGCTGGACTGCAGCACCTTAGCTTTTTTCGCCCATGCGGAACATCTCACATGATCAAGTCATTGGTTAGTTTATGAAGCGAAGAGAAGTGCTTTTGCCGTGCTCTTCCCGTCATCTTTTATATTTCTCGATTTCTGCCCTATTAACCGTACCTTAGTCACACGTCAACTGATCGGCCGTTTTTTTCTCACCTCTTTTGCCAGCTTTCCTCAGCGCAAGAAGAAGCACTACGTACTGCCGCAGTAGAGCTGATCGTGGACTTGCCGCGTTATGACCTGAAACCAAAGGCCGATTGCACAAATATTGAACTAGGCTGCTGGGAACAAGCGAAACAGTTGGCTTCTCAGGCCTTGGACACTTCATCCGAAACGCATTCCAAGATAAATTCGCTGATATGTAATGAGAAACGCGTTGAAGCGGTTCGTGAAGCCGCTGCGCTCTATGGTAGAACGCCCGGTAACTCACAGTTTCCCGGACCTCCTAGTGGCGTGTCTCGCTCCTCTCCCGTCTCAGCGTTAATCCCATATGAGATCGCTTGCAATGAAGCTGCGTCCTATTTAGCGGCAGCAGTTCCTCAGCTGCTTACGCATAGACGAGAGTTGTCCGAACTTGCCAAAAAGATAGTACGGAACTCCGGTTGTTTGTTCACCAACACTGTCAGCACAGATAAAATGTAAGTGTTTGCTGCACATCTTTCTTCGCCCCGTCGTCTTTCTTCGTCTCTGTTCCTTACTTATGCTTTTCTTCTAAACTTTTCCTCCCTCCTCCCCCCCCCCCCCCAAGGATTGTTGGCAGCGGTGGCTACCGATTCTTCTGCTCTGACCAGCTTCCTGAACTAGATTTATCTGCGGCCGATCAACTACTAACAGACCCGTTAGATCGCAGTGATTCGCCCGACTCCGGATGTTGTTTGGCTATGAGTGAACCCGAAATGGAGAATGTGGTCCGTAAGTGTACACCTTGCTTCATACCGGGAAATCGTGGCCACACTTGTTTGTGTATTTATTTTCTTACTTGTTGATTGCTTTTCCGAGCTTGGTAAAGAGATCGCATACGTTTCACCACCATGCGAGGTGGCATCTTCAGTGCGGTAATAGGCAGAAAACATGCTCCCATTCTTGGATGTGTTGGTGACCAGAACAAACGATGGTGAATTTCAAACATCCGTTCACAGGAAAGGGACATCTACGAATCAAATTTTGAACTTCTTTAGCAACCACCCAAAGTGCCACAAAATAAGTTGCGTGCGGACACTATTTCGCAGGACTGAATCACACTGCAGTACAGTGGAAGCCAAACGGGAAGAAGAGAAACACCTATTTGATTCGTTCGAGCGCAATGGTTACCCACGCAGCTTCATTCGCAGATGTCTAAACCGTAAACTTATGAACACCGAGCCGATACCAAATGCAAGCAAGAGGGTCGTTTTGCCGTATATGAAGAACATATCTGAAATGACTGCCAGATTGTTCAAGCAATACAACATCGTGGTCGCTCATAAACCAACCGCCACTTTGAGCAGAATACTATCAAATCCAAAGGACATTAGGAATGCACAAGAACGAACAAACGTCGTGTATAAAATACATTGTAATAATTGTGAAATGAACTATGTGGGGCAGACAGGAAGGAAATTGTCCACAAGAATACACGAACATCAGAGGGCTTGTAAAAAGCACTATGCATCGTCTCTTGTCTCAGCGCATGTGGATGAGGAGGGACATAGCTTCAATTGGAACAAAACGGTCATTTTAGCTCAAACAACGACACAGAAAGGAAGAGAGTTCCTAGAAGCATGGTACTCCTCTAATAATTCGATCAACATGCGCATCGACATCGACCCCGTGTACCATCAACTCAGAAAGAAAGATCTCCGGCGAATCGCAAGACGTGGTTCAGCCGTGAAAGCAAATGGGCAGAGATCACGTGGCGCAAATCGAAGTTGCCACCTTCAAAAGTCACCTGCCCGTGGATGACGGACTGACAATTCAATAAGCAGCATTATACACTGCCTATTACCGCACTGAAGATGCCACCTCGCATGGTGGTGAAACGTATGCGATCTCTTTACCAAGCTCGGAAAAACAATCAACAGGTGAGCAACCAAGCCGGGCTACCAGTGTTCCAAATTATTTCGAATTTATTTTCTTGTTTGTCCGCAATACTCCTACTCTACTTACTGCGAGTTCACTTCACTCTTTTTTAAAAACAACGGTGTTCCCTTAATGAACACCACCTTTGTCACCCCATCCTTTCTACATCCAAAAGATCTGTTGATCGCCTGCTCCTATTTGTTATTCTACCTCAACGTGTCCTGTCACTGGTCACTTCGATCTTTTTCCTGCTTTCTTGTTCTGACTTTTGGAGACACACCTGTTTACGCGATTCTTTTTTATTACCACAATCCAGTCAACTTTCCGACTCTCAGTCTGACTTGCGAAGAATGCAACAACGTGATTGATGACGTCACCATTTACACAGCTACTGGAACTGATTCGTTGAAAAAGGTTCGGATTCTAAAGTGAGTGTGAATCGTTTTCTATCCGCTGCTGCTACTCTCACATGAGCTCCGTCATTAGTTTCTGATCGAGATGGATGTCGGGTTTTACCCACCCGAAAAATGCTCCATTCCACGACCGCATTTAATCACGTTTTACGCTAGGTCTCTCGTTGCTGCTCTTCGTTCCCTAGGTCATCGTGGTTGTATGGCAGTGAAGCATCAGTTCATGTGGCTGATGTATTGCGGTTGGTGATGGTGATGATCGGATACTGGAACACGGCCAAGAAGGGCAGTTTTCGGGCGGGTTACGCCCAACATTTACGTCCTTCAGTTACGGTCCCCGTGATCGAATTGACCAATGTTCCCTTCAATCCATATCGCGGTCTATATCATGATTGCGCGTCGCAATCTATTTATACAACGTATGTATCGAAATAATCCCTCCAACCGATATATCCTGATCGACTTTTTACGATTGAGTTTGCAAAAATGGGGGAAGACGCCCCCAGATCGTCCGTCTACACAGCAACCACTCAAAGTGGTTCATCGGTTCACGCATCTAGGTTTCTGTAACTCCTGTGGGGATCATATCACCGAATATGTTGTTACGTAAATTGAAATTGCTCAGACAGCTTTTCTAGGCCTTAGCCACCTGTGGACACAGCGGACCACAAGCTTAGCAGCTAAAGAAAGTGGCTTTTCCACTGATTATACGGATGATCTGCTGCTACTGCGCAAACTAATCGACTGACCTTCCAGGATGGAAGGCAGAGACCTCAGGTGAAAACTATATTGAATACCTGGCAAGCAGAGTATGCAATCAAATATTGGGATCAAATAAATTGTTAGTAAGGAAATGACCCGGTGCCCACTGACAGGCTTCAAGGTAGACTATCCTCATTAGTAGCGTTCAAGGTGAGGCGTCATCATTAGTCATGCTCTCATTTCGTCAGGGCTGCTAGTAAAGAGGTGTCGGCACCCTTAGCAGGAAAGGTCTGCAAAGCTGCGGTGCAGCAGGTCTTAACGTACGGATTACAGATTATCGCCACCCGCTAAGGATAGTAAAAGTGTATTCTTGCTTAATCATGTACGTTCGCGGACCATTGCTCATGTTGTTGGGGAACCGTGCGACTAGTTGGCGTTTGCAAGAGCTCTTCTAGTGCTTCATTAAAGCATCCGTTTGTATTGAATCACCTACATCGATATCAGTACCTAGCTCTGTACGCTTGCGAGCCCCGACTGCCTCTGTATTGTTCCTCGTTTGGGCGAAACTATGGTGACCAGAGGATGACATGGTAAAAAAGCATGTTAAAAGCTCACCAAAATGGAACTGAGTAGATTTGGCGCTTTCTATCTTCCCTAACCAAGTCCACTGGATCCTCTATGTCATTGGTTTTATATCTTACCGGATACATCACCTTCTCGAAGTCACTGATGCTTTTATCCCCATTCTATTTTGAATTATTCAAACAACAGATAAGTAAATATATATTTATTTCTCGACGGGCGGAATACGTTCCCTTTTGTGAGACGATTATTTGTACGGCGTACTTCATCTATGGATTTGTGTTCAACGTAAACAGGTACTGAAATGATTTGTGCAATATGTAATATTTAACAGACTATTGGAACTTTAATCTTACTATGTTCCTCGGGCTGGATTCCATGAAGGCCGTCGTAGTTTACTGACTGCCGAAACATTTGACCACATTTGTCATGAAAAGAAAATTTTTTAGATGATATTTAACGATACACAGGCTTTCGGTAGTCCATAATTGCAACGATGGCCTGTTCCACAGATAGGCATACCTCATTAGGAAAAAAATTTAAGCGAATCTTTCGCTTGGCCTTTTTTCCAACTACTAGTGGAATATATCTGGTCATTCTGTAAAACAACAGCTGTGTTGGTTGATAAGACTCGCGAATATATTATACTCTAGAGAAGTGGGAAGTTGCTGTTCACTAGTCGAAGCCAGGGTGAGTCAAGCTCGAGATAAGAACATAGTTTTCTCTAGGTAAGCGTTGAGGCACGCCACATGATCATTTTGGTAAATTAGCACGAGACGTTTTCTAAAACATTTTCACCTGTTCTGCGTAAGTGGCTCTCTGTGATGATGCACATTCTAGTGTGGGTCGCACTATGAGTTCAACTGACCTAGTGATGTAGCTGCTTCGCTTTCGCTACTTGATGTTTGATGTGTTCGGAGTTGTAGGCTGCTTTGAGTCTCGAATTCCAAGGTTTCGAACGGAATACGCACTTGGGATGGGTTCACCAGTAAGAGTGACGGATCCTTCCGTTACACAGCATCTGTGGCCATCTGAGATTTGTCTGCTGAAAATATCATGGATCTGCCCCGTCTGTGTCAGTCTTTGACCATTCACAAGGCGGTGACCGGAGCAAAGTGGACAACTATCGGTCGTTCTGCTTTGGCTAGAACACCTGTGTAGATCGTTATATAAGGTCTTCTATGGCTACTCAAGTCGAAAACCCTCCAATCGCCCGAACAGTGTTACTTCCTGAGAGCTCACTCTGTTCTTAACGAAGCACGAATTTTTACAAGCGCGGAACCAGAGGAAGTCGGTCGACGTCATTTAAGTTAACTTTAGTAGAGCGTTTGACAAGGTAATTCGCGAGGTGCTTCTCCACAGGCTGTGGTTGTGTAGTGTTATTGGCTTGCTGCACCATTGGGTCAGGAATTTCCTTCCTGGCCAAAAGTGGAGGGTCTAGGTGGACAATCATCTGACACTGGTATCCCTCGACCAGTGGCGTGCCCCAAGGCAATGTGCTGGGCCCCGTTTTGTTTCTGATTCCTATAAAACGGTGTGCATCAGCTACTCCTTCCGCCTCGTACATCGTTTGCAGACGACTTGAAGGTGTGGAGAGTATTCAGAGCACCTGATGACTGTGACTTGTTTCGGCGTGACCTTGACCAACTTTCTATGTGGTCTGCAGAGGTCAACCTTCCGATAAACCCGATCAAGTCGCAATTTATGAAGCTGGGTTACTGTGAACACAGTCGAACTATGGCCGGTCAACTGTTACATCCCGCGCCTTTAGTGCGAAACCTCGTTGTACTCTTACGCTACGACCTAAAGTCCATGGACAACACAAATAGGCTTTGCCGGAACGGCTTTCGTGTGCTTTGGGTCTTAAGCACAGCTTCTGCACCTGTTCCGAAGAGATTGCCGCTCACTTCTCAATTATCTGACGAATGCTAGATTGCGGTTCAACTATTTACTGTCCTACAACCCAGGCCGAAGTACAAATGATGAGCGAGTACAGCATGTGGCCACCAGGCTTATCCCCATTTCACACGACGTACCGTATGAAGACCGGTGCAATATACCATCTTTTATTGTTAATTGCAAGTTGACGTCCTCTTGACTTACCGCACGTTGCATCTTTGTGATTACCTCATGGTGTGGCCTCTGCTCTATATGCACGCACCAGGCAGCACACGGGGACACCGGTACAAGCTTGGAGCACCGGATTTGAAGCACGTCGCTTACCAACTCTGTTTTGAACGGAGTGTGGTGAATATATGAAGCAACTTGCCACCGCACGTAATGGAATCGAAATCGGTGTTGGCATTCAAGAAATCCCTTTACGAACATTTTGCCGATATGAACTATCGAGAATGGTGGTCAACACAATTGATCAGCACATCTGGGGCGTTTTAGATGCATCTACACAGATATCTCTTCTTGGCCTTTCCATTCAGTAATCGTTATTATTATTATTATCGTGGTTATTATTTATTTTGATTACATCAAACAAAACAGCCCGTCCCCACACACCGGTACCGACGGATTACATTCGTTCACTTAGATTAAATTGGCATGTTTTTAACTGGTCCGTACACCGCTTGCCGTGCGTACACGTTGGGGATGTATCAAAGGTGCCTAGTTTTTGTGGGCCATGGGTTAAATCTTTCATCCCCCAGTGTCGTGACAACCAGCCACAGCGTCTTAGCTTGCTGCATTCTTAGGCTCGAAATACTTTGGACCCTCGACCTTTCAAAAAAACTCGTTCAATCCAGCGTCGAATCATTATGTGATGGTCATTAATCAATGAATACTGAGTACCTAACGAGTGGCGAAAGAACACCATCACTGACCATTGGCTTCAATGTGAACTCGTCATTCGGATACCGGACATGCTGTCAGTGGCTTTTAGGTATAACTGCGGGTTTGGTGGTTCAGGAAACGTTTGCTGGCTTCTGTGGTACCATGTGAGAGTTCTCTGGACGTCCTAAATGAAGTCACCAATGCCCTGGTAGTTTCGTTGCAATGCAGCTGCAAGCAGTCAAGAGGAATGAAGGCCCTTTACTTTGACATAGGCCTCGGTTAGGGCCTGTCGGTTCCATAGTTGGGGACCGAAAGACGATAATCACCTTTGGCTGGATACACTTTTTGATATGGCTAGAAGCCGACCTCAATGACATTTGTGTTGTGAGTTTCTTTGTCCCTCCCCCTCTCGCTTAGCCCCCCTCTAACCACGATCTTTTTATTAACCATAATACAACTCATTTTTGCGGCACTATAGCCCACGGCAGCTCTCTGGTACGATGTCCATTCGTTACTGGTTACTAAGCCGACCTGCCTTTTTCTTGTTTGTTTTTCTTTTCTTTTTTATTGTAATGTTTTTATTGTGATGTTCTCCATCTGCAGCTAACGTGTATATTGATGATGAACCACAAGCGGTTGCAGGCATACTTGAAGTATGCATCAACTCATACAGGAACGCGCACTCGACCCCATGACACGGAACTCGCGAAACAATCACTTGAACCACCACATTATAGATTCTACGCGTTCTGAGTAATCCGATGTCACTGGAAACCCGTGTTTTCCTTGCCTTGGTTACCATTAAGTCTCTTTTCCTTTCGATTATGTTCAACTGTCTTCTCAGTCAATTGATTCTCCTTAGGATTGATTGCTGTTCGGTCTACAGGTCTAGCAACGCTGCACTCATATTTTCTCTGCGATAATTACGAGTCCCGTTGATGCAACGTGTCATCATGATTAGACAAACTACGACCCACGAAGTTTTCCGCGCACATTTTCTTATCGTCTTATCCACCGGCGGTAAAATCCGATTGTAAGAAGTTTTGAAAAGTACAGCAAGGAGACGACATTTGGTAAATGCAAGCATTTCGTGTTGTATCTTTAGTAGCAATAACAACCGATGAGAAACTACAGCAAATGGTAGATGTGTCCAAAAACGAAGTAACAAACTTTGGGATCAAGATTAGAGCAAGCGATTCGGTCTTTATGTCCACGGAAGTTTGAGACTGACGAATAGCTGTTTATACACGCACAGCATATGATGCATTCGGCTAATCGCTATAGCCTCAGCGAAACGTTTTTGAGTGAGCTCACGCTGATCAATGTCTAAAAGCCCGTTTGTATGACCATAACGGTCCAACTGGCCGTCCACATTGACCAGTTACCCACTATGAATTCAGTGTTCCCCGACGTGTGGATGCGTCAACGCCATCTGAAATCCACGTTGCCTACTAACGTCACCTCCCAAATCACCGCAACACCTCTGATGCAGGCGAACAAGCTCTTTACAAAAATTAAAATTCACTGGTGTGCCAGTGTTGGGAGGAGCAGCACCCAAATATTTTCATTCCATTTCTTATCTATTGATAAAACTCTATTTTTCGAGTGACTTGCACCATGGGATTCATCTCGTCCTACTAAGGTTTGGCAGATGTTTTTATCGTCCTTAAATGGTCAGCAGCACAAAACGCTTTTTGTATCTAAATAGCTCACCCGTCTGATCATACGAAGGCTCATTCAGGTATGCGGACAATGCATTCATGAAAGGCGAGCTAGGTTTTTGTCAGCTCAGGCCCACCAAATACTCCAAGAACAACAAGCGTCCGGTTTGCCAAAAACATAAGAAGCTCATTGTACTCAGTTGGCTGCTTGAAGTGGTCTATCTATAGCTGAATTTTAGAGTAGGTTACCCTTCCTCGGGCGATTTTTAGCAGACTTCGAGAAGGGGTATAGCTGTGTTTCGCCTTCTGGTATTCGTGACCAAGCCGCACATAGTGCGATTCTCGAAGTGCGGGAGAATGACCTCGTACATGCAGAGAAGAAGCGGCAAGCAGCGATGGGTTGTGCTCCATCGACATCAAGTGCGTGGTGCTGTAGCACATGCAGTCGCGAGTGCCTGGGTCAGGCAGGCTTAGTGAGCCACTCGGGACCACTACCGAAGCGACCACGGGTCCTGCAGAGAACGTAGGCAGAACCAGCACAGCGTTTGTGGGTACACTGCATTCGATTTACTAACCGCGTGCTTGCATGTAAAGTTTATTTTTTCAGGTGGTGGGTTTTCAATTTTGTCCTAATGCTTTTCTTTCTCACATAAATGTTTACCTGTACGCTCTTCTATAAACCTGCACACATCGCTTAAGCCAATTGTAGTTAATTTCGATAAGATTTTCGCGTTTGTGTCATTTCCGTAAAATATACTTTATGACCTCTTGAACTTATCTTGGATCCTTTGTAAACAACTTATTTCATATGCTCATTACTTTAGAATTGTTGTCACGTTTCATTATGCATTACTCGATTTATTTTATTTGTTATCTTTCTCTCAAGTGATTGGCTGTTACTTGATATCCCCGGTGTGGCTGCGCTTGATGTGCATGTTGACAAGGTGCCTACCTGTCTATACCCACTACCTCGTCCATACTGGCTCTAGGAGACAGTTGGTCGTTGCTGGAGGGCACAGGGTGCACGGTTCTTATGGTCGTGTTAGGATCAAAGAGTGGTTCCATGCAGTCAGTGTGGAGCGGACTACGGTCCAGCCACCGCCTTGTGTGTGCGCTTGATTCCCAAATACAGCGTATTTGTGTTTGCCTGTGAAGGAATGTGGGCCGGCTCCGTTGATGAAAACTGGCTTTCATCCACATGCCTCCCGGTCTTATTCCCTCGGTTTTACACTGGATATGGGTGTGTGGTTGGAGCTATTGGTGGTGCAGCGCAAGTCACCCATGGTCCCTCTGTAGGCGCAGGCGTCCTGTGGATGGCCACAGTGTCAGGCAAATCCGAAACCGGATGCCGCCAAGCATATATTCATTTTTGCAACAGTCTAGGAATAGACATAGAGCCATCAGAAACCATGGGACTCAAAAGAAGGTACAGAAATTGTAAAAGAAAACACAACACAACACGTTTAAGTCCATGGTTTCGTCATAGGGCGAGATACTACCCAGTTGACCAAGCCGAAGTAGGGTGTTAATTTAGAGGACACCACCCCGAGCCTTTGGCTGAATATCCTGCCCACAAGACAGCGGAGTGAATTCAGGGAATCGCGCCCTTTGGGAGGCGGTGACTGATTGCTCAGTTCATACGGCTTTTGTTTGTTTCTTTGTCAAACATTGGCCCAATGCTCCCCAGAATTACAGCATAAATTTGCTGGAATACAGTGCTTCTTATGGATGAAGCAAAGGGCAATGACTTTATTTAGTGGCGAGTCACTTCCGCCACGTCACAATGTTGTTAAACGGACATATGTGGCTTTTTACAGGGAGAACGTTTGTCAGGCGAAAACCCACCATATCCTGAAACACTTCTGCTGAACGATTTGCTGGAACGGGAAAATCCCGAACCACCCAGCTGACACCACGAGGAGGTTTTTCGGCAATCTCTTACATTGCGACCTATGTAAGTTGTTTCACATGAACAAGTTAATTGACACGCACAAAAGAAGATGGCATCTGCAGACAATTTATCCTCCAGCTATAAATGTAGCACGGGTACGGAAGCGTTGCAAACCCCGATGCCTTGCGGCGAAACACCTGTTACACTGAATACATCTTCTAGCCTGCTGCTAATATGTGTGGCTGTGTTATCATCTGTGGAAAGATTTCTCTTCTGCCGTCAGTCAGTCCGCATGGTTCAAAGGTCATCCACCCGGTCTACCGCTTTAGGTGATTCCGCTCCAAACTGACCAAGTGTTGCATACTTGCAGTGTCAATAACAGAGGCGATCGTGGTTTGTTTTTGTGTATCATCAATGACATGGTACAGTGTTGCCCAGCATAACCTTTCCTGTTCCCCTTCCTTATGGGAGGTGGCATCCCAGCGTGTGCCCTGGAAATTTACTTGCCCGGTGGTGTCATTACTCTCGGCTTCGCTTCTCTCACATTCACCTGGTTATGTGTACATCAGCGATCTACAGTCATACCTATCTGTATTATACCCTGTTCTCAACGAACTGGTCAGAATTGTGTTTTCACCCATTACTCTTTTTAGTTTGCTTCATTCTTCCCTATCGGTCGCGTATTCGGAATATCAGATATCCTAACACCTTGTTGGTTGTCTTCAACTCTCTTTTCCTCCTTTTCTCCCCCCTTGCTATGCAGTCTTAGCGACTGTGGATTTACCGGTTTAGTGCCTATGCACCTCAATCAGTGCACCTCTCTGATTGAGTTAAATCTCTCTGGCAATGCATTGTACGCTTTTCCACGCTGCTTGCATTTACCAAAATTGAGACGTCTCAATCTTCGCAATAATCCACGTTTACTTCGGCAGTCCACAGCCAGATCTGTATTGGAACCTCCATTGGTTGAACAGTTTCCTCGTTTACAGTCGTTGGAACTCGATCCACAACTTGCCAAGGTGCGTCACATGTCCCTCTTATGGGTGTTCAGAAATTCTATACGCCCGTATTTATGTGTGTCACTACAAAGCTTGTTCACCGATTTGTTAAACGCCTCTATAGCTTTTAAGCGTTGTCAATCAGCTGCATTTCGCTTCCTTCTTATCACTGTGATCCTTTTCGTCGCAATCTGTTTTGATTTGATTTGCGCGAACTCCTTCCAAACAGCATGCTCACTGAGAACCCGGAGCGGTGCAGCCGACTTGTGCGTTAGAGAACGCAGTCTAGAGGGCATTATAACTCGAACACTAAACAATCTGGCCATTTTGCGCACTACATTCTTTGCGCGGTTTTGACTCCCTATTCCGCTATGCGCTTTCATTCACAACCTATAGTTGGTGGCTGATGTATGCACCACGTGCCATTCGTCCGCATTGATCCATACATTCTCTGATTTCATCACGCATGCTCGTTTTCCCTATACTACTCGTCAGTAGGACACTACATGTTTGCTGCTCTACGAATCAAAGATTGGTTAACCTTGATTTCCTATCCTACCTTGACTGCTTACATTCATGAAGCCTGTTTGAAAGCTGTTTATTTATTGGATTCGTCTTTGCTCTGTACGCTTACTTCACGACCTTACAATCCCAAGCAGCTGTACACCCATGTAGAAATGTGAACTCGAACCTATAACGTAGATGTTACAAACCAAGTGGCTGAACCGCTACACCATGTTCCCCTAAATCGGGGTGATATGGGTTTTCTAGAATTCATTGTGTTAAGATCTCGCATTGCGTACTTGTCAAGTATTACTTCAACAAAGAGCGGTTATATGATGTCCTGTTTTTTTACAACCTCGCTTGAAACGATCACGCTCTCCGCGGGTTCTAACCCCATTGAATGTTAGAAATCGACGACCTCGACTCAGCAACGTGTTGCATGGGCAACTATAGCAACGGTACAAGTAGTGATGCATCAACGCGTGTTTAAAGGAATGTTCAATTTCTTAAACAGCTAGGTCCCGGCTAATGCAGAGGTTGATGTGCACATCGCATAACAAACTTGCACCTTATTGAAACTATCTGCTGTCTCGGCTGTGTATTATTGGTTCAGATCCTTTTTTCGTGAAATTAATGTGTTCCCCCGAGAAATTTTACTTCTCTTGTATAGACGACCACCCTTCCACAGCCACAGTGGATTTTGAACTACCTAAATTCCTAGCAGGTCCCTGAATTACCATGTGTGGATATATGAAGAGCGGTTCTATTACTGTAACGTTCACCGGTTGAACGTTGAATGACGCACAGCCAAATGATCCCGAAAGCAAAACAAGTTTGGATCACAACATATGCGGTACTAATTACATACAGTTAAGTAAAGTGGAGCAAGCCTCAGTTGTTCATGGTCTCGGTGTATCACCGTCAGCAACATTGCAAGTAAACAAGCAAGGAGTTAGGGCACTGTCAATTTCACAGCTCAAAGCAGATCGTCAGATTACAAGTAAAGTGACCGTATAGGAGTGGAACCTTAAGCAGTCACTGGCCAATCACCATGATCCAATCACAAAGCGAGCAAAGTTTATCGGTGAACGTCAGGCACACTCATGCAAGACAGTGGTCTATGGTCAACGGGTGGCCTGATAATCACTTAGCATGCGTACACATCAGTACAGTGCTATGGACACGGCGATATCAAGTTTAGTGGGTGGAACAAAGGTTACAGTGAGGACAAACATATGAGGGTGAACGTGTAAATCACCGGACAAGGGTTGGAACTCATGGGGAACTGAACAATTGCCAAGGCAAGCATATGGTAGTGGGATAATTGGTGGACCAATGGATGAAGGTGTGGGTATATGGAGTAAACCGGCTGGGGGAGGGTTGACATCCAGTAAACAAACCTCCGGGCATGGACCAGGGTGTAGGAGCAACCATCGTAACAACGATGAAAGGTCACTTGCAGGGGCCGAAAAGTGCAGCACAAATGACAAACGAGATCACGTTTTAGAGGAATTTTTCAATCACTGCAAAGCCTCGCTAAAGCTCTCTCTAAAATTCCTCTGTGCGTTTGTATCTTGAAGGACTGGCACCACTCTGGCTCTCACCCTATGATGTTACATTTCATGCGCTCGCAGCTGCTAGGGACTTTGGAAAGCTTACACCACTGAGGGTCAACAGTGAAAGAAGCCGTTCTCCATGACTCATAACCCGTGCCCCTCTGTGGCGTCTCCGTTGTCATGGGTGCGTTTGGATGAATGTCGTTTTTCATGACTACCACCCTGCACCCACAACTAGACTGAAAAACTGCGATCCATCGCCCTCTTCACGGCGCTACCACCACACGCAATCCAATACCAAGTACGTGTGACGCCTAAAACGTGAAAACCTCCAGTACGTCGTTCCATTTCGTGATAGTGGCGTATGTTCATGTCTATCACGGGGTGTTTATTCGGTAGTGTAGCGGGATGTTCCATGTCTTCATTGTAATCAGTATACCCCAGACGTCCACCAACGCAAATGATATCTTCATTGGACAGAGACGTTGAAGCGAACTCTTCATCTGTGTTCGTAAACTCTCGAGTTCACTTGCGTAAACATTTTACTGTACCATACGAACCACATCCCGCCTGGTTCTTTCCAGTTCGCTGACTAGAAGCAGACCCACTGGACACAGTGAGGCGCTGGAATGAGCGCGATACCTAAGTAGCCAAACTTTAAACCTCGGAAGTCATGCAACGGCCCTATTCAGTCTAATCCAATCAGAAAACTGTTCCAGTAGCGGGTTGGTATTCTTCACCATCGTATGCGCGTTTATGATGGGGCGAGTGCTTTTCAACTCGAGGTTTAGTTGCGAGCTGGGCAATGAGCATTCGGTCAGAAACACGGGACCTAGAAGCCAAGCTTCCCATTCCCTTGGATCCTGGATACCACGCGAGGCCAAGTCGGCCGGGTTATCTTTTGACCGCACATGATTACACTGGGGGGTGAAGACATCTCATATATGGTTGTGACGCGATTGCTGACATAAGTGCTGAATCTTGTCACCGTATTACTGATGTAATGAAACACGGTTGGGAATCCGTCCAGAGTGTAGTGTCCCGAGGATCGACGCGAAGTCCCTCTGCCACTAACTGATTGACTCGCATTGCGAGCACCGCCGCTGCGCGCTCCAAACGTGATATTGAAATTAACTTCAAGGAGCATACTATCAACTAAGCGAGTACAAGCGAGCAATCCGGCTGTTCAAGCATCGGGAACACCCTTACGTAGGCCACCGCGCCGTATCCAGTTTCCGAAGCGTCACAAAACACATACACTTGGGCGTCCTTCACATCATCATGGGGGTATTTCGTTGTGCAGCGTGGAATAGATAGTTTACCAAGAGCTCTCATGCCGTGGACCCAGTGTTGTCATACTTTTTCTCCTGCTGTGCCTATGGGATCGTCCCAGCCCAATTGAGTTTTACACAACCCCTGCTACAACATCTTGGCTGGTAGAAACAAAGGCCACACAACCTAGTCGGGTGAAACAAGGAGGATACAAAAGTGACTGCTAAGTCTACCGGATATTTACGAAACTGTAGGCTTACCCTGGATAGTTCGGCAGTGTGGTCGGGCACTTGAAACAACGGATCGTTCAATGCTACATCTTGGAATTTAACTGCCCAATCCAGGACGACCCGTATCTTATCGGGTTTTCTGAGATTGATTGCAGCATGGTGAAGCAGACACCACAGAGGCCTTTCTTCCTAAAAATTCATAATTTTTTTGAACAATTAGCTTTATATTGCCAGACTAGCGCAGCTTACTACGACTATTGGAATATAACTGAACCGAAGGGATTTCTAGACTGTGAATCCATTAATGGATAGGATTTAAGCCCTGCAATATTGAACGAACGTGTGAAGTAACAGTATGGTGTTCCCGTTGTTTCATCCCGACAGTTGTGTGTGTGCTTTGCAACAGATGTTATCGATTCCATTACCGCTTGTTTATCTCGTACAGCTACTCTCTCATCAGGCACTCGCTTGCCTGTGTCCTTATCTCAAGTTCATAAATGGCATTGAGTTCAACGAGGAGCCCACTGAGGAGACGATCAAAACTTTCCAAGAAGCCAAGAATCAACTGTCCTCCTTGGTAAGCCACTTTTTCGTCCAGAAGTAGCTTCACTTAACCAGTGTTTTGTTACGCCTACACTCTAAGCGTGGGCCCTTATCTGCTCGCATGTTTATGTACCATCTCTCATCGTTGTGCTTTACACGGACGTACAAGTTTATACCCTGTATATACTTTATCCACCGCTATTTTTAACTATTCAATTTCCTGCACCCTTATTCATCTCTTTCAGTGTTCAATTATGTGCATTTTGATAGTCTCGCCATTACTCTTTTCTCCTGTATTCTTTCCCATTTCATCTCTTCTCTTCCACATCCATTGAGCAGGAGACTGACCTCGCAACGGGTGCTATTGATACGCATACACACACACACACACACACACTATACACGTTAGCTAGAGGTGTGAAACACCTCAGCTACTGTGCCGCAATACCTAAAAGAAAAGAAGGGAATAAAATGCTACAGGTGCAAGCCAGCTGAGCTACTGGTAACGGATGGGCATCGTTCCGGTAAGCTTCCTGCCGGCTACTATGCAAAATTATAAAATGCTAAAGAATGAGATCGTGTTTGGAGAGTGAGGCTAAGAGGGATGGGGTGGGACAAAGAAACTCACAGCACGAACGCCACTGAGGTCGGCTCCTAGCCATATCAACAAGTGTATCCAGCCAAACGTGTTCATCGTCTTTCGGACCCCAACCAGGGAGCCGAGACGCTTCAACTGAGGCCAGCTTCGAAGTGAGGGCCTTCATTCCTCTCGACCAAGTCATCACTTGGCCACCTCTCCTCTTCTTCCATCCACACCCCCGGCGCGCAAACAACGCACGTCGCGGGAGTCGGTGGGCTGGCATGCGTAACACGTGGCCGAGCCATCGGAGCCTGGTGCGTGAAATAACGGTGCTGAGCGGTTCATTTCCTTCTCCTGTGCTGTAAACAAGGCGTCGAACACGCTCGTTGCTCACGCGGTGTTCCCACCAGATGTGAGCTAAATTGCGAAGGCACCGGTGGTCGAACGTAACTAGCCTCTTTATGTCCGCTGATCTAAGGGGCCAGGTTTCACAACCGTACAGTAGGGTCGAACGTAACGCTGCATTGTACACTCTACCCTTCAGGGCTAGAGTGATGTCGCGCCGGCGCCATAAGTGGCGAAGGTTAGCAAAAGCGCCTCGAGCTTTTGCTATACGGTTCGTGATCTCATCTTCAATCCCACGGGCGCTGATACAACTTAGGTAGTTGAATTTTTGACGACTTCTAGCTGATCCCCACCAATGGTCAGCGAAGGAGGCGGTGCAGGCCAATCTTGGAGGAACGCTTTGCACTTCGATGGTGCGAAGCAAAGCCCGAAGCGGCTGACAGCCAGTGCTAATCTGTCCAGTGCCGCTTGGCACGTCTGGGAGCTGTCACAGATTAGGGCAATATCGTCAGCATACTCCAAGTCAAGAAGTCGTTCTCCTGGGAGTAGATCCACACTTTCTAAGTCGTGTCCTGTGAACGCGATTTCCATGACTTCGTCAATAGCGAAGTTGAAGAGGAAAGGTGACAGCGGGCATCCTTGTCTCACACCGCTGGAGATATTAAAGGGCGACGACAACTTGCCCTTAGCCCTCACTCTGCCTGAGCTACGCGCGTATAATGATCGGATAATATTTACATACTTCTCAGGTACACCTTTCCTGAGTAGACAGTCCCAAAGTGCACGTCTATCCACCAAATCGAATGCACCTTTGATATCGAGGAACACGACAACGGTGGGCCGCCAATATATGTGACGGTGCTCCAACAACTGACGCAAAGTGAAGATGTGGTCAATGCAGCCACGACCTCGACGAAACCCGGCTTGCTCTTCACGAATATGGCTTTCACGAAGTGCCAGTCAGTCTGTGAAGGATGACAGAGGCAAGCAATTTGGAGGCGATGGAGATCAGACTGATTCCTCTATGGTTGCCGCATTCCGATCGTGAGCCTCCCTTGAAAATTGGGACTATGACGGAGCGGCTCCAGTCGGTTGGGACAGTTTCCTGCTCCCACAGTTTCACTAGTAACTCGTATAAATCATCCACAAGAGCAGGTCCCCCGAATTTGAAGAGGGCTGGAGGTAGATCATCTGGTCCCGCGGCTTTAGTTAACTTCAACAGTGCGATCTCACGTTCGACTTCTGAGCGAGAGGGTGGATCCAAAGGGACAGCCCAGGGAGCGGGGCGATCAGTGGCCGGCGAGAAATCTAACAATTCCGACCGATTAAATTGCCTTTCAAAGTGCTCAGTCCAACGCTCCAAGCGTTTTGACAAGTTGTGGATAGGCTGTCCACTCTCGTCACAAATTGTTTCACTAACACCAGGTCTCCTGCTGCCCGTTTCCCGTATCAGACGGAATAACTTACGATGGTTACCAAGGGCAGCGGCCATTTCCATCTCTGATGCACGATGAGACCACCAGGATTCGCGGTCTCTCTTCAGGCTAGCACGGAGTTTTGCCCGGAGCTCTTTGCGAGTTTCATTGTGTTCGCTTCCAGCCGGAATATGCCGGCGAGCATCGATAGGTTCCAGAGACTGCGAAGAGACCCAATGTCCATGTTTTCGATTAGACTTACTACTTGAGGATTTGTCTGCTGCTAGTAAGAGCTGTTGAATATGAGACCATTGAGCTTCAACTGCATCCAGTGAGCGCTTACTCAACTCGCATGACAGCGTACTTTGATAGGCATTCAGAACAGCTGACTTCGCAAGTTGGCTGGTGTCAATGCGCTCACAACGTCGTCTTGGGCGTCCGCCAAAACGCATCCGCAGGTCAGCACATACAAGTGCATGGTCGGTGTCCACACATGTGCTCCAAATCGAGCGACAGTTCTGGATGCAGCCTTTCCAGCGGTAACTGATCGCAATGTGATCGATTTGCGTCCATAGCTGGTTCGAGGCTGGTGGGCGCCAAGTCACCCTCCAGCGGGTGCTGTGTCAGAAATTAGTGCTCGCAAGAAATAAGCGAGCATCTTCACACAAATGAAGTAGCCGCTCACCGTTATCATTACGGGAGCCTACACCATGTTGGCCGCCCAGATGCGGTTCATCAGTGGACAGCTTTCCAACTTGAGCGTTCAGATCCCCAGCCAGCACTACAGTGTCCGAGCTTCTTCTGTGGCGAAGGAGCTCGTTCAGTTGGCGATAGAAGTCGTCTTTTACCGAATCATCGCTAGAGTTTGTGGGTGCATAGGCAGCGATGACGAATAGATACCTGTTAGTCCCGCGCGACTTCGAAGCTTTGAACGAGCCAGCCAATCGGACCGCACACAACTGGCTACTGATTGGATCCAGTCAACCAGAGCAGCTTCAGCCCGGGGACTCAGGGCAATACCAACACCGGCTTGGCCGGTGCTCGAAGCTGCATCGTCACCGGATAGGCGCAATGAGAAAGTGCTGCTGGTGTCACCTGAAGGGGATCGCAGAGTGAGCACAGAGCTCGAGTCTTGCAGGCGGGTCTCCGATAAGCAGCAGATATCGATCGAGAGGGTCTCTAATGTTCGGGCAAGTGCTGCCTGTTGACCGATCTGTAGCAATGTGCGTACATTGAGGCATGCCAATCTGAAGGATGATCGAGGGCTCCAAATGGAAGTCGATGAACTGGGCTTGGCCGCTTGCTTGGACATGGGCTTGTCGACAGGACAGGAATGACGCTCCGCGTTCACATGTGAGTTGAAACTAAAAGACAAACGACTATCAAAGCAAGGTGGGGGAGGGCCAAGAATTGGGGGGTTGAAAACAGGGGGGATAAAAGTGAAGCTGGAACGGGACGGTAAGAGAGAAAAAGCGTAAGAAGGGGAATAAGAAGATGGGAAGGCTTGAGCAGTAGCATCCAAACCCCTATCCACCCTGCTCGATGCAGCAGATAGGGCACCGTTGATTATCCTCTGCGGTGGCCAGAGCATCAAGAAACTGTTTGAAGAGAAATTCATTGTATTGCGTGGGCAGGATATTGTCAGGTTGCCCAGGCCTAGACAGGAGAACGATTAGGGTTCTCAACCAAAGCCTTTGGTTCAAAAACCTGACCGCAAGGCAGCGGGTTTGGCGTTGGGCTACAAGGAGTCCGTTTTAAGGAATAAGGAGCCACCTCATTCCAACCCCCAACCTGGAGGACCAGGAGGCTGAGTTTGTCTGGCCTCTAACCATTGACCAATCTGGTATGAGTGGCTCTGAAGGTGCAACAAAGCAGCACCCAGCATAGCTCAGTGGATCGCTGAGGCACACAAACCATCACACCACGGTAAGGTCCAGCCTCATTGTTGTCGATACACGTAACTCGTTCCCTTACCACGAGTCTGTTTTCATATTGCTCAGATCGGCCAACAGACGGCACTAACTCTCACTTCATTCCCTAAGAATCAGTCTGTGTTGTGCCTCCGAAAGGCGCAAACACGACCTCAGTAATGTGATATATCTTCGGCCATCCATTTCAGAATACATCGACAATAAGTATATTTTTAGCGTTTGTTACATTGCGTCGGTGCCTCAGGATATCTATGTTTTCGCCGAATTGCCCTCAGCTAATGGACTGAAAACAATTTACACTTAATACTGCCGCATAACCAAGTGTGAAACTGAACTTCGAATTTACATGATTGATACTAAGAACCGTTTGGGGAACAATATACCTTTTCATTCGACTTCGTCTTAGGGTTTGTCGTGGACGATATCCGTCGTCAGCTCTCCTCCCTTATTCATGTGGCGAGTACTTCTGATATTGTGACTGTTGCTGAGAAATTCGAATACGTCTGAAGCTATATTAGCGCTGGCTGTATAGAAGATGAAATTGCAAACTGCCTAACAAGAACAGAGGTATTTTTACCAATCTCTGGCACCTACGGCGTCTGCGCGACATCACTTTCGTCCTGAAGGGCAGAGTTCATAACGCAGCCGTGCGTTTAACCCTGGTCCATCAGATCGACAGACGTAAATGGGCTTATTACGTTTGACCATCGATGTCTTCGTGCCTTAGCTCATATCTAGTGGAAACACCGCGTGAGCATTGGACGTGTTCGGCGTCATTATTTGGCGCAGGAAGAGCGAGTGAACTGCTCAGCACCGTCATTTCATGCACCGGCCTACGTGTTGCGCATGCCAGCACACCGACCCCCACATCGTGTGTTTGCGCGACTGAGGTGTGGTTGGAAGAGGGGGAGAGAAGGCTAAGCCATGACTTGGTCGATAGGAATAAAGATCCTCGCTTCGAAGTTGGCGTCGGCTGGTGTTTCCCAACTGTCGGGTTGGAGTCCCAAGGACGATGAATGCGCTTGGTTGGATACACTTGCTGACATGGCTAAGAGCCGACCTCAGTGGCGTTTGTGTTGTGAGTTTCTTTGTCTCTCCCCATCCGGCTTATCTTCCCCTTCTCCAACCACGATCTCACACTCCGTGGGTAATGTGGCACTTAGCACTATATTACATGCTGCTCAGTTTTTCGTATTTCGTAATGTTTAGTAACTCGCTCTTCACATTTCTTCTCCTTTGTATTGCGGCACAGTAAGGTACAGTGAGTTTCACAACTTCAACTCGCGTGTAATATTGCTGCTGACGTGATTGTTACCGTTGATATGAATATCCACATAGCTCGTCTTTAATACTGTGAACAACGCCTGAGATTCCATTTCGGGATCGATGCACGCGGAATAGACGACTATGTGCTAACCAAACTCCATATATACAGAGTGAATGAGAAGTTTTGAGCCTGTAAAATACCAAACGAGATATAAGGTCATCAATCATTTTATTTTGAACATAATTAATCTCAAGCGCAACATATTTTCTCCATCGGTGCTGAAGCGTTTTTATCCCAGTGGAGAAGGACTCTTCAGATTGCAATTCTAAATGCTCCTCTATGGCTTCCTTTACGTCACTGTCGTCGGGAAAATATTCGCCAGGTAAAGCTTTTTCAACTTTGGAAATAGGTAGAAGTCAGAGAGGAGCATATCTATTGTATAGGAGAGATGAGGAAAAAACTGGAAACTGCAATCATAGATTGTTTTCTGAGCAATCGAAAAGATGTGAGCTGGAGCATTGTCGTTGTGGAATATAACTCCTCTCGCCAGCATTCCTGGCATATTCTCCCAATTTTTTCTCCGAGACTTTTCAGAAGCTCTTTCGAGAATATAAGACATCACCACATCTCGGGAATCTCATGGAATATGTGACGGCACCTTGCCAGCTGACGGCGTAACGTTCGCCTTCTTTGGCGTAGGAGGTGATGCACACTTCCTTTGTTTTCTTTCTTGCTGAAAGTGGTGCTTAGCGCACATCCATATTAAGGACTCGTGCAAGAAAATCATCAGCATCTGCTCCAAACAGTTTCATGCCGATTGCGCTTCCTCTCAAGAATCAGAAGACGTGGTACCACCGAGCCGAAACTTTTGAGTAGTCTAACTCCTTCGTCAGAATATTATCTGCTCGCTCCTGGGAGATACCCAACCTCTGCTATCTGACGAGTTGTCACTCTTAGCGATCTTGCATGATCATATCCACATCTAGGTCAAAATTTTCTTTGGTGGTGGCAATTGATTATCTTCCTGACCTGGGTTCTTCTTCAATACTCTACCTGCGCCCTTGAATTTTTGAGCCTAATATTTTAACTGGGGCATTGTCATGTGAAATGTTGAGCAGATCTTAGTGTATTTCGGATGGGGACATCCTTTTGAAAATTTGTTCTAATGGATCACTACATAATGCTCCAAGTTCACCAAATTACGAACCTCCCTTCACTTCAAGAATCTGCTGAAGCAGAAGTACAAGAAGTAAAAATATGCATTTACACAATATGAATGAGGGAAGTGGTAGATTTTATAGATAAAACTATTTTACCTGCTAGGCTCCAAACTGTGCATTCACTCCTCGTATTAGAAGCCAAGTTTTACAGCATGGACGTTATCCGGCGTGCACCGAATCACTTGATGACTTGGACCGAAATCCACTATTTTGTTATCTGCTACGGATGCTGCACACCAATTCAGCCCTGTAAATCATTGTGGATTTCGTTCGCACCGTGGTGTACGCACGCATGGTGCTCTTTCTCTTACCTTGTAATGTGGATTCGTCGTTCACAATTCACTACTATCGTGGCGGATTGGCCTACCAGTTGTCACTGATGAACGAAGCTAGTAAGCCGGATGTCGGCTGGGACAGTTTCAACCGTATTTTGAATCCTGTTGTTTGCTCAACTCGTGACGTCCGCACTGTGGATGGAGCTCTGGGAATGCCTGCTAGTCCGATGGAGACATATAGATTAACTTCATCTGGTATTCTTTTTCCCGCGCGTCAGTGACACCCTAATCTGACGTTTAACCAAAAGTATTGTGTGAACACAACTAAAGTCCACCAATTTTTCTTTGGCACTGGCATGTGTGCTACGTTAGAACCGCTCCCGTCGGTTGGCTCTTATCCTCCCGATATCGAATGGCCATCTTTCTCGGTGTGTTGCTGCGCTTAGCTGGGTGGAAATGCGAGGTGGTCGGTCAATACCGTATCATGGGAGCGTGAACAAATTGACCAAGTCACTTGGTCATGCTGGCATATACCGTCTTTGGGGATGGGGTGGTTCTAGATGAACCACACTATTGCTTTGAAGAATACCACTGAGTCAGTTACGCCCTCACATTCACTTTCTTGCATCCAATTATTAACATTCCACTTTGATTAAGTCTACTCATTTACTTTTTCCTAATTGCCTCTGTGTTGTCTCGCTTGCGCTTCATCCCCTTTTTCTCATCCTCCTTAATTATTACCCCATTGACCCGACTTGTTGCACTTAGCTGCGTCGCGCTTCGGTGCCCGAATCATAGTTGTCTGACTGAGCTGAACCTCTAAGTGTGTATTTCATATTTAGTCATCATCATTACACGCTAGCTGAAGTCGAGGAACATCTCAGCTATGATGTCTCAGTCGAAATACATGAAATAAGCGAGATACAGGGTGCAGAAACCCTGAAAAGTGCAAGAAATGTGAGGCTAAATATAATATTACGCATCAGGGATGAGGTCGTGGTTCAAGGGGGAATCTAAGCGGGAGGTGAAGTGACAAAGAAATTCGCAACAGAAGGCCATTTAGGCCGGTTCTTCACCATGTTAACTAGTGTATCCAACAATACGAACCCACTATCTTTCGAACCCCAGTCTAGAAGTAAAGAGACACCAACGGACGCGTACTTCGAAGTATCACTTCTTGACCAAGTCATCGGTTGGCTTCCCCTATCCGCACGTCGTGGGATTCGGTTTGCTGGCATGCGCAACACATGGCCCAAATATCGGAGCATGGTACGTGAAATTACGGTGCTGAGCGATTCACTCGCTCTTCCTACACTAAATACGAGACGCCGAACACACCCATCAGATATGAGCTAAGCTACGAAGGCATCGATGGTCGGACGTAAAAACCTCTTTGTATTTGGAAATTGGGTGTTGCCCACCCGAAAACACTGCACACTGTTTTCGGATGGGCAACACCCAATTTCCATCTGCTTTGAGTACGGTCCCAGTGGTCGCCGTGACTAAGGTTCACTTCAATGTGAACCACAGTCCATTACATTGAGATTGCGCATCGCAATCCAATCACACAACGTGTAGTCCAAACTTGACCCTCCTCTTTGTATTTGTTTATCGGATTGACAAGGTTTCACAACCTTACAGGGGGTTGTAAACTCAGTCCTTTAGGGCGAGAGTGATGTGGTGCCTGGCGCCACGCGTGCCGGAGGTAGGTAAAAGCGTCTCGAGGTTTTGGTATACGGTTTGTGATCTTGTTTACTACTCCATATGCGCTACATTGATACTTAACTTTCTACCCGTGTCTTGTGGTACTGTGATATTTGTCTTCATGTGGGAACTAATCAACCGACAACCCATATTTCGGAACTTTTTTTCTCTTAGTGGGTTATCGTTTTTTGCAGTTGGTCACCTATTTTTCCATTTTATTTTCTGCTGTGCAATCTTAAGTCTCTTTTTTGGTTTTCCTTGTCGTGATTATTTTTGGAAAGAATCGTCATTATTAATGAATGTTGTGTGCTGTCCACTCTCTACCCCACGACCGGGTTCGATCTTGTTTACTTTCATCAGATAGATCTCAGGACTGTGCTTCGAATCCGGGACCTTTGGAATAGCAACCGAAGTTTGTACGCCTAAGTTTACGAGTCACATTTAGTGAGTAATTGTAGGTGTCATTTGGGACACCCGATGTATGTATGGGTTGCGATGTGCAGTCTCAATCTGGCCCGCGATTCACTCCAACTTTAACTATAGTCAATTGTAGTCACTTCAACTGCCGCTCGCCATTAGTTGCGTTTCCTTTTTCACATCGTATACACGAAATTTGCTCTGGACCCTCTATTTCATCGGTCTTCCTTTGGTCATTCGCTTTCTCAGGTAATGCGCTTCAGTTTTCCTCTTTTATGACGTTTTCTAATCCCTGCTTTCATTCTCCTGCTTCAGATTTATTCCAAATGGGAGGATGATATTGCTTGCTTTTACAAGAAGGGCCTCCCGAAAAGAGATGCTGTTCGTGTAGTGGAAACACTTGTGCTCCACTCCGTCAAGCGTAGTGTGGATATACCGGAACCGTTCTGTCACTGCAAGAGTATCTTGGTGAGTTCAATGTGTATATGTCTGTTTACGTCCTCTGAAGCGCTCCTCTTGAAAATGATGGAAGTATCTGCTGGCGAGTAACCTAATTCCTCACTAGATCGGGTCCACAGCACTATGATGCACCGCACACGCTTTCCTCTCCTACTATCGTTGGAAATCGACGAAATATGCGCTACTGCCCAAACGCAAAGTGACCAAGCGAGTGTTTTGTACTTTCCGAGAGCCATTCACTGGTCCTACTCACTTGCAGCGAGGACTCCAGCCTCCAACGGGGAACGGTTGTTTTCAGGAACTCATTTGCACTCATGAATAGGACGATGTTAGTTTAGGCCATCTCGTCAGGTCAGCAAAAACCTCGCTGATGTCGTCTCACCAGAGCAACCTCTTCCATACGCGGTGGCCAGTTGTTTGTGACTGTGCGGTATTGTCAAGTTCCAAGAGCCTTGACGTTGTATGATCGCCTGTTATATCTTAATCTTACATTGAGTGAATCCTTTTTAGTCCCCTCCTCTTATTTAGGGCCGTTTGATGGCATTCGTCCTTCTTGACGATTCTGAGACACTGATTCAACTTACTAATGCTCTTGCTCTCGGTCATGACTGCACTGAGGATGTGGTTGGTGGTTCGCATATCTCAGTATTACGACTTGCTTAAGAAACTAGACACTCGTTTCATGAGGTGAAGGTATCCTGCAGTCGCTCCAATGTACGGGGCTGTAGATGACAACACAGAACTATTCACTGATGCCGGTTGTCTTGCTTCCTTTTTACTATTTCTATGTATCAGCTTACTTTCCGTTCGCCTTTTATAACAAACCCTATCTGGTTTATATTGACACATTCTTGGGGTGTCATACCAACCGATTGAGCTACGCTACTGTTTGAACTTTCCCTATTGCCGCTCTTTTTGTATTTACATAGGCCCGACGAGTTGCTGAGGACTTCCTGTCACCCAAACTGCTTGACGATGATTTTGATGAGGACGCTATCGATAGAGGTCGAAGCGGTGGAGAAGCCAGCGACGAAGAAGACGATGCTCCGGAAAGTGAAAGTGATGTTGATCTGGACGAGGAGGATGACTACTCGAAGCAACAAACTGATCCGTGTAGGAACTCGATCTCTGCACATACAGGGGACAAGGATCTCCCTTTTGAATCCGAAGTGGTCGATAAGCACAAGCTTCTCTCGAAACGCAAAACAGTGAAATCCGTTTCGGCGGAATCCACACAGATGTCTGTTGCTGAACGTGAAGCAGAAGCAGCCGCCGCCAATTTATCTTTATTACCTGATGAACCTCCGGATCGTCTTATCAACGTTGTCGGACAGGCTCTGCGTCATGGGAAAACCGTTGTGTATGCCGTTATCCGGACTGCGGCCAGACAACCGGATGGCGAACTCATTCCGGTTGGTGGGGGGCTAGGTGTCACTAGCAGTGGTGGCGCCGGCGGTGGCGGTCCACGTCCTGTCGTCCAGAGCTCCGACCAAGCAGCCAAGCAATCCAACGCAAGCGTACTGCTGCAAACTAGTTATGAAGGTTTGTTCTTTTTGTGTCTTTTGCACACAGTCATTAAAATAACATAGCCTTCCCGGCCCGTATGCTTAAGTACCACAAATCTGTCTTGTAATCGGACCACGCGGGTTCGAGTCTGCGTAGGGACCGGGCTACCCTCGCAGTATCCGTAGCCCACGTGCGACTGTTGGTGGTTGCGCGTCAGCGAAGTGTCGGTGCTGCGTACTGGCGTACTGCTGATGCCCTATTTCCTAACATTTTCCTTTGTCTTTTTCAATCACGTTAATGTTGTCTATGATATCTCACTAAAAGTAGTATTTTTTACATGCCTAACGTTTCTGTTTGGTTTCTTGGACAGCTTATTCTGTCTGCAGGTTCTTCTTTTCAATTTCTATTTCTGCTAATTCACGGTCTTCCTGTTACTAGACTGCAATCCGGCATCCTCATACATTCGGCTCAGTTTGTGTTTTGTGGTGCACAAAGGAACTCATATCAACGCTTTTCAGATTACAGTTCACTGTTTGTCGGTCTTGAAATCCCCACTACCCGCGGACTATGCAACATTTATGTAGCCGTGTTTTTTTATTCTTTCGAGCCAATCACAACCTGCCCATCAGTCAGATCATGCTTCAGCTACAGTTTTTCTGTGTCGCCATTTGTGTCTATTTTCTCATTGCGTCGAACGAAAAGGTTTAGCGCAGTGTCATTTACGTTCACTTTTAACTTTTTCTTGCTTTCGCTTAGGCGAGGCTGCGACTTCTGTCAATAAGGCTCCAGTCACTGGTCAAAAATCTGCGTCTAGGCCGATTCCACCGTCACAGAGGCAGCACACACCTGGGCCTCGACGCTCTGGCTATCAACCTAAGGCATCAGCCACGCCTTCACTCGCACCAAGTGCTCCGTCTGCTACTGCGTCTTTTTATACGAGGCGATCAGGACTACTTAGTCGGGAAGTTGTTACACCCGATAAGCTCTTATCTGATCAGATCACTCGAACTCCGGCAGTGTCCACCGTGTCGGTTGACTCCACTCCATCTGGTCCAGTCTACACACTGAAACAACGCCCTCTGCTTCCATCCGATTATATCATTCGTCCCTCTCAATCCGAGTCTCAACCAGCTCTTGTGGTTCCAAATCTTCTGAACCAACAGAAGAAGGAGCGATCTTCCTGGACACCAGGTCGTCGAGGTCGTCCACCATTAGCCCAGTCACTTGCCAAGAGGTAAGAAATTCGTCCGATTCCGTTTCATTAGGCTCGGTCCAGTTTACTTGCTGCACACATCTGACGATTTTTTTTACCTTTTAATTATAGGGCTGCTGTTGCCCAAGCCGAAGCGGTCGCAACTTCAAAGTTAATTGAGCATGTGACGATTCCCCCTCCGCACTCCCCTCCTCCGCCCACAATGCGGATGTCCACTCGTGACTCTAATCGTCTAAAGCGATTCAGCGTTTATGGAGTCATCGATACAGCTGCTGCTCTAGCTGGTAAAGAGGAGGCACTGCTAGCTGCCGCATTAGCCGTCGAAGACGAACAGGAGAGCACTTCTATCAAACAGTTGATGCAACCTACCACTGTTCCTCCTACTCCTCCTGCTCCTGTGCTTTCTACTCCGGCTGCTACCTCTGTTTCCCCCACTCGGCCTCCTCTTCCTTCCACTTCTACACCTCTTCCCGCCTCTCCTACACGCATTGCCCCATCTCCATCTCCTCCCTCTCCCTCTGCTTCTCCCACTCTTTCTGCCCCACCACCTCCCTCTACTCCTCCCGCTGCCAGTCCTCCTCCACCCGCCTCCCCCATTGTCACCCCTCCACCCTCCACTCCTGCTCTTACCACTCCTCCGCCTTCCTCCCCTTCTTCTTCATCTTCTCATGATGATGAACTTACTGCCGAAGAGATTGCCTTGGCGAAAGCAAAGGAGGACGCAATGATTGTCGTGTTGGAACCGGGCGACACACAGTGGGCAACCAAGATGGAATCACCAGTGAAGGAACCTGAGGTGATTGAGAGTGGTCGAAAGCGTAAGCGCCGACCGACTGACCAGAATGCTGTTCCGTCACCAACTCCTGCTCCAGAATCCACTTCAACTACTGAATCCCCTGTAGCCTTAACTCGCAAACGGCCTCCTCGAGCTCACTCTCCAAAGCCTCCGGAACCCAAGAAAGCGCAAACAGTTGCATCTGTTCCTGCGTCGACACGCACCACTCCAAGTAGGCCAAGAGCGGACTCTGCTAAAAACATCAGCAGTCTTACCCAATTGGGTTCAGTAAGTGTTTTTATGGCTGTTTTGGTGTTTGCTCTTTGTCTCCCTCTCCTGATAAGGGAACCGGAGCCATTGTCGCCCGGTAGATGCATCACATGAATCGAGATAAAACACCGCACTGATACTCAAACAATGAAGGTTAACATATGTTGCTTTCTAGAGACGGTTCCGGTGTTTCGTTGTGGTCATTAAACTAGTGGTACGGTCACCGCGCACTTGTTGCCACGGCAACACCACCACCACAAGATATTGATCATCGCCAATACATCGGATTCTGGTCCATTTTCATCACAGAGCAATCTGCACAACTAACCCGATCGGTGCAAGCATAACACCTATGTCTGTGTCGATTTCGTGTACGTCCGAAGCTACCATCTAGATATCCAGGTGCATTGTTTCGCGTCCTTTGCATTGTCAACTATATCATGGTATGCTCACAAGAGGCACATCTGAATCACGAGTTGTTAGCGACTAACCGGTGGTCGAGTAGATAAGTAACCACACGGCATCCGTTTGACCCCGCCTAATTTCTGGTGACCTCACGTTATCTTTCACCAGCACTCGTCCGTTGGTGGTCGTGTATTAGCGAAGTGTCGCTACTAACTATCGACGCACTGTTGATGCCTTCTCTCCATAAATGAGCTCTCAGACAAGCGGCTTATTTTTGCTCCATTCTGCATCTGTTTGAACATGGCCGGTGCTTATTTCCGCCATGCAGCGACCATCGGAATTTTCTAGGCAATGCAATTTCTAAGCACATCGTACCCTAGTTGATGTTGCATTCATGTTGCTTCTTCACCGCAGTTGGGATAAACCAACTCACACTTGAACTAGGCATTCTTAATCTGGATAAAAGCCATTCCACTTTATTTGATTCGTTCAATTATATTATCCTTGCTGCATATTTTGTGTCAAATTTGCGTGTTTTCTTTCGCTTAAATTCTACGTTTGTTCTCTGATATTCCCGGTGTGGCTGCGCTTGATGTGAATGTTTACAAGGTGCCTACCCGTCTAACACTCCACCTCGATTACAGACTCCAGGAGATTGTGTATCGTTGCAGGGGGACGGTGTGCACACTCCTCCTGGCTGTGCTAGGCTCAAAGAGTCCTTCCATCCAGTGTGGAGCGATCTACGGCCCAGCCACTGCCTTGTGTACGTCTGGTACGCATGATTTCATACATAGATAGACAAGAATGCTGCTGCTGTGCATGTTGATGACGTGTGGGCCGGCTCCATTAATAAAGCGTGGCTCCCATCCACATACCATCCGGTCCTATTCCTTCGAGTTTACACTGGAAATTGGGTGTGTGTGGATTTAGCTGTGGGTGGTGCAGCACAAGCCACTCATGGTCCCTCTGTAGACGCAGACGTGCTGTGGCTGTCCTGTGGAAATCACAGTGACTAGCAAATCCGGAACTGGATACTGCTAAACACGTACACGTGTTCCCTACATACTTCTAGTGTGCGGTGCTGTAAAAAGTCGGTCCTTCAGGGACAAAACGTATATTCTGCAAACAAAAGGACCAGGCGAAAACGCAGACAGAGGGCGAGTGAAACATATCGGTATATACAGCTAGTTGGATCCATAATTAACGACCTTTGTGAATGCATGACATTTTTCCTTTGATTCAGTCAAACAAACTCACTCCAATGCGTCCACTGTTGGCCAATCAGAGTGCATACGAGAAACGTGTGAACGTCCTATCAGCTGCCGCCTTTCCTTGCGGCAGCCTAACGGCTTCCTTGCTGGGCTGGCACCGCACGTTCGTTCGAGTGTATACTCCCATCACAGTGCTGCGGAGCTTTGTTTCACTATCGAAGTGAATACCGTCTCCGGCGATACAAAATTATTGTTGAACTTTCTAGATGCTATTCGATTCTGGTTGCAAAATCCCCTTGTTCCCGCAAAGTCACAATCACAACCAAAGTGACAACTCAGTGCTCTTTGCAAAATAGTGTGTTCTGCAGTACTAATACGTTGGAATGCTAGCTGAATCCACAGGTTAATCCGGAATCTTCCGACTTCCAAAACAACTGGGCCGATTGCTAGTCTTAACTGCTAGCCTGATTCACTTAGACTAGAGCCACTAGGTGACGTTCTTGAATTCCTAATGGCTAGTGAGGACTTGGGTGTAATTTCCAAAGTGGTTCGTCGCAGTCCCCTCTCACCAGAAGGCTTAGACACGTCTGAAAAAGCACCAGACGGCTGTTTCGATCTTTTGCATCCCGTCAGTAGTGCGTCTTCCTCCTACCCCTGCCGGGTTCCGACCCCATGACTTCCTCCTTTCTAGTTTGACGGTCGCTAGTTCGGAGTGTTTTGAAGCTATAGTGGTTTTTGCTGCGGAACTTTGCTTTCTCTCACTCACCAATCGCAGGTAGTTTTATGTAGCCCCTGTTTCACAATTATTTTTGGGACAACCTCCTTGCCCTGTGACTTGTAAACCTAATGGGACTCAATCGATTTTTATGTTTAATTTTACAAACGGTATCTTCAATTAAACGATTTTGCAGTGTGACCAAATCTGCCACTTGAATAAATTCCATTGCACTCTTCTTCTTTTTGGGTACACCGTGTTGAAGATTAGAAGTACTGAGTGTCACATCGTTAGCCTTGCGTTCAATTTCCAGTTGACTTCCATTCGTCCCTCGTTCTCTCTTCAACCACTTACTACCTCAGTTCCTTAGTTTACCATCTTAAGTATTTTACATTCATAACAACCGGTCGTACGCCTTGTCGCAGTCCACGGAGATACAAATGTTGTTCATCCAAATGGCCTACGTTTTACGTTGTGGAGCACTGTACCGGCGCGTTCTAACTATAACGGCCATAGCTGTCCACTACTTCGTCCACCTTGAAGTATGCTTTCCGCCCAACGTTACGGTTTTCAGTTTTTCACTCTGCATTTTTCTTCGCTCTTCCTCTCAACGAGCAAGACGTCACATTAGTAACGGTGCTAACTTAAAAATACAGTGCCAATTGTTTTTTGTCGCAGAGAAAAATTGTTGCTTCATGCCCCAAAATCGTTTCGTGAAATATGTGCCTGCCATTGCGAAGATCAATGCTGCTGCCTACTATGGAATTATACCGGTCACATCCTTTTTCTTGATTTCTCTCAGTCGACGTCATGCTTACTTAATATCCTCGTGGGGCACACGATAAACCTGGAGTGACGCAGCTGGCTCGCTCAGGAGTGGGTATTGCTACACGAACCTCACCTTAAGAAAGTTGTGCGGGGCTTTCGAAGGTCTCATAAGTGTGCGTTTTCTCGCGAGTAAACTTATCAACTGATTATCATGCTTCCGGAAAACCACTGGGTGACCGCTTCGACTTTTCGGACCCATTTGTAATGGGTTACACTGGACCCCAAATATCCACTGTGTTTCCTTACATTCAGCTCCAATTTTGCACGCTTGCACCTTGATTTCCCACACCCGTCTTCTCCTTCCTTTCAGATTGTTGACTATGACCCGTTGCATTTTATTCGGTGTCATGCCCGGGACAACGATCCATTGGATTGTGAAACAAAAGTATGGCGCTGTGCGTTCGAACCCAGTGTGGACGATCCGCGGAGCGAGACATCTAGTGTCGTGGCCACCTGCGGTGGTGAGTGTGTCTGCCTCATCGATTGTCGATCCGGTCGGGTTATGAAACGGTTCAAGCATTTGGGCGAGGTAAGTTATGTGTTCTGTTCATGTGGCTGTTGTGCCTCTTGATTGCGCAAACTTCATTTTATATATCATAAGCCTCGTCTGCGTTTCGCGTCCTGGAACGACAGCTAAGGTAACTGCGAATACACTTATTCCCTTGCGCCTCGTCAGATGCCTACCCTTAGGACCCGCATCGAAGCTAAGTTATATGCGCGATACTTATGTGGGTATTTAGGCGTTTGACTTGCAGGCTCTGATCACCGGGTCCCAACTCCCGTTGTTGCTTAAGTTTGGGCTTCCTGGCATGCTCCCACTGTAACCGGTTTTGTGCCACTGCGCTTCGAGCCTTGTGACTCACAGGCACTCTTCATCTTAGGGTTCTCCACCAGTAAGACGTACCGGGCCGGGGATGGCTAGACACAGTGGTGTAGCAACTACTTTTGCCACCTGGAGCGGTGGCATAATTTTTGCCATGAGTGGGGACAGAACAGGCGCATAAAGGCCACACACAGTCAACTCAAGGTAAAGAGCACATAAGTTTCCGACGAGATGATTGCTCATTTGGGACACTGAGGTGTAAATGTGGTGAAAGTAACCACACAATGGGACAAGTAAGGAGATCACTTGGAAGAACATGACACGGCACAAATGTGTTGTTAGTGATACAGAATAACATTAAATTATTCAACCCATCAGCTTATTCGGGTCTTTTTGCCCATTATATTTGGTACCGAATACTAGACGGTACTAAAAATACCTCTGTCTGTCACGTATCGCCCGGGATAAACCGCCCCCATGCTACGTCATTGGCTAAACACGATGTCGGTGACTTCATGCTGTGTCACTAAGTAGTCGTCTAGCCTCCACTTGGCTTACTCCAATGTGGATCTGCGAGCGCAAACAGGGTACGGCGTGGTAAGTTCTCCTTAGGCATGAGTAGGACGAGTCCAACCCATCTCGATTGACGCAGCACAACAAGCTCACAGTGAAGAACACTTGTGTTGCTCAAGACGTAGTTTCTGTCATCCTCATCGCGCACTCGATGTTGCCGCCATACACGGCCGGTCCTACTCAAACAGCCACTGTCAAACGCAGAATGCCTACATGGATCCGTCAGGATTCGCGGCATCCGGTTTCCGATTTGCCTGTCACTAGCCAGCCACAGAACGCTTGCGCCTATACAGAGGGACCATGGGTGGCTTGCGCTGCATCACCCCATATCCAGTGTAAACCCGAAGGAATAAGACCGGGAGGCAAGTGGATGGGAGCCAAGTTTCATCAACGGAGCCAGCACACACTCCTTCACAGACAAACACAAACATGCTGTATTTGGGAATCAGTCGCACACACTGCGGTGGCTGAACTGTAATCCGCTCTAAACTGTTTGCATGGAACCACTCTTCGAGTCTAGCGCGACCACAAGGACCGTGCACCTCGTCCTCTTCAGCAACGACCAACTGTCTCCTGGAGCCAGTAGAGAGGAAGTGGTGGGTAATAGACAGGTAGGCACCTTGTCAACATGCACATCAAGCGCAAACACATCGTTGATGTCAAGCAACAGCCAATCACATGAAATTAAATTACTAATAAAAATAGGCAGAAAACACCGTACGGATATACCGCTAAATTATCACATACTATAAATGGATTACCAACATAATCGCGTTTAATTGAAAATGGCAGATAAAGAGATTAAAAAACGTTAGCAGAATGGAGAAAACAAACGAAATGAAGCACCTTACGTTTAAGCGACATTTGCAATTTAATAGATTATTTGTGCAGACATTAAAATGAGGTAAGAAAATATGCATTAAGACAAGATAGCAAACCTACCACCTGAAATAAAGGAACTCAGCACGCAACCATGCGGTTTGTATATCGATTGCAGTGCACCTACCAACGCTGCGCGGGTTCTGCCTACGTGCTCAGCAGTACCTGTCGTCGTTCCGATGCTGGTGCTGAGTGGCCTTCCTCGTGGCTAACTAAACCTGCCTAACTTAAGCATTCGCGACCTCATGCGCTACAGCACCATGCGCTCGACGTCGATGGAGTACAGCCCCTCGGCGCCTGTCCTTTTCGCACTTGCCGCCTCTCCTCTGCATGCACGAGAGCTTATTCTTACACCTCGGCAACTGCCTTCGTGATTAGATCGCGCTATACACGCCGATCAACCGCCTTCGATTCCCATGACCTGCAATCAACATCAGAACGTGAGAGGTTCACTTTGATCATGTTCTCTTAACGTAACTTCGGTTTTCCCACGTGCCATTTCCCTTCACTCAGCTGGCCATAAAGCATCCGTTTCGGTATCCGGGTCGAATCCATGCGGCGAATATGCCCGAGCCACCTCAGGTGCCTCAGCAGAAGTATGCAGTCCACTGCATACATGCCACTGCGTCGGAGCACCTCCGTGTCTGCAACTCGGTCACTCCAGCCGATGCGCATAATACGGCGCAGACACTGCTGATGGAAGCGCTCCAGATATCGGACATCCTTCCGATAAAGCGTCCAGGTTTCGCTGCCGTATTTAAGAAAGGACAACACCATAGATTTATATACCAGCAGCTTCGTCCCAACGATGAGCTGGTGGTTGTTCCACACACGGCATTCCAGCTTGCGAAAGGCAGCAGCCACCTTCCATACGTGGCTGCGCAGCACGCATGTCATCTGCTGGTCGGTTGTTATTACGTTACCAAGGTAGCAAAATCTCGGAGTGGTTTCCAACACTACGTCGGCAATCTGGATTTGGGGCAGACCGACGGACTCCATTCCGTGTGAAGGCTGGAAAAGACGAACAGCCTTGGATGGAAATATTTGGGTATTGTTCTCCCCAACACTGTCACACCACAAAGACCGCTCGCGCTCCACACGAACACGGTAAGCACCAGCCACATCAAAAGCACAAGACATCATTGCATGAAGATAAATATTAAACAGGGCAGGAGCAAAAACAGCCTTGCTTCACACCAGTGACAACTGCAAACTCATCCGAGGTCTCTCCACTCAGGTGCACCCTAGCCCGCATACCACTTTGCAGACGTACAATCAAACAAACTTTCTCGGACGACAAACTCAACACAAGTCACAATGTCTCGCGGTTCACTGTATCCAATGCTTTGGTGAAATCAGCAAACAGCGAATACAACGGCTGGTGTCGTTCTTTACACTTCCCCTGCTACTGACGAGCTGCGAACACTGTATCCATAGTACTGCGACCCGAACGGAATCCACACGGCTCTTCTACAACCTGACTGACGACGCGGTTGGGCAGGATTCGGGCAATCACCTTGTCTACACAACTCAGCCAGTTGATGTCACGATAATTCGGGCAACATTGCTTGCTCCCTTTGTCCTTGTACAGTGGTAGCACAAGAGCATCCTTCAGCTCAGGAGGCACATCCTCAATCCACACGCGTTGCATCAAGTGGTGCAGCGCAGTCAACAACGCGGGTCCGCCGTGTTTCAATACTTCAGGCGGGATCCCATCGGCACCGGCATCCTTGTCGTTTCGCAGCTATGCGACTCATTCAGTGTGGAGTCTTCCAAGCAAATCTCCGAAGCACAACTGCCACCTCGCGTGCGACTGCCCACCAATGCAATGGTATGCCTGCGCGCAAAGCACTCAGCATCGGGTGCTGGAACGTGCGCATACTACTGGACCGGAACTCGGGTGAGCGTCCCGAGCGACGCACTGCACTGGTCGCGATGGAACTGGCGCGCTACAACATCGCTATTGCTACGTTCAGTTAGACTTGACTCGCTGAGCAAGGTAAGTTGCATGAAGCAGGTGCTGGCTACACGTTCTTTTGAGTGGGCAACGCCGCCACAGCACCACGTGAACATGGGGTCGGATTTGCAATATCCGATCGCCTTCGTGGCCTGCTAGTGGGTGAACCAACGGGCATTAGAGCGCGACTGATGACTGCTTGCCTACGACTCGGAAGAGGTAATTTTTCCACTTTTACAAGCACTTAAGGTCCGACCATGTGTTATCCTGCTGAAACGCTTGATTAATTCTACAGTGGGCTATCCTCCGTGATACGGTCTGTGCCGAGGAGCGACCGACTATTTCTGCTGGGCGATTTCAACGCGCGCGTTGGGCGTGATGATGTATGGACAGATGTCATTGGTCCGCATGGTATTCGTTCAGCAAATGCGAACGGTGACAGGCTGCTCTCACAGTGTGCCACTCACGGCCTGACGATCACGAACACTCGGTTTGCACTGAGTGCGAGTGATATAGCAACTTGGACGCACCCACGGAGTGGTCACGCTCACCTGCTCGACTATGTCATCGTACGTCAGCGTGATATGCGTGAAGTGCGCATGACACGTGTACGGCGTGGAGCTGAGTGTGGCACTGATCACAAATTGGTGCGGACCAAACTGTACATATATTTTCGTAAATCTATGTGTTGTACTGCCGCCGTGAATCGGCCTAAATTTAACATTCTCTCCCTCGGTACTGTGGAGAAACGTATTGAGCTGGAGAAGGCGATGGCTACACACCTGTGTGATGTGGAAGGCATAGCCACAGTGGGCGACCTGTGGCACCACATTCCCGCCCAAGTGACAACTGCTGCCGAGGAGAACATCGGGCGCGCAAACTGTAAGCGGCCGGACTCGTTTGATGAGAACAATGCGACGATTGGCGAATTGGTGTCGGAGAAGAATGCAGCATTTGCTGCACATGTCGCAAACCTCAGTCATTTGGGGAAGAAGAGTCAGTGTCGCAAACTTCGACGGCGACTGACCCGAGAGCCCCCTCGCATAAAAATGCATGGTGGACGGAGAAGGCGAAGTAGATGGAATGCGACACCCAACGCCACCAACACAATACATTTTTGACTCTTTGAAGGCGGTGCATGGACCGAGATTGGAGCCGCTGAGGACGCTGATCGATGGTAGTTCAGGCGCTACCTGCACCCAGACTGCAGACATAATGCAGATCTGGCAAAAGCACTTTGACTGTCTTTTGAACAACCGTTCAGAGATTGACTGGCCGACTTTGAACGGCCGCAAGTAGCACGAGGTAAAGATGAGTCTGGCGGACGCGCCGACACTGAATGAGTCGCAGAGAGCAGATGCACAGCTGCGAAACGACAAGTGTGCCGATGCCGATGGGATCCCGCCTGAAGTATTGAAACACGGCGGACCCGCGTTGTTGACTGCGCTGCACCACTTGATGCAACGCGTGTGGATTGAGGACGTGCCTCCTTAGCTGAAGGATGCTCTTGTGCTACCATTGTACAAAGATAAAGGGAGCAAGCAATGTTGCCCGAATTATCGTGGCATCAACCGACTGAGTTGTGTGGGCAAGGTGATTGCCCGCGTCGTCAGTCAGGTTTTGGAACCTATCGTGGCGGAAGAGCAGTGCGGATTCCGTTCGGGTCGCAGCACCATCGATATGGTGTTTACGGCGTGTCAGTAGCAGTGGAAGTGTAAAGGACGACACCAGCCGTTGTACTCGCTTTTTGTTGATTTCACCAAAGCATTTGATGCGGTGAACCGCGAGGCATTATGGCTTGTGTTGGGTAAGTTTGGTTGTCCGTGTAAATTGTTGTGCTGAGTTGTACGTCTGCAAAGTAGTATGCGGGCTAGGGTGCAGCTGAGTGGAGAGACCTCGGATGAGTTTGCAGTTGTCACTGGTGTGAAGCAAGGCTGCCGTGTTAAATATTTATCTTCATGCAATGATGTCTTGTGCTTTTGATACGGCGTGTGCCTACCGTGGTCGTGTGGAGCTTCGTATTAGTGGTGGGTTGCTGAGCATCCGTGTTTTCGGTGCGAAAATCTTAGTCTGTGAGAGAACTATCCGTTGCTATGTGCTGATTACCGTGCGTTGTTTGCACACAGCGCCGATGCGTTGCAGCTCATGGCTTCGACAGCAGCCAAATTCAGGCTCACCATCAACACAGGCAAAACTGTCGGTCTCTTTCTGCCTTTATCGGAAGTGCAGTCTTCAATATTGCTGCAAATCAGCATTGGTGCTGAAGTATTAGAAACCACCTCTCGCTTCTGCCCTCTTGGAAGTGTGATATTGACTGACCAGCAGTTTCACATTGATCTTCGTATCCGCATGTCGAAGGCAGCGGCGGTATTCGTGAAGCTGGAGTACCGAGTGTGGAACAACCATCAGCTTACCGTTGGCACGAAGCTGATGGTGTATAAATCCATGGTGCTGTCCGTTCTATACAGCAGCGAAGTATGGACGATGTACCAGCAAGATATGCGATATCTCTAGCGGTTCCATCAACAGTGTTTGCGACGGATTTTGCGCATCGGTTGGGGCGACAGAGTTGTGCGCACAGAAGTGTTGCACCGAAGTGGAATGTGTGCAGTGGACTGCATACTTTTACTGAGACACCTGAGGTGGCTCGGTCATGTGAGCCGTATGGACTCGACGCGGATACGGAAACAACTATTACATGGTCAGCTGAGCATTGGGAAGCGGCATGTGGGGGAACCGAAGTTAAGTTACCAGGACATGATCAAAGTGAGCCTCTCACGTTCTAATCTTGATTGCAGGTCATGGGAATCGAAGGCGGTTGATCGGCGTGCATGGCGCTATCTGATCATGAAGGCCGTTGCTGAGGTGCAAGAGACATCCATCGTGCATGCAGAGAAAAAGCAGCAGTTGCGGAAGTGACCGGTGCCGACAGCCAGCGGATGGTGCTGTAGAACATGCGGTCGCGAGTGCCTGAGTCAGGCAGGCCTAGTGAGCCACGAGCGAGGCCACTCGGGACCACCACCGAAGCGACGACGGGTCCTGCAGATAAGGTAGACAGAACCGGCGCAGCGTTTGTGGGTGCGCTGGATTCGATTTACTAACCGCTTGCTTTCATGCTCTTTATTTCAGGCAGTGGGTTTGCTATATTGCTCTAGTGCTTTTTTTTATCCCTTATTAATGTCTACCTGAACTACCTTCTATAAACCCGCGCACGTCGCTTAAGCTATGTGTAGTTAAGTTCGACAACATTTTCGCGGTTGTGGCATTTTCTTAGGGTATATTTTCTGACTTATTGATCTTTTCGCGGATATTTTACAACCAATTTATTCCGTACGCTCATTTAGTGAAGACTTATTTCACCATATCTGTATGCACTATTCGATTTATTTTATTTGATATCGTCGTTTCAAGTGATTGGCTGTTGCTTGATTACCCCGGTGTGGCTGCGCTTGATGTGCATGTTGATAAAGTGCCTACCTTTCTATTACCCACTACCTCGTCCAGGAGACATTTGGTCATTTCTGGAGGGGACGGGGTGAAGGGACCCTGTGGCCGTGCTAGACTCGAAGAGTGGTTCCATGCACTCAGTGTGGGGCGGACTACGGTCCAGCCACCGCCTTGTGTGCGCTTGATTCCCAACTACAGCGTGCTTGTGTTTGCCTGTGAAGAAGTGTGGACCGGTTCCGTTGATGAAACTTGGCTCCCATTCATATTTCTCCCGGTCTTACTCCTTCGGGTTTGCACTGGATATGGGGTGTGTGAATGGAGCTGTGGGTGGTGCAGCGCAAGCCACCTATGGTCCTTCTGTATAGGCGCAGGCGTCCTGTGGATGGCTACAGTGACAGGCAAATCCGAAAGCGGATCCCGCCAAGCATATGTTTGAGATGTGCCTCATGCTGAGGCTGATGTTGCATTCATGATGCTTCTTCACTAGTTGGGCTAAACCAACTTACACTTGGTCTTTTTAAGCCGGATAAATTTCATTCCACTTTATTTGCTTTGTCCTGCCTACCTGAGTCATCTTCTATTAACTGGCCACGTTGCTTACGCTAATTGTAGTTATCTTCGTTAACTTTATTGTTTGTAATATTTTGGGTAACTTGTGGACATTCGTACTTATCGCGGATTCGTTGATAACTAACTTAATTCATATGCTAATTTATCGAAGAGTTATGTCGGTGTAGCCATATTCTTTAACAGATATGTTTTAGTTGATAATGTCACTTCAACTGATTGGCTATTGTTTGACATCCCCGGTGTCTCTGCGCTGAATGTGTATGTCAACAAAATGCATATCTGTCTATTACCCACTACTTCCTACGTACTGGCTTCAGGAGACAGTTGGTTCTTGCTGTAGGCGACGGGGTGCACGGTTCTTGTGGCCGTACTAGGATCGAAGAGCGGTTCCATGCACTCGGTCTGGAGCGGACTACGGTCCATCCACCGCATTGTGTGCGCTTGATTCCCCAAATACAGCGTGCTCGTGTTTTGCCTGTGAAAGAGTGGGTCGGTTCCGTCAATGAAACTTGGCTCCCATCCACTTGCCTCCCGGTCTTATTCCTTCGGGTTTACACTGGATATGGGGTGTGTGAATGGAGCTGTGGGTGATGCAGCGCAAGTCACCCATGGTCCATCTGTAATGCACAGGCATCCTGTAGCTGGCCACAGTGACTGGCAAATCCGAAACCGGATGCCGCTAGCCGTATATATATATATATATATATATATATATATATATATATATATATTGCATCAGTCTACGAATAGACGAAAAGCCATCAAAAACCGTGAAAATCCAAGGAGGTGCATTTGTTATACCAAGAAAACCGAACACAGCATAGAGAAATCGATTGCTTCGTCATATAGCAAGATACTACCCGGTTGTCCGTGTCGAAGTTTGGTGTTGGCTTAGGCGACATCATCCCTAACTTTTGTCAAACAGCCTGCCCGCAAGGCAGTTGGGCGAATTTAGGGAATCGCGCCCATTGGGATCCGGGGACTGATTGATCATTTCATGCGCCTTTCGTTTGGTCGGTTGACAAACAGGGGCCCAATCCTCCCTACAATTCAACTTGGCTTTGCTGTAAGACAACGCTCCGACACAGTGAAGCAAGGGGCATTGACATTATTTAGTGGCGAGATGCATCCGCCATGTTTCAGTGTTGTTAAACGGACATATGTGGGTTTTTATAGGGAGAACGCTTGCGAGGTGATAGCCCACCACGTCCTGGATTACGGCCACCAAACTATTTGCTGGAACAGGATAAACCCGAACCACTCATGCATTAGTACCACGTAAACGTTAGCATTGTAGGCACTGGGAATCTTCGGCGAGTCAGCTAACCCCTCGCATCGTTGCCACTGGTCGCATGGCAGCGAGAAATCAGCACGAATTATCGGTGAACTGATGCCACTAACTGTCGACGACTGGGGGCTTCGCTGTGGTTGTCCGAGTTCTCATAGACGGAAACTCCAAGGGCAACAAATGTTTCGGATAAAAGCCGAAGAGATCCACCGCGTTGCATGAGTCCACAAGGCAAAATGTCGTCTTACGGTTTTCACCACATTCTATTCATGATTATGAGTCATCATAAACAAAAGTGCTATGTTCTACCCGACATATCATGCTAATTATGATGCTTATTAGCGCCATGAGTACAGTTACAGCGTCAGTAGTTTACTAATTTGTTACCCCCTCAATTAGCGCCGTGCATATCACAAGTGCTAGGATGTCATTGTTCAATGGACGATGATTTGGCCGAGTTCCGGTTGGTCATGTGATGCAACAGACGCGTTGTGTATGCGTCGGCCTCTCTGACCTGAGCTGCCTTGGATACATGTGTTGCAGTGTGAGGGAACTTCACCTTGAGGGCTCGTTTGACCCCGCATCCTGAGTATTTCCTGTGGGTTTTTTTGAACTTTAGTCCACTACACCAATTCGGTTCCATTATGTACCTGAAAGATTCCACCATCCGCTTTCTGGGGCACTCCATTCGTTACGAATTGGTACTCCACTTCTGTGTTTGCGATCTTGCACTCCATAACAGTGTTCCTCAAATGTCATCATCGGCGGAAGACGCCCAAAGAAATTATCCTCCTTTTGGCACCAGCCCCACTAACTGCCTTTCGATCGACAGGTACACAGCAATCAATTTGCTGCGATGTTTTCTGACCGATATTTTTTCCTTTTTCAGACTTGTCTGATGTCTTCAGACCTCTTCCATCTACTGCGATTTTTGATCTTGCTGTTATTTTTGTTTCGCAGAGGTTTAATCCAAGCATGTGTGGACTGCTTTTACTAACACACATTGCTTTTCACCAATATTTCTTTCAACTTGGTCTACTCTTCTCTCAACTCGTTAACTTCGTTTTCCGTTCCACTAATAATCGGGCAGTGAATTTGTGTTGGTATCGTTACATTGCGATCGCTGCTTCCACACAATCACACTCCCTCAGGTGTCACGCTGTCGAATACTCGGTGGGTGAATAGACGATGTTGAGCGCTCGAAATGCATTCATAATGTCTGGCGTTGAGTTTCTGTCGACACCTTGGACACACGGATCCTTGATTCCATTTTTTGTGTATTTAAGCTTCCTCCCTCAAGAGTTCCAGTAGGTTGTTAATAAACTATGTCATTTCCTAGCGATGCACGACCTCGTGTGCTTTCCCCCTACTCATTATCGTCAATTTTCTCTGACAAGAAAACCTCCGTTGTCCTGGGAACAGCTGACCGGTGGGTGTATTTTGTATTTCCCGATTTCCATCTCTCCTTGTGGAAAGCGTGGTCAAATGTTTCTCCCCACAGAACCAAATGCTTCTGTATTATACTGTCTTCTGTGCATCTAAGGACCTTGCATTTTCTGTGTTTAGCATGCTTTCCACTTACGTTCTAGCTGGCTCTTCTTAGAAGCTTTATCACTCATATAACGCAGACTTCTTCTGTCCCTTAGGAATTCTACTCATTGGCATGGACGACTGTGGAAATGGCTGCCGGACATAAAACCAACTTACTGGCTGCAGCTGGGAAATTGCGTGAAATCCGTCTTTTACACCCCGAGCAGTTGGTGTGCTATGCTGAGATGCGTGGCCACAAAGACGACATCGCCTGCATGATTTTCCATCCGGAAAAGCCGACGATCCTGTTTTCAGGAGATTCAAAGGTTAGATGTCTTTTTTTGCTCTCATTCGTCACCATCTGATCTCGTGTTTCGCTGCCTCATTCTCATGAACATCTTCAAAAGTAGTACACATTTGCCATTTGAACTGATGCTTCGCTGCCGTACAACGACCTACAGAACGAAGGATAATAAGAGGGGTGGGGGTTACCGGAAACCTTAATGCCCTAAGCAAACATTCAGGGTCAAGATACCTACATCTTGTTCACAACATACCGTCACAAACAGGTGGCTATCGTGCAAAGATAAGGCGGCATCGGCGAGACATCCTCCTTGCGGCTTTTATTGCCCCGCGTCATAATCATCCATTACCTCGAAGATAATACAGCGACAAACTTTAGACAAGCAATCCGATTAGGAGACGACAGCAGACGGGCCACTGATGTCGACTGCGAGCCATGTCCTGGAGTCTCGAGTTAAGTACAAGGCGAGTCACGTGGACTCCAGCATGGAAGGCGAGACGCACCGACAGTACCAAGTTTGATCGTCAGTGACTTAATCTCCCGCTGCCAAGTCAAACGTTATCCACCTCCAGCCTTGCGGTGACTTGGCACACGTAGTACGTGCCCAAGCAAACGCAACTTATTTAGTGTTCTCTGTTGTTCTAAGGAACTAACTTGGTTATCAGTGCTTAGTACTCGCTTACGCACATCGTCGTTCATGAAAAATCACCACGTTACGGCGAATGTATCTTTATGCGAATAATGCTTAACAGATTGTATTTGTGATGGCACAGAATGTTGAGGCTGTCATTTCAGAGGGTTTGGGAACGGTTGTTTATTGTAACCGCCCTAGCTTATAAATAAATAAATGCTTTATTCCCATGCAGTGCGGGGCATGCCTGCAAAGGCATGATCATGATAATACAAACAGGTATGGTCGGTAGTTGTATAAAAATATAGCAAGTTAAGCAATAACGTGGTGGATTTGTTTGTCTGTATATATGTAAGTGTAGTAGTATTGGGCATGGTGAGTGAAATTTTGAAGTGTGACTGAATTTGTGGGTTTGTTTGCTGTGTTCAAATGAACTCTTCGAACTGGATGACGTTCGTGAAGTGGGGATCCTCCGCGTCCGCGCACAAAATCTTCACCGGGCCATGTGATCCGGAATGAATGAATTCGCTGGCGCTTCTCGCATCACTTATCTGTATTCTAACTCCGAAATGAGTATAGCCCCGCAATGGCCCACATCGTTGATTGGATACTATCGTCCATGACATAGTTGTGTAATCCGTGGTACAGTTCAGTTTCTTCCATCTAAACGTTCATGTTCATTCCATCCCGATCAGTTTCACGTATTTCCCCCTATTTGTGCTCTGTTTCCGTTCTCTCTCATTTTCTTCACCATTGTTACTCATTGCTGTCTTGGAGACGGAAGTCGCACCCACTGGATTGATTCACCGCATTTTGGTGCTCGGATCATTTTTGTTCAGCTGTATTGAACTGAACTGCATCACGCATCGTAACGAGACGTACTTTAGGTGACTGCGGTAGTCTGGTTAGTAGACCGAAGAGCATAGGCCGTCAACCAGCAGATAGAATATCAATTCTTCCCCTTTGGCTATTTTCATTCCACTACGCATCTAAAGTCCAACGAGAACTTTGAATAGTTTACCTATTGAAGGCATAATATCCTTTTTTCCAAAACTCTTCATTTATATCTTTACGAAAATGTATACATGTTTTCTTCTAATACTTTACCCTTTCAATTCGCATTATTGGCATATCCTTGACTCCTCAAGGTCAAACATTTCATCCTTGACAGTCTGCCAATTAACGATTTGCTACGCTGTACCGTTTTGCCACGCTGCCGCACGTCTTGCTGTTTCTGCCCTTTCCTATTACGATTGCAAACCTATTCGTAAGTTGATTGCTGTATATCATTTGTATTATGGAACCGCGGTAACAGGAATGTACGTTTTAATTTCTCGGCCCAGATCGTGCGTATAGCATAGGTTTACCAGCCCATCTCGTGTGACCACCTAGTCTAGACACATGGTACGCCCTGGAAGTCATCCTTTCAGATGAGTCCTAATAGCCCGGGTTTAAAAAAAGTATTTTTGTGACTCACCGAGCTTTTTGTGTCCCCATGTAGATGGTGCATTAGGGCCTATAGAAGGAAATAAGAAAAGGGAATATGGATGCCACCCAGATTCCGTTCACGAAACTGCAGTGTCTGCTGTAGAATTAGGATTCCCTACTAGTAATAGGTTAGCCAAATTAAGTTTGCGTTTGAATCACTCCGTCGCTTATCAATATGGTCTGCGAATTGTTTTCGCAGTTGACGGGAGGGAAAGATTGCTCAGTACAAGTTCCTATTGGAGCACCATTTAACAACTATAACAGACACACATATGTGAACGGGTTTAAAACTTGACACTACCTGAACGCAGTCTTCTTGGAAGTTGTTAAACCTGGTCGCTACTCCACTACGATACTCGTTGTCAAATTTGTCTTTCACGATGTGACTAATTCTCTTGGTTTGTTTGTGTTGTGAGTGATTGTCGGTAGGTGATGCTTGCGCTTATGCTGTGAGAATCATCGCTTTCCTTCAGTGGCATGCTCCCACCACGCTGCCATCTTCGTGCGAGTGATCACTGTATCGTGACAATATGTTACTCCATTCAGGCCTCCGTCCTCGTTTGGGATGTCGGCATTCCCTCTGCTCCAGAATATCGCACTCGGCACCAACTTCTCATGCGCTTAGTGTGCCCCAGACCCAATTTGAACCCAGTCCTCAACCTGATTTTCCTTCCCAAATACAATTGTCTCCTCTCCGGTTGCGAAGACGGTGTGTTCTCATGGACATTCAGTGAGTTCCGCAAGGAGAAGCTCACGGATGAGAGGTGAGCACCCCATTCTCAACTATGCTCTTTGTCTCTCTACATCAAACGGTATAGCTTAACCTGCTCGTTTGTACGCGTTTCGTACTCTAACGGTTACCTTCCGCCTTCTTGGTGCGATCACCACCGATTGCATCGACGCTTCTCACACTTGGAGCCACACCACACGGCTACACCCAGACCCCAATCCAGGATGGGAAAAACGAACACAAGTTACCCTTTCAATACGATTTTGCGTGCCGTTCGTCCGTAACTACCACATTGTCCTGTTGATTCGTGTTTACCCATGCATCAAGAATGCTCTAACGTGATCAAGTTGTGCCGTTTGAATGGACTATTTCGCCTTAATACTACCTTTGCCTGAAAATGACCTTTACTGTCTATCTTACTTTTCCACGCTGTTGTAGGAAGCAACACACATCTTAAGTACTTCTCTCGTATATTTGGTAAACTTCTTACACACCTTGAGAGAGCTTACTTAAATCTCGGGCACGCCCATTTTCAGGCGTCTAGTTTGCAACCCTCTCTCCTAGCGCCAGTCTCTGCTTCCACTTGGGTGTTCACGTGTTTGCAACATACCAAAAAGGTCATCAACCGCACAACGGCACTGTACTGACGCTTCGCTTCCACCCGACCACCACCACCATTCGCGTGTGTTGGCCGTGTACACATTGCGGATCCTAGCCGAATCTCAAGGCCACCAGCATCCCGTCCCCGGTGGTTGCGTAGAATCGAAGTGTTGTCAGGGCTGATATTCTTACGATACGCTTTTCTTTGAAACGTTTATATACCTACCAAGTATTCGATAGTTGCTTCATAATATCTTGGCGGCCCGTGTCTCTGCCACTTCTGGAACATAGGCCAGCTAAACCAAATGCTGCATCCCAGCCACGTGATCTTCCTTTACTTTGACTAATTCATCATTGTTTGTTACTGCTTCGTTGTCAAGTTAGTTCAATGGCTTGTTGCAATCCCCGGTTATCTGTATAACGTTCATTGTGCCTTTCAGACAACCAGATGTCGAGTTGAAGATCCCAACTCGTCGTGAGCCTTGTTTCGATGGATTAGCAAAGTTAAGCGATGATCTTGTCGTGGTTAAATGTGTTGAGGAGGGCGAAATTTACGTGTTTGATTATTCACAAGTACGTCTTGCCATTTCCGCGTTTTTTATCAATTGCCCCATTTGTATCACCTCTTACCAATGTTATTGATCGCTTATCCATCGACGTTATTTCCGACCAGTGTGCCTGATCATCACCACTCTTCACTTACGTTCATTTTTCTCAGGTCTCACAGCGATCGAGACGTTTGGGAACAAAGAAAACGGTGAATGTGGAAATCCGTGGTCAATTGCGTTGGCACACCACGGATGAGATTTACATCAATGTGACCGCTCGCAGCGGTTTAAACACCGTGATATGCGGAGATAACGAGGGTACGATTTGGTTGTACGACCTGCAAAAGCAAGTTGGGGAAGACGCACGCCGATTCAAATTGAAACCGCTAAAGGTACGATGTTTTTCTCGGGCATGCTAAAGACTGTCAATAATTGATCATTGTGTACAGGTGTGGCCACAGTCTTGCATGGGTGCGAAAATGTTGCTCTGTACATGTGATTGAATGGAAGCTAGTTAGCGAGCTAAAAGAGCGGATTTCAGAGCTTGGGTATATATGTATGTGTGTGCTAGGCAAATCCGGACACGGATGCCGCCAATCCATATATGTCCAAGGGGCAATGGTAGATTAGATTAACTGTGAATGTTTGTGAGTAGTGTAAAGTTTGTAGAAAGTAGAAGTCACATCTGAAGGACAGATGCTTCCGTCCATTGGGAAGTGACGGGTGAGTGAGCCAATCTGCAATACCAGGACAGGTACTGTGAGCTCATCGGCAATACGTCGCGCACCAAGCAGGTCATGTATTAAAAATTGCGCACCTAATCGTCAGCCCTCGGTAGCTCAGTGGTAGAGCAGCGGACCAGAAATTCGTTGGGCAGGAGTTCAATTCCCCGTCGAGGCACATTGTTGTGTGAATTTTAATCGTGACTTCTACTTTCTACGAACTTTACACTACTCACAAACATCCACAATTAATCTAATTCTTTCGTTATTCGCCTTGCTTTCGTTGGAGCTCCGATGCTCTGTATATAAGTTTCACAATTCCAGCATATCTTTGTGCAGCATTTGGGAAGTAGGAATTAAGCATGGGTACGTAACTCCTTGGTCCGGTTTCGACGACAGTTTCGATTTCGTGTGTGGATCTAAGAAGTACCCTAGATCGTTTACCAAAGCTAACTCTACTGTTTTAAAGTTTTCCGTTAAAGAAAGACGGAAATAGAAATCGATTTTTGAGTCTTGCAAGCACCAAATAACGAAACTTATACTAACATTGTCTAGTGGATGGACGAAAAATGTACTGGAAGAGGAATGGTTGAAAACTTTGTACTTGAACCACCACTTACCTTGATGCATCTACTCTCTACAACTTATTTTTAATTTCACTTGACCCCGCAGTTCAAATCTATCACAGAACATGATCCATTTCGCTAAATTGCCCTAATATAATAATAATGTGTCAGCTGTACACCGTAACGGCGCTAGCTGCCGCGCGACCACCACCAGTCGCGCGCGGGCTGTGTATACCGCGAGGACGCCCACCCCTACGCGGATTCGAACCGGTGACCTTATGGTTGCAGAGCAAATGTGCAGACCACTCGGCCACCGGCCGACAAATTGCCCTAGGAAACCAAAATAAAGAGTTACACTCAATCTAGCTTTCAGAACCATATTTTCGTCTTGGCAGAGCTGTTAGGAATTCATAATTGTGTTTGGATTGAAACACGCAATCTCTATTGAAACCTGGGTTTACTTTGAGGTGGACGTCGGTCATTACGATCGCTAGGACCATCTCTGAAATGGAGGGGTTTCGGTGTTGCTCCCTTCCAACACGGAAACTCCACTTCGGACACGGTCCTGGTGGTCGCAATGATCGACGTCCAATTCAAAGTAAGCCGAGGTCTCAGTGGAGATCGAATGTCACAATCCAGCCACAAGGCGAATACCCCTAACTCAACTTTTATATGTTGTTCTTGCTGCCGGTGAATGAGGCCTGTCAGCGATCGAATGGCCATACTGTCACCCTAATTGTCCCAGCTGTGTGCTGCTCAAGAATTCGTGACGGTCATCTCATAGTTATGCTGTGGCTTGTTAGCTGAATGCACTAATTTATAGGTTTTTACTGTCTGTATACCAGCAGCTTGGTCACTGGTGGACGAGCCTACGGCTGACCCTTTTGCTCATCCTATTTCGAAGAAACTAAACATCTTAATTGTGAATGCTTTGCTTCTGAATATGTTTGCAACTGTGTGAGAGCCACACCAAGTCTGTTCATATACATCGTCGATATCGTGCTTTCTATGTTCATCTCCAATTCAGCGACATTTGTCTTAGGTTTGTTGGTGTTAGTGATTGGACCAGGTATCCTACTATGGCTATTCGAAGTTGCTGCCTAACAACTTCACCTTAGATGATACGACTTCATCCGGTCATCGCACTTCTATTCACCTAAAGATGTGTAATCACTTTTATATGAATCCCACCCCGCAGATTCTCGAATGGCCCGAGTGTAGTATTGGTGGATCGAAGGATGAGGATGCACAAATGAAAGAGAACATCACTTCCGGTTTCAAAAACCCCGTCGTGAACGCCACAGACATCAGCCACGATGGTCAGTATCTGGCCGCTGTTACAGATAACAATTTGGTGTGCATCTGGAAATTTTCCGGCTAACTCGTCCACATCCGCTTTTACTCTCTCTCTCCATCACACCACCTCCCGGTTCTGGTTGATCGTGACGACATCCTTTGTGTAAAGCATTATCCGTCATTTTCTCTATACATTTACTCATTATCCAGCCTGTTACTTGTCTTTGGCTTCCATTGCTGCATCCCGCATATCTGCCATTCTTCTGGGACATATCAAGCTTGAGCACATCATCTTGAATGATCTGCTATTTTTTTAGTCATTCAACCGGACAGTTATTTACAAGGTGCTTAGACGTTATCTCTCGATTTACCAAGTCTCTTCTGAACTCTGCGGCTCCGACACGCCTCTTTTCAGTGTTGTCGTGCGGCCGCAGAGACAATAACTCTTAAGCGCTTCTGCAAAGTCATCAGAGATTTGATGTCTCGGAATAGGCTTGAAAACGACTGTGGCTTCATAATTTCAGGTGGTTTTGAATACAAGTCGGTTTCTGTAGGTTTCTTATTGTGGCAACATTTCGTTCTTAACGCAAAACATTCTTCAGACTAGGTGAATTGTTTCACAGTTCAGTTGGTCAACTATGATCCCAGCACCCAGGTGCGGTGGATCCAGTTGCCACGACTCACATCGCAAGAATAACAATACATAACAATGTCAAGTTAATGGGGTTAAGGGCAAATGGAATGTAAAGGAAATGGAAGCAAAATAGGGGGCGTCAAAGCAATCAGAATGGAACAAATTTTACCATCCGGATGCAGGAACGTCACTGCCTACGTGACTGCGCCATGTCTGATACGGTCTCCAATCATCGTTGTGAACCATCCCGAGGCCCTTGTCCACGAGGACGGCACGCCTGACCAAGTCTCAGTCAATTTTCTTCATGCATCTATGCCATATGGACTGGCCGCCTAGCGGCTTCGCCCAACTTGTTGCAGCGACCGAGTATGATGCACGCCGAGGAAGCCGGTAAACGGGCATGTGAATCGGTACACAGTTAGCTTAGCTTTTTGTGACAAGGTGAAGATTCCGAGGAACAACGCGAATCAGTGGATAATAGCGTTCCAGGTGGGTAGGTCAAATGGCCACCCTAGTGTATCAACAGGCATCGCGCGTTCCTCATTAATCCGCGTCACAGGTCGTTCACATGTGAGTCAGTACTGTTCCTCCTGCTGTTGCTGATTCACGTTCCGACCTGAGTTCGTCCCCCGACACCTTTTCGACTAGCTGGGTTAAGACAGCCCACCACGCGTTTGATAACTCCGTCCCTTCCGGACTGTTCATATTTATCAGTCTTAGTAATCTCAATCGTCTCAGCACTTAACCTTTGACCTTATCCTCGACACTGTCCCAGTTGATTTCGTCTCCCGCATCTAGCGCGTGTACGGTCAACGCTGAATCTATTAGTAGGGCCCTGTATTCAGGCTCGTTTCTCGGTCGACGCGAAACTTGCCTGTTGTAGTCTGTTATCCTGGTGCACAGCTTTCCCGCTGTCTAACCTATTTATACGTATCCAGCCTTTGCAGCTGATTCTACAAATGCAATTGGTCGTCCTATCACTTAGAAGCAAATCCTTCAGACGCACCAATGCTGAAGGGATCGTTTGAACCTTTTGGAATGCTGACCTTATTTTTTCCTTGTTTAGCACTCGTCTGTTTGGTTCAGAGGTTCCCTTTTTATAGGGTATTCTTACTGTCTCAATCCACTCCGTCGTGCGTCGCGAATGTGGATTTAAATCTCTCGGCAACTGGCCTTTCACTAACCGCCCCGGATATGCACTATCTATTAATTTGCTTACGAGCGATCTTCCTGTCCTCTTCCTCTGTACGCAGTTTTGGCTCTGTGAAACGGTGGACATGCGATAGCAGCATAGACATGCTTTGTATAACCGGAACTGTTCTGAAGTACTGCACGCGTATCTGCCGGTTTGGGATATATCGTCGTCTTTAACCGTGCTCCGTTCATATAAACTAGGCAATCAAAGGAACGGCAGTGTGTCACTGCTTTCATTAAAGGAGTTAAAATGGTTAGACACTCATATTTCACGCCCACTTTATAATCACAAATGTATCAGCTACTTAGCATAAGCAAATCTTTCTCGAACTACTGTAGTTTTTCAGTCCTCTCAAAGCATTATTCTCCAAAAAGGGGGAGAGGCTAACGCAACAGAATTGACCATGACAGGCTCAACGGCGCTAACCGTGCATGAAAACGGCTTATCCTATAGATAATCTATTGCAAAAAGCGGATAAAGAATGTGGTAGATGAGAAAACAACATGATCACAAGTAATGAATCACAAAACCACTGAAACGAGCTCACCAGAATGAAAATGCAAAATGGCGGCCAGCGTGTTCCTGACAGGGGGTCACCAAAAGTTGGGCGGAATTAGGGATACTAGTCGTTACGCAATGACACGTAAGACGTGTCAAATACTACAGTATAGCAGTCGGAGGCGACTGAACCCAACGTATATTGTGCAGGCTACAAGAATAGGAAGCGAATCAGACAGAGCGAGAAACCTGCAGCAAGCTAAGTACTCGCCGAAACGGTTTGTGTCAACAGATGTGCAGTCAGTAAAGCAAATGGACGTTCTGAAGGTTAAAACAACCGTAAAATCCAATGTTGCAAAATACTGAAATAGCGTGTTTTCCGGTACACTACAAGGGCCTCCCCCTAGAAGGCTGAAGGATGGAAGCCTTCGATGGAGCTGTTAGTGGGGGGGGGGGAAACGGAAGGTGAGGATGGGTGCGAATAGTTGCATGGGCTTCAGTAAGGTGGGGTGTGTAGCAGAGCTCGCTGGGTCCAGGCTTTTGTTAGTTATTATTTATGATGATTGTGTGGACCAGAGTGCATCATCGGTGGGCCGTCGCGGCGGGCTGCTCAGACTGCAAAAAAAACTGGCTAGTCCAGAAAAAAGGCCAACAGGACCTTCCTTTGCTGCAGACCCGACGGTGCGCTTGGGAGGTGTCACTACCCCCCCGCACCGCACTTTAGTCCACGGTCCTCGTACCACGAAGGAATCCAGCGTCCTCGTCGGCAACGCCTAGGCGGTGTTTTGGGACCAATCCGTTCGTGGCTGTCTGCGGCCGAGGGCGACTGTCTGTTCCTTGGGTGAGGAATGAGGCCTTGGGTCGGCTGGCGAGTCACTCGGGGGTTGCGTTGAGCCTGTTGGCGAGTCACTCGAGGGTTGTCTGGACAGGTCCGGCGGTTGAGTTTCTGGAAGGTAGAACTCAGAGGGGGTGGGCAAGGATCGGGGAAGTGGCTTGACGCCAGAGAGGGAACATGGCATGCATGATAAAAGCAAATACACTTTTTAGGTTTTCAAAATGTTTTCGGTGACCAGCTTCAAAAATGCACGCATACCGGGATGTGATAGTAAGTGCAGTGCGTCAAAGACTGTGTGTCTGAAGGAGACGGGCACGAGGGGTTTAGGACAACCTGTAGAAGTGTCAGAGAATGATTCCTTCCGTGGTTTGGAGAGGAACAGGTTGCACACGCAGCGAAGTGGACTGCAGGGTGCGCTGTATATCTTCGTCCTGAGCCGATGCCATGACGACAAGGTCAACGGTAGGCAAAGACCGGAGGGTGAGGTTGACGCGTGAGAGAGCATCGGCGACGGCATTGTTGACACCTGAGACATGACATATGTCAGCAGTGAACTGCGTGACAAAGTCTAGGTGTCTTGTTTCCCGTGGTGAGTATTTGTCGTAAGCAGAGTTGAAGGCAAAGATAAGAGGTTTATGGTCAGTTCAGTCTGGGAAAGCGCGGCCTTCGAGTGTGCGACGGAATTGATGAATGGCTAGGTAAATGGCGAGCAGTCCTCTGCCAAACGTTCTGTAGGGATATTCCGCTGGATGCAGGCGCTTGGAGAAGAACCCAAGGGGTTGCCATTGCTCACCAACGTGTTGTTGGAGGACCGCTCCTACCGCAATGTCTGAGGCGTCAGTCGTTATAGAAAGGGGTGCAGTCGATACGGAATGAGCCAGGAGGGCTATGTTGGAGATAGCATCCTTAAGCTCAGCGAAGGCTGCCTGTGCTGTATCAGGGAAAGGGAACTTACGGTCATTTCCTCTGAGTAGGTTAGTCAGTGACTGCATGAACTGATGGCAGCGCGGAATGAAACGTCGATAGTAGTTGACCAAACCACAAAATCGACGGAGGTGCTTGAACGAAGTCGGAGCTGGGAAGTCCTTGATTGCCTGGATCTTATCAGGAAAGACTTCGATACCAGACGATGAAACGAGGTGGCCTAGGAATTCTACCGTTGATTTGCCGAGTTCGCACTTACTCGGGTTGTAACACCGTGTTGTGTCAAGCGTTAGAAGAGTTCGAAGATGCACGAGATGCTCTTGTTCCGATGCACTGGCGATTAAAATATCATCGAGATAGGAATAAGCGAAGTCCAAGCCACGTGTGACATCGTGGATGAAGCGTTGGAAGGTTTGTGCGGCGTTGCACAGTCCAAATGGCATTTTTAGAAATCCAAACAAGCCGAAAGGAGTGATGACGGCAGTTTTAAGAATGTCATTGTCTTCCACAGGTATCTGGTGATAGGCGCGAACCAGATCAATCTTGCTGAAGATCGTCCTGCCTGTGAGGCATGCGGTAAGGTCCTGCATGTGTGGGATGGGATACCTAGCTGGGACGGTTAGGCGATTGAGTGCGCGGTAATCACCGCAAGAGCACCAGTCACCAGATTTCTTGGGGACCATCTGCAAGTGCGAGGACCAAGGGCTGTCGGAAGGGCGGATTATTCAAAGTTCATGCACGTGCTCAAACTCCGCCCTAGCTACCTTTACTTTCTCGGGCGATAGTCGACGTGGACGGCATGACACAGATGGGCCATTCGTCCGTATGTGGTGTGTGACTTGAACTGCAACGGACAAAGCTGCGTTCATTGGCTGAACAAGCTTGGCATACTGAGAAACGAGATTAGCGTAGTCTGGCGAGGTCTGGGGAAATGCATAGACCGGGGATGTAGATGTGACATCAGCGATGAGTTTCGTTACAGTGTCTAATATCATCTGGCGTTTCGCATCGATCAGGAGGTCCAAACGCCTGAGAAAGTCGATGCCGATGATGGCAAAGGGGACCGTAATGACGGTGAATACCCAGCTGAACGTGCGCCGAAGACGTAGGTCCAGGGTAAGCGACCGATGACCGTAGGTGGCTATTGACGTGCCATTGACGGCATTGAGGCTTGTCGACAAAGAAGCGAGAGGCTCACCTGGCATAGGGGGGAATGACACTGACTTCCGCCCCAGTATCAACTAAGAACTGGGTCCCGGAGTCATAATCCCTAATGTGGATGAGACGACTTTGGGCTTTGCCGACATTCGTGGCCATTCCAGAACGGCGTGGCGGATCACCTATAGCGCAGTAGTTACACGGTTGTACGCACTTACGGGTTTATTACCGAAACGCGAGTCATAAAAACAAGTAACCTGTGGCATCAGGTTTTGTGCGACGGGGCGATGATTGAGAGCGGTTGCGGTGCTTACGGTTTAAAGTGAGTTCCTCGATCTGGCGCTGAAGCGACGCTATCTGCGATGATTGTGCGTCTATTGCCGACGTCTGGCTAATCACGGGTGTTGGTGTGGTTCCCCCAGCACAAAGCTGCATATGTGCTTTGATTTCAGTCTCTGGCTGGTGCCGTTCGATGACGCGGTCTGCTAGAACTGCAATTGCTATGAGTGGCAGGTCACTTGCTACTGCAATGATGGCTTGAGTGCTTTCAGGAAGGCGTTGCATCCACAGCTCGCGGAGAATCCCTACGTCCTTGGTGAAAGTGCCGATGAACAGTTGCATTTCGCGCAACAAGGCTGGGGACATCCTATCTAATAGTTGCAGATCACTAAATAGTTGCTGCATACGGACCTTGTCAGAAGGCGTGATTCGCTGAATAATAGCCTGTTTAAGTCTCATCTTTCATTACTAGACAGGGGCAAAGTATGATGTCTCTCACCTGTGAGGATATACTTTGAGGAAGGCGAGATATTAGCTGATTATACATGGCGAAATCAGAAGAAATCCTACAAATATATAATCCGGAT
>OX104068.1:8656102-8869104 GCA_944474145.2 Dicrocoelium dendriticum | reverse complement strand
TACCAGGAGAGGCTGCGACGACTAGGATTGTTCAGTGGAAGCTATCGCAGGCTACGAGGCGACCTGATTATGACATACTTGATTCTGCGAGACCCACATCATGTGTGCCGCCCTTTACTGCAACTCAGCAGCAATACAAACCTGAGAGGCCACTCATTAAAACTCGCAGAACAATACAGTCGTCTGGAGTGCCGCAGAATTTCTTTTCCATCCGTGTCTGTCACCCGTGGAATGCTCTCCCAGAATCGGTCGTCTCTGCACCGACACTAACAATATTTAAAAGACGGTTGGACGATGCACTCATCCACTTACACTTCGTTACTTAACACACCTCCCAATATCCGGACCGTCTCCTCTCCTTATGGCATTTCTTATCCGTAAACGTAAACTCTCGACTCAGTCCTCTACTTATCGCGCTCTGCCTTTATTTCTTCTTAAACCGGAGAGCGTGCTCTCAGTGCCCTGCTCTATTATCCTCTTCGACTACAGAAATTCAGTTCTAGGCTCTGCTACACCAACACATCTTTCTCTCACACTGCGAGCCTGCCTGAGTTGCATGCCTTATATACATAAAACCTCGTCCATCCCAACCCATCCGTCTCCGCTGACTCTTTATTTACCCTCCCACCTCAAATGTACTACTTACTCTAAGTGTGCCGACTAATCCAGTCTCGTCTGATCGGTCCCCTGCTCTCCGAATTCATTCAGACTGCTGTGACGTTACGGCATTGAATGAGAAGTGCGAACGCTCTGTCCCCATTACCTCTCGAGCCCCATGGACTTTTCCACACCTTATAAGTAAACCTCTCCCTATCCGGACCGTCTCCTTATGACGTTCTCTACTTTCAAACCTTCTCTAATCGGACTGCCAACTATGTGCCCTGTAATAACCTAGTCTCATCTGACCGGTCTGCTTCTTTGACCCTTTCCAGACCAGCAACATTTAAACGGTCTAGACTCTGTAGACTCAAGCTATATCGCACTTACGTTGACAGCCTGCTAGACTTGTTCACCCTCTATTTATATAGTCACCTCCACCTCTCGACCCACTCCATCTGCCCTCCTAAAATTAGCTGTTGGACTCAATGTCGTTTCGCCGACTAATCCTGTCTCGTCTGTTTGGTCTCCTGCTTTCCAACTTCTCTCAGACTCCTGTGACATTACTAGCCATCGTTCAGATGACAGCGCCGTTCGTATCCAATCATTCTTCAATCGGACGAGTGAGTCTCTGTCATCCGTAACTCAGCCTCAGCTGATCAGCCAAATTCTATGGGACTGCTACCAGGCTACCGGGATGTTAGCGGTCTAGGCTCCGTCGATCCAAAGCACTTCCTCCCTCACCTTGATATCCTGCTGAACTTGTTCGCCCTATGTTGATATAACCACTTTTATCTCTGACCAGTCCGATCCTACTGACTCCACTTACCTTCCCAAATGAACCATAGGACTCAATCACAATGCGCCGACCAAGTCCAACCTTGGCAGATCGGTCCTCTTCTCTCCTACTTCTGCGACGCTGCCTGCTATGCTCGGTATACTGAATGCTCTGTCACCATTACCTCTAGAGCCTCGTTAACTGTCGCATTTCATATCCGTAAACGTACACTCTCAACTCTGTCCTCTCCTTATCGCGGCCTGTCTATTTCTTCTTCATCCGCCCAGCGAGCTCTCAGAGCCCTGCCCTATTATCCTCTTTGACTGCTTCCTAACTAGCGAAATGTAGTTTTAGGCTCTGTATCACCATCACACAACTTCTCTCCCATTGCGAGCCTGCCTGGCTTGCATACCTTATATTCATTTAGCCTCTTGCATCCCAACCCATCCGTCTCCGCTGACTCTTTATTTACCCTCCCACCTCAAATGTACTACTTACTCTAAGTGTGCCGACTAATCCAGTCTCGTCTGATCGGTCCCCTGCTCTCCGAATTCATTCAGACTGCTGTGACGTTACCGGCATTGAATGAGAAGTGCGAACGCTCTGTCCCCATTACCTCTCGAGCCCCATGGACTTTTCCACACCTTATAAGTAAACCTCTCCCTATCCGGACCGTCTCCTTATGACGTTCTCTACTTTCAAACCTTCTCTAATCGGACTGCCAACTATGTGCCCTGTAATAACCTAGTCACATCTGACCGGTCTGCTTCTTTGACCCTTTCCAGACCAGCAACATGTGAACGGTCTAGACTCTGTAGACTCAAGCTATATCGCACTTACGTTGACAGCCTGCTAGACTTATTCACCCTCTATTTATATGGTCACCTCCACCTCTCGACCCATTCGATCTGCATCTTAAATTAGCTGTTGGACTCAATGTCGTTTCGCCGACTAATCCTGTCTCGTCTGTTTGGTCTCCTGCTTTCCAACTTCTCTCAGACTCCTGTGACATTACTAGCCATCGTTCAGATGACAGCGCCGTTCGTATCCAATCATTCTTCAATCGGACGATTGAGTCTATGGCACCCGTAACTCAGCCTCAGCTGATCAGCCAAATTCTATGGGACTGCTACCAGGCTACCGGGATGTTAGCGGTCTAGACTCCGTCGATCCAAAGCACTTCCTCCCTCACCTTGATATCCTGCTGAACTTGTTCGCCCTACGTTGATATAACCACTTCTATCTCTGACCAGTCCAATCCTACTGACTCCACTTACCTTCCCAAATGAACCATAGGACTCAATCACAATGCGCCGACCAAGTCCAACCTCGGCAGCTCGGTCTTCTTCTCTCCTACTTCTGCGACGCTGCCTGCTATGCTCGGAAGACTGAACGCTCCGTGCCCATTACCTCTCGAGCCCCGTGGACTTTTCCACACCTTATAAGTAAACCTCTCTCTATCCGGACCGTCTCCTCTCTTATGGCCCCTCTACTATCATTTCTTCTCTAATCGGACTGCCAACTCTTAGTGCCTTGTAATAACCTAGTCTCATCTGACCGGTATGCTCCTTTGACCTTTTCCAGACTAGCAAGATATACCGATCTAATCTCTCTAGACTCACAACTATGTCTTGCTTACATTGACAGCCCGCTAGACTTGTTTACCCTTTATTAATATAGGCACTTCCATCAGTAACCTGTACTCTCACATCTTCAATCGGATGACCGACGCTTAGTGCCATGCCCTTCTTTGTCATCATCTGATCAGTGTAATTCTCTGGGACTACTACGAGGCCTCCGGATGTGTCGACTTCTCGAGTCTCGTCTGTTTGGTCTCCGGCTTTTAGAGTTCTCTCAGATTACCGGGATATTACCGGTGCTATTTCAGCACTGAACGTTTCATACTTCGCACGAGAGCGTCCTTGGCTCAACACACTTTAGTTGTAAACCTTTTTCATCCTGACTATCGTCTCTTAATTGCTCTCATGAGTTACTCTTCGCACTGCCGTCCGCATTCTTCCGCTCATAGCTGATTCCTTAAATTTCCTTTTCTTCTTGGAACGTTGCTTTACCTATGTTGCTCCCGCATTCGGTCTCAACCTTGTTGTCCTTAGTTTCACCTAAGATGCCGCTCGCATTCGGTCTGCTGTCATCATCATCGGTTTACCTGTTACTCTCCAATAATCATATTAATCGCTTAACGTTGTCTACACGCTTTGTTATACCCTTCTTTCTACCTAGTAGTTGTAGTCTGAGGCACACCAGCGACGTGATGTAAAGAACGCGCTTGCAAATCATGTATACTAAACAAAATTACATAAATTTTAATGTATCATAGGCACCGTTGCGCGCCACCAGTCTGTGTTTGTGCTTCTTGCTTCGTTGCTGTCTTTCTGTTTGGCTGCCTCTTGTCCGTTGCCCGTTTTCTCTCGAGATTTCCACAGATACATCTGCCAAAACAAGAAGGTTTATCCACTGGGAATAGTCGACCCACTTTCAATAGCCAGCTGGTTTACATGCTTGTTCTTTTCTCCGGGAGATGAAGAACCCACACATCGTTCCAAATGGAGCTCTTTCCGCCATTCTGGAGAAGCTACCACCACGGGGTCTAAACAAATGGGTTTAGCTCGCCTCGTACTCACAGTAGAACAATTTACTCACCAGGAATAATGTAGTAACATGGATCCACTTTTCCACAACCGGAGACTGACAATTCTGGCGTGATTACATTCACTGCCTCAATCATTCCGATTCTCCAGTCACCTGGAGCTTTTCTGATGTCATTTCACGGACAGCAACTCGCGCGCAAAAGCGGCTTTTCCGATGATTTTTCCTGGAGCTCTCACTTGGTTATGGAGACAATTACACTTACACTTGAAGGAATTACTTGTCCACTTCGCGGAGAATAGCATTTATTCCTGTTTTGGACATATTCAGACACAAGAAACAACTGCACTCACCGTCCCTATGACAAGTCCAGCATGGATAGCTGGACACGGGTTGCGAGCCTGACAACATAATAGAAAAAGCCGGCCTCTATTAACAATATGTTTACTCACCCGCATCATTATCATTCGACTCTGCGACTCTTTTACATCATTGACTGGCTTCAACGACTATTTCCGGTTCAGTACTAAGCCATTTGGCCAACCAACGAAAAATTTTGGCTGTCAACCGACTGCGAATAATAGAGTGCAAAATCGGTCTATACGATGTATAGCCGACTAGCACTACAGTCCAACGGTAGCTACGACAGTGTTCCAGGACGTGGTGGGTTTTCGCCTGGCAAGCGTTCTCCCTATAAACAGCCACAAATGTCCGCTTAACAACACTGCAACTGTGGCGGATGTGACTCGCCACAAAATAAAGTCACTGCTATACATTTCACACTGACGCAGTCCTCAGCCTCCTACATCGAACCTGTGCAACTGATTTTACTATGAAGAATGCTTTAGTGGAGTACCGATCATCCCGGCTTCGTAATGGTCATTGATTGCACTAAACTTTGTTCGGGCTCCTGTGCTCATGGATCACTACATGTCAAATTTACCCCCCACTTGTATCTTGACGCAACAGTTTTTGCGCGCCACGGCGCCATTATGATCCTTGGTCTGACTATTACCTGACAATATGCTCGCTCTTATGGACTACATCTTTTCGTTTATTCCTTTCATTGTAACGAAATGTTTTAATATTCCAAAGAAGCTGTGCTTGTATGCATATTTGATCATGCCTTTTAGAGGTGTGTCTCGTTTTACAGAGAATATACTATTTATTTAGTTATTTACTATGTCTCCATCCTACACCTGGAATTATTGTTGTTAACTGTGAGTGTTGTGAATCTAAGTGGACCGCAGGACCGCAGCGAAGCAAACGATAAGTCCTTATTTTCGTATTTAAAGTGTTAACTATTTTACTATCCTTTTCATCATAATTATTATGTTGATATCCCCACCAACTATCCAACGGGGCTTGTAAAGCAACGCTTCTTAACCCGTATAAATTCATTGTTAATTGTTCAAATGTTTCGCAACTCCATCAAAGTCTGCCGTTTGCCAACTGACTGGAAAGAAGATATACTTGTGCCCAATTACAAGTGTGAGGACCGCCAAGTACCGGCCATACTTCGCCTCTGCTGCCTGACTTCTGCTGTCTGCAGGGCCGTGGAACGAATCCCCGAACACGCGCACCGGCTACGCCGTGGGAAGCACGGCGTGATCTCATCCTCACAACATGGTTTCCCAAAAGCAAGCGCCTGCGTCTCTAATTTGTTGGCCGTCAGTGAAACTTGGGCACAATCCTTGATGATAGCCTATGGATGTGGACTTCAACCAATTCAGCAAAGGCATTGAAATCTTTCCCTGCCGAGGGCTGTTGCAACAAAGTTAGGAGATAGGCGTGACGGGCAAACTCCGCTGCGGCGTCGGTGACTCCATGAGAGACCGCAGCCGCCGCTTAAAGGTCAATTAAAGAACCTTCGCCCCTGTGCCAATGAGAAGTGTGGTTCCACAAGGATCAGTACATGGACTGGCACATTTAAATGTGTACATAACTAACCCCCGGTTTCGTCCCGAACCAACTGCTTGAGCAACGCTGAGGATCTTCGACTCCGAGCAACAGTTTGTGGCCCAGAGGATGCCGATGAATTACAAGGGGCTCTAAGTAGGCAGCTCGAGTATTCTACAGAGTGGAGAGTACCTGTAAAGCGCGAAAAATGTGTGGTTCCCCTAGTCGGTAAAACTGACCCAGGCGGCACATAGCACGTTGGTCTATTTCTTCTCAAGGGAGCCACCCAAGTTGCGGACCACAAGCGCATCGCATACTCTGACCAAAGGACCTTCCAGGATATACTAAGTAGGTGCCAACTATAGAGACTTCCAAGTGTCACAAGAAGATGGTTCTATTGAATAAGTTTTGAAACCTTCCGACGTCCATACACCGCACGCATACGTCCCATACTAGAATATGAACAGTCAGCCGTGTTTGCTTTATCTAACTTTGAGTGCTGTTTGATAGCGAACGTCCAGATGCTTGTCTCGAAAGCTGCCATCGGGCTCCGAGAAGTTCCTACCATCTCCGACTTCACCAGCTGAACAGGTATGCATGGAGTTCCGCCGTAGCCACGCCCATCTCATCCACACTAAACGCATGCTTCTCAGTGAACTCGAAATCCAGCTACTACAGTCTTTTTATCCCAACGCCGACTGCTCGACAATAGGTCACACATGGAAGGTGTTCAAAGCATGAACACTCTACGCTCGCTTAGACGGAATCTTATCCACCCGAGTGGTGGATGAGTGGAAGAGTTTACCATACAAAATCGTTGAGGCACTTCCGGAGGCAGTTTTAAGTGGTTAGTAGACAAGTAGTTAATGGAGCCACTGGGAGTCTGGCTGCTCCCGCTGCAACTAAGAGGGCCATCGAGGGAGGTCGGCACGAACGGACAAGCAGCTATCCCACACGGCTTAGGATAAACGGCGCTAAAAGTTTTTACTCTTCTGCTAGTTAGCAGAAGAGCGGACTCCAAACGGTGCAGGACCAGCCTGCACGTTTGGCCCGGAAAGAGATAAATACCGCATAAAAACGATAAGCGTGTGCTGCTCTCTCGACTGGCAATTTGGATTCATTCGGCATATACCACGCTGGTGGCTAGCTTCGCTAGAATGATCTGTACCATAATGACCTGTATCTTTTCGTGTCAAATGCCTTCAGCTTCCCGAGCTACCCCGAGAATGGTAGCGGCGGCAAACAAGAGGCTATGTGCTCTAAGGCGGTCGTACTCCCGGATAACTACAGCGGTTTTCAGACCTCCGTTTACATCAAATATCCGCCTGATTTGTAGTAGTTGCTTCCAGCTAGTTATCCTCTTTTAAAAGCTGAAGGCGATTTGCTAGAAAGATTACAGTAGCGTGGCCCGAAATCCGTCATGGAGCTGCGTGGTCTTGCTTACCCACTTCGGGTCAAAACGCTGAACATATCACTAATAGGTTTTCGTCGGCGCCATGGAGACCTTATGTAGTTGGTGGCGCAATCCCAGTTGTCACTCAGCAGGTTGATCTAGTTAGCAACCACACCTCTGTGCTTCACCCTTGAGACAATTAGTGGAAGACTGCTGCTAGGGGGCTCCTGCTGTTTTGGTTTAGGCGCCGACCCTTCGGTGTCCGACCGGCCAAGCTCTTTGTAAACCTGTTATCAGCTTTTGCGCGACCCTATGGAGGCTACTGTATCCAGATTCGTCTAGCTTGTCTTGTAAGGGACAGAATGGAATTGGTGGGGGTATTGCGAGTGGGTACAAGATAAGTGGAAGAATTATGGAGCAAACTTATCCAGCACATTTGCTTAGCTTGGATATGAACTCAACGCACTATCGCACGGTTAGTGGAAAGTTGCTCCAAACTTACCGGATCCTAACAGGCAAGATCGGTCCATTCTTATTCTGCCAAGCCGCCTAGTCTCCAAGGTCACCCATTGAAGCTACGCAAAATACGTTCTGACCGAATGAGGACGGAAACTTTCTTGTGGCGCCGGGATGTTGCAGGTTGGAAAACGCTTTGGTAACACATCGTTAGGGCATTTACGGTTGAGGGCTTCGAGAGACAGTTAGCCGTGCATGAGTGGTGTAGGTCCCAAAAATAACCGCTATCTTTTAGGTACCATTTAATTGTTGACCAATTGTACCTTATACTTTCTTGTTTTAATTTCAGTACAACCGGCTCGACACTCGACAGCTTTGAAGTTTCCACGCTACGTATATCGCTTGCCTTGCTTTATCCGTGAGCGTCTTCTTTTAGCCATGGAATACAGTCCGCTGTGTCCGACTCCAATTGCCTCCTGATATCCAAGCTTACATTCGCGCGCGGTCTCGGAGTAGTATTTACTAGTCCTACAAATGGGTGACCCCGAATCGAAGTCTCAACATCGATCGTGTAAAACCCACCTTTACGGAATGAACCACCTAGCATACTTCGTCTAATAGTGCTTCGTGCGACGTCACAACCCCGCGCACCAGCTTTCAAAATGCTACTGCAGTGCAAGCGGGCAACAATCTCCGTCTATAAGCTACAGCCGCGTCGACATCTCCCAAATCTAACCAGCAAAGTCCCATGACAAATCGCCGTGGTCAGGAGGTGCGTAAGCCGGCTCGTTTCTACTACCATGCAGCGGTACATACGTTAAGCTATGTAAACATTATAAATATTGAAAACAAACAAGGAAATCTTGTAAACAAACAAAAATATCAATAGTCTCCGAAAAGCCTTCGTTCTAACAAGTATTCAAAAACCAAATATTTAAGCATGCACGTAACTCGTTCATCCTTTTTGGAATTTGCTGTGCGGTCGTTTCCATTCTCTCGTCTCTACCCACCCTAACCTTCTACTTTGATCTAGTGGCCCACACGAGCAATGTTTTCTGGGAACTTAATGCGAATGCTTTCCGTTTCACCGCGGTAGGGTTGTCGCAAATTCGTGGGACCACGGTCGTTCCTTCGTGGGCGATGGCCGTTTCTCCTTGGGACGAGGGTCATTTTGGCGCGGAGCTTGGTGCGGCGGAGAGTGACCACTCCCAAGCGCACCGTTTGGCAGCAGCGGAGGTTGAGGTCCTGTCGGCAATTTTCAAGGCTAGCCAGTTTTATGTAGCCCGAAAAGCACACCACAAACGCTCGCAAAATGCACTGCCCTGCAATCAACAAGTAATAAATAACAAACTGGCAGTGAACTATGACTTCCGGCGTACTCTTATTTGACATGATCTCTCACTCATTTTTACTTTGTACGATTTTGCCCTAAGAACTTCGAATCGCCTGTCATTTTCGATGTCGATGGTCTTCCATGTTCATCTTCCTAAGGTGGAGCTGCGTAAGTCCCAAAATATTAACTGTTATGTTAGGTACTGTATAATTGTTAACCAATTGTACATGATGCTTCCTTGTTTTAACCTTCATTACAACGGGCTCGACATTCGACCGCCTTGTAAGTTCTCGCGCTAGCGTGTATTTCTTGCCTTGTTCATCCGTCCGCGTCTACTTATAGCCCATCAGATGCAGCCCACTGTGTCAGATGCCAAGTGCCTTCTGATATCCGCGCTAAGTTTCCACGCATCGTTTGGCTGATATTTACTAGTCATACAGTGGCAGTCCCAAACTTTCCCCATCTCCTAACCTAATTACAGGCCTGTCAGCTTGACTAGCGTGGCCGTTAAGTTACTTGAAAAAATAGGACGAGATACAGTGGAGAACCATTTAAGTTGGTTTAACCTGCTTAGCGTCGAGCAACATGGTTTTCGCAAAGGATTTTCGTGTCAGACGAACTTGCTGGTAGCTCGAGAGTGCTGGGCTGAAGCCGTAGACAGTGGACATGCGGTGGATGTGGTGTTCATTGACTTCGCCAAGGCCTTTGACACTGTCCCTCATTCGCGACTCTCGCTGAAGTTCAGGTCGTATGGAATAGCTGGTCGTGCTCTCCAGTGGGTATCAGCTTTTCTGGATGGACGGGAACAGTGTATTCATGTGTGAAGCAGTCTTTCGTTTCGACAGGCTGTGCTTAGCGGCGTCCCGCAAGGCTCTGTCTTAAGTCCGCTGCTCTTCTCAGTCTACGTGAATGACCTGCCGGAGGAGCTTGAGGTACAATCGCTTTTATTTGCAGATGACCTAAAGCTTTGGAATATTGTTGATATCCTTGGAGGTCCTGTGGCTCTTCAACGGGCTTTGGATAGACTGGGAATGGTCTGTCTTGTGGTTGCTGCCCATAAACCGGGCAAAGTGTTCAGTGCTGCGTATCGGAGCGTCTGATCCCTCCACAAGTTATGTGCTCGATGGGAGTGAACTCCCTCACGTGACTCATCAGGTTGATCTAGGTGTCGTCCACTGTTCCACACTACACTCTGGTAACAACTGGAAGAAGGCTGCTAGTAAAGGGTTCCGAATGTTGTGGTTTATCCGTCGTTCTTTTGGGACCCTAACCGCTGATGTGTTTGTGAAGCTCTTCTCAGCGTTTGTGCGACCCCACCTAGAATATTGCGTCCAGACCTGTCCACCATGCCTTGTCCGGGACAAAATGGCACTAGAGAGGGTGTTGCGTGTCGGTACTAGGTTGGTCAAGGGATTACGAGGGCAAACATACCCCGAACGCCTACTGAGTTTGGGAATGCAGTCAATGCACTATCGAAGGATTAGTGGGGACCTGATCCTAACCTACGGTATCATGACTGGGAAGGTTGGCCCTGATTTGTCCATGCTATTTAGTCCTGCTAGATTATCTGGTCTCCGCGGGCATTGTATGAAGCTGGACAAACCGCGGTCCAATCGAGTTAGAGCGGAGACGCGCTTGTCGCGTCGAGTCATCGAGCGCTGGAACCTGCTTCCAGAAAATGTTGTCAAAGAAGCTACGGTTAAGGGGTTTGAGCGTCAGCTAGATGCTCTTGGGTGGCAACACGAAACCTTTCCGTTTTTCTGACAAATTCCCATCTTCATACTTCGATTCTATTTTCTTTGCTTTTCCTCGTCATTGGTATGATTCTCTTCTTTTAACTGATTTCCCCTACTCTCTTACCTTCGATTCTCCTTCCTCTTTTACTTACTTCACGTAACTGAAATAACTGGGACAGCTAATGTAAGGAACGTGGGGATTAAATTGGTGGACCAGAGTGTTTTTTCGGGTGTTTTCCTTTTAGACCCATCAAGAAGTCGAAACACCCCTATCAACTCTTGGATCGACGACCCGCTCAAGAAGGAACACTTACGGGATTCATCCTATCGTTCCAGTCCCACTTGAACTTGAACTTGAACTTAATTTTATCTTCAATTTCCCTTCTTTTGTAATTTTCTGTCCCACCAACATATTATCATTAATTAGCTGACATTCCTTCTCTTGTTTTCTTAGCTTACCCTTCACTCTTTTACTTCACAGAAACAGGTCAGGCAGAGATTGCTGGGCAGGGCAATGTGGGTGGTACTTGGTTGGACAGTGTGTGATGCAGTCTCTGTTTTAGGCGCTTCTTTATCTCAAGCAGGTCTATAAATTCCCGATGCAAGCATATGCAAAGAAAGAGCATTCACGGGATTATCCTGTCGTGCTGTCCCAAATAAACTTCATTTGACTTAAATATGCGTGACACGACCTAACCCGAATCGCAGTATTTCGGCACTTGGCGAGACGCATCATGGCTAGGCGGTCTTTACTTTATGCTACAGACAACTAAAGTACGAATAAAGCAAATACATTCGCGTTGTTTAATGAACTCGTTTCGCTGTCTCCAAGGTCATTTAGGTCGCTGTAACTTCCTGCGTTCTCCTTGCTTTTCGCGTGCTCGATTCGTGCTTTGCCATCCTGACACTGCTGACCATTGCTGCACCTTGTCACCTGGTATTCTCATTAGTTATCTTTCTTAAAAAGTTGTGTTCTATTCTCCTAACTAATACTACTCAGTTTCACACTGATATACATCTCGTTATTATTAGGTCGGTGACCTGAATTCGGGTTGTCTCCAGCTCTTAACTGTCATTTTCCTCCTTCACCCCTCGTGATTTCTTGTATTCCGAGTTTTTTTGGCTGGGTTTGCACTGGAAAAGCTATTCTGACTCGAGTATTATTGGGTTCATTGCCAGCACTAAGACGGCTGCAGCCGCCCCATCTGGGACGCAATAAATAAATAAATGGTATATTCCTCGGCGATGCGACGCGCAATCCAACTATGTTGTCTGATCAATATGTACAGCGGAATCACAAAAACTAGTCAGTTTGGTCACACGTTATACACTGGATTCAAAACTTCAACCTCCCAGAGGTTTGTTGGGATGATCTATCTTGCGGTTCGGATCCGAAATAGTTCGGTACAGAACTGCTGGACTTAACGCTGCAGGTACCACGACGCCAGTTCGTGGACCTCCCCACTAGTACATAAGCAATCAGCTGCCGTTTATTTTAGATCTTGTTTTTGCTAAGTCACTTGAATTTATAAATGTTATTAGATAAGACTCGCGTCTTGGCGCTAGCGATCAATCAATCAATCAATCATCGACAGCAGTACATCAGCCATTTGAACTGATGCTTCGCTGCCATACAAACATGAGGACCTATGAAGTAAAGACTAAGAAGAGGGAGAGAAGGGGGACTTACCTGAAAACCTTAATGCCCTAATCAAACATTCAGGGTCAAGGCGCCTACACCTTGTGTAGACAACATACCGTCACAAACAGCTGGCTATCATGCATAGATAAGGCGGCATCGGCGAGACAGTTTCCTTGCGGCTTTCACTGTCCCGCGTCATAATCAGCCATTACCCCGCAGATAACTCAGCACCAAACACACTTTAAACAGACAACCCGATTAGGAGACGGCAGCAGACGCGCCACTGGTGTCGGTTGCGAGCCATGTCCTGTGAAGTCTCGAGCCAAGCACAAGGTGAGTCACGTGGACTCCAGTCCGGAAGGCGAGACGGACCAGCGGCACCCAGTTTGGTCGTCAGTGACTTCATTTCCCGCTGCCAAGTCAACTTCTGTTCACCTCAAGCCCTGCGCCATCCGACACCTGGTAGACTGAACAAGGTTCTCCTAGGTAAGCGGTGACCAGGCATGCGTAGCACGTGCCCGAGCCAACGCAACTTATTCAGTGCTATCTGTTGTTCTAGGGAGCTAGCATGATTAACACCACCTAGTACTCGCCTACGCACATCATCGTTGCAGACACGCTGGTGCCATCCGACACCAGCAATGCTTCGCAAACAACGATGATCAAAGACTTGAAGGCGCCTCAGATCTTCAGACCGAAGGGGCCAAGTTTCACTACCATAGAGCAGAACGGCCCTCACTGTGGCCTTGTATACACGGCCTTTCAGACGGAGGGAAACGCCCTTCTGTCGCCAAAGATGACGCAGGTTCAAGAAGGCAGCTCTGGCCTTTGCAATGCGTGAGCTGACGTCAGTTTCTATGCGCCCATCATTGCTGATGCAGCTGCCAAGGTAAGTGAATTGATCAACCACCTCGAGTTCCTCGTTAGCAAGCGTCAAGGGGTCATCGAGTGGCTGGTGGTCCTGCAGCAACACTTTGCACTTTGAAGGTGCGAAGTGCATACCAAATAATGGGGCCACTCTGGATAGGCTATTCAGGGTTGATTGTGCCGCCTCAACATTGTCGAAAAGCAAGACGATATCGTCCGCATAATCTAGATCAACTAACCTTTCACCAGGCAATACTTCAACACCTACATCGTGAGATTCCGCAAGGGAACACTCCATGATAGAATCCACGACGAAATTGAACAAAAACGGGGAAATCGGACAACCCTGACGAACGCCACTTGTAGTCGAAAAGCTATCCGATAGGACACCATAGACCCTGACGCGGCCTCTAGTGTTCGAGTATAGAGCACGGATGTTCACATATTTCGTGGGAGCACCTTTCCGCGCAAGTATTTCGAACAGAATCGATCGATCGACTGAATCGAACGCGCTCTTGAAATCGAGGAACACAGCTATTGTCGGTCTGCGGTATGCGTGGCGCTGCTCTACACCTGCCGCAAAGTAAATATATGGTCTATACAGCCACGTCCTTGGCGAAAACCGGCCTGCTCTTCTCTAATCGGAGATTCCCGTTCTGCAGTGAGGCGACGAACGATAATCGAGGCCAGTAATTTTGTCACAACTGGCGTTAGGCTAATACCCCTGTGGTTCGCACAGTCTGTGCGACTGCCCTTTTTGTATATTGCCACTATAATCGATTCGCTCCAATTAGCCGGCACACTCTCTTCGTTCCAGGTGCGTTCGAATAGGGAGGTCAGTGCTTTGCAGAGGACCTCACCTCCATCCTTAAATAGTGCAGGTGGTAGGGAATCCGGGCCAGCGGCACGAAAATGATTGAGGGCTGTGATCGCGTTTCGGACCTCGGCCTCCGACGCAGGCTCTAAACTAACCGTCCATGATTCGTCCTGCATCACCTGAGTAGGAAGAGGTCCGGGAGCAGGGGGCCAGCTGAACTGATGTTCAAAGTGCTCAGACCAACGAGCCATACGGCGCTCCTTATTGTGTATCAGCGCACCCGCGCTGTCCCTGATTGTCTCACTGACGCATGGTTTCCTCGGACCAGTGGTGCGGATTAGCTGGAAGAGCTTCCGGTAATTGCCTACTGCTCCTGCTTCCTCCATTTCCTGAGCCCGACTGGTCCACCAGGCTTCCTTGTCAGCACGTAGGCTCCGCTTTAGTTCACCCCTAATAGCCCGTCTGGTCACATTGTGTTCAGAACCAGCCGGGAGGTGCCTTCTAGCTTCCAAAAGGTTCACGGACCTCGGTTATCCAGTGACTGGTGCGATGACGACTGATAGTGCCACAAGCAGATGCTCCTGCGTCGTGCATGGCAGTCGAGATCCTATTCCACTGAAGTTCAGTATCATTAGGACAAGACAGCGAGAGTTGGTTATGCAGTGCTTCTTGATAGGCTTGCCTGACAGAGGGCTGGGACAATTTCTCCGTTGCCAATCGGGGGAGACGCTTTGTGCACCTTCCGGTAAAGTTCATGGAGAAACGACAGCGCACCAAGGCATGATCAGAGTCGACACAGGTACTCCAGTACGAGCGGCAATCCAGAATGGAACCACGCCACCTGTAACTTATGGCTATGTGGTCAATTTGGGTCCATCGCTGACCAGCTACAGGTGGACGCCAAGTGGCACTTCGGCGCCCACTGTGCCTAAAAGCAGTGCTACTAAGAAACAACTGGTGCTCCGCACACAGTTGCAGCAGACGCTCGCCGTTGTCAGTCCGTTCGGCGTTAAGTCCATAATTACCACCCAGCTGAGCTTCTGAAGAGCTCAGACGCCCTACTTGTGCGTTCATATCCCCTGCAAGTACTATAATATCTGAACTAGTAGCACTGCGTGGCAGCGTGTTCAGTTCGTGATAGAAAGTGTCCTTGACTGCATTAGAACTGCAGTCGGTGGGAGCATAAGCAGAAATCACAAACAAACAGCGTTTTGTTTTACTTCGCGAATTCACCTTAGCTGATGTCGTCATACGGGCTGCACATAAACGGCTGTTCATCGGAATCCAATCAACCAACGATGACTCAGCCTTGGAGCTGAGAATGATACCTACACCAGCTTGACCCGTGAGTGCCGCATCGGCGTCTTCGGATGTGTGCAACCAATAACGAGAGGATAAGCCGGGTGCAGTCAATTCAATAACCCCGTTAGGGCCACTGATCCTAGTTTCGGACACACAACACACATCAACACCCAGTGTGTCTAAGGTGCGTGCGAGTACAGCCTGCTGACCTGTTTGTCTTAGAGTGCGAACGTTGAACGTCGCCATGGAAACGGGACAGCGTGGCCTTATAAGGAACTTTTGCCGATAGGCGTCCGATAGGTGCTGTGGGATGGTGGCTGCGAATGGTACTACTCCAGTAGCACTTCGGTTGCTGTCAATTAAGCTGGGAATTATAGAAGGAAGGTTAGTAATGGGGGCCGGGATGGGAGTAAGAGAAAAAGGTGGAAAAGAAAGAAGGGAGGCGCCAGCAGTAGCATGCTTTCGCTTATCCGCCCTGCTGTATGCAGCAGATAAGGCGACCCTTGATAATCTGCGCGACGGCCGATGCAGGATGAAGTTAATGTTTGCTTGTCTTTCCAGTGTGCTCTTATCAGGTCTTACCAATCTACTACCAGTTGGTATCCGAACATTTGGGCCATGGACTTCCAAGCGATGCGGGATAAAGCTAGGTCATCGCCTTGTGTGATATCTGAGACCGACACTGTTCACATAACGTGGGAAAACGTTAAGGCTCACCTCGTAGACATTTCAGCACCTCACATCCCACTGGTAAAAGGAAGGGAATCGAGAGCGCAGCCTCCGTGGGTAGATTCCGCGGGGAAGGACCTGCTAAAGAAGCGGTCTAGATGCTGGCGAGCATACCGAACAGCTCCGTCGAACAGCACGTTTGACAAGTATCGGTTGGTTCGAAATGAGTGCGCTACATCTTAGGTTGGCCCGGCTTCAGTATGAAAAGGGCTTAGCTAATACTGTCTCGAAAAATCCCAAAAAATTCTTCGCTTACGTTAAACGACGCTATGGTGCAAACTCGCCCATACCACCATTACTTCGAGGAGACGGGACCCATGCCTATAGCGACTATGACAAGGCATGCTTGCTTGGTAAGCAGTACTCAAGCGTCTTTGTCCGCGAAACAAGTACGCCATGCAAAGAGTTAGCTTCAAGAGCCTCTGAGGACTGTTGTCTGGATGAAATTCCTGTAACTGAGTCCCAAGTTCTCCGGTTACTAAGAGAGGTAAACCCAACTAAGGCTTCCGGGCCAGATTCTGTTCATCCAAAATTGTTACACGAATTGGCAGTGGAACTCAGTGGACCTCTGACTTGTGTATTTCAGAAGTCACTCAACAGCTGTATCTTGCCTACTGAATGGAAGGAGGTTGTTGTCTGCCCGATTTTCAAGTGTGGTGACAGACCTACCGGTTACTTACAGGCCTATCAGCTTGACTAGCGTGGTCGTTAAGTTACTTGAAAAATTAGTACGAGATACAGCGAAGACGCATTTAAATAGGTTTAACCTGTTTTGCGTCGAGCTACATGGTTTTCGCAATGGATTCTCGTGTCAGACGAACTTGCTGGTAGCTCGAGAGTGCTGGGCTGAAGCCGTAGACAGTGGACATGCGGTGGATGTGGTGTTAATTGACTTCGCCAAGGCCTTTGACACTGTCCCTCATTCGCGACTCTCACTGAAGTTCAGGTCGTATGGAATAGATGGTCGCGCTCTCCAGTGGGTATCAGCTTTTCTGGATGGACGGGAACAGTGTATTCGTCTGGGGAGCTGTCTTTCGTTTCGACAAACTGTACTTAGCGGCATTCCGCAAGGCTCTGTCCTAGGTCCGCTGCTTTTTTCTGTCTACGTGAATGACTTTTCGGAGGAGCTTGAGGTACCACCGCTCTTATTTGCTGATGACCTAAAGCTTTGGAATATTGTTGATATCCTTGGAGGTCCTGTGGCTCTTCAACGGGCTTTGGATAGACTGGGAATGGTCTGTCTTGTGGTTGCTGCCCATAAACCGGGCAAAGTGTTCAGTGCTGCGTATCGGAGCGTCTGATCCCTCCACAAGTTATGTGCTCGATGGGAGTGAACTTCCTCACGTGACTCATCAGGTTGATCTAGGTGTCCTCCACTGTTCCACACTACACTCTGGCGACAACTGGAAGAAGGCTGCTAGTAAAGGGTTCCGGATGTTGTGGTTTATATGTCGCTCTTTTGGGACCCTAACCGCTGATGTGTTTGTGAAGCTTTTCTCAGCGTTTGTGCGACCCCACCTAGAATATTGCGTCCAAGCCTGTCCACCATGCCTTGTCCGGGACAAGGCCGCGTCAGAGTCTATGGTGCCCTATCGGATAGCTTTTCGACTACAAGTGGCGTTCGTCAGGGTTGTCCGATTTCTCCGTTTTTGTTCAATTTCGTCGTGGATTCTATCATGGAGTGTTCCCTTGCGGAATTTCACGATGTAGGCGTTGAAGTATTGCCTGGTGAAAGGTTAGTTGATCTAGATTATGCGGACGATATCGTCCTGCTTTTCGACGATGTCGCGGCGGCACAATCAACCCTGAGTAGCCTGTCCAGAGTGGTCCCATTATTTGGTATGCACTTCGCACCTTCAAAGTGCAAAGTGTTGCTGCAGGACCACCAGTCACTCGATGACCGCTTGACGCTTGCTAACGAGGAACTCGAGGTGGTTGATCATTTCACTTACCTTGGCAGCTGCATCAGCAATGATGGGCGCATAGAAACTGACGTCAGCTCACGGATTGCAAAAACCAGAGCGATCTTCTTGAACCTGCGGCATCTTTGACGACAGAAGGGAGTTCCCTATGTCTGAAAGGCCGTGTATACAAGGCCACAGTGAGGGCCGTTCTGCTCTATGGTAGTGAGACTTGACCGCTTCGGTCTGAAGATCTGAGGCGCCTTCAAGTCTTTGCTCATCGTTGTTTGCGTAGCATTGCTGGTGTCGGATGGCACCAGCGTGTCCGCAACGATGATGTGCGTAGGCGAGTACTAGGTGGTGTTAATCATGCTAACTCTCTAGAACAACAGATAGCATTAAATAAGTTGCGTTGGCTCGGGCACGTGCTACGCATGCCTGGTCACCGCTTACCTAGGAGAACCTTGTTCAGTCTACCAGGTGTCGGATGGCGCAGGGCTTGAGGTGAACAGAAGTTGACTTGGCAGCGGGAAATGAAGTCACTGACGACCAAACTGGGTGCCGTTGGTCCGTCTCACCTTCCGGGTTGGAGTCCACGTGACTCACCTTGTGCTTGGCTCGAAACTTTACAGGACATGGCTCGCAACCGACACCAGTGGCGCGTCTGCTGCCGTCTCCTAATCGGATTGTCTGTTTAAAGTGTGTTTGGTGCTGAGTTATCTGCGGGGTAATGGCTGATTATGACGCGGGACAGTGAAAGCCGCAAGGAAACTGTCTCGCCGATGCCGCCTTATCTTTGCACGATAGCCGGCTGTTAGTGACGGAATGTTGTCTACACAAGGTGTAGGCGCCTTGACCCTGAATGTTTGATTAGGGCATTAAGGTTTTCAGGTAAGTCCCCCTTCTCTCCCTCTTCTTATTCTTTACTTCATAGGTCCTCATGTTTGTATGGCAGCGAAGCATCAGTTCAAATGGCTGATGTACTGCTGTTGTTGTTGTTGTTTTGTTTTCCGGGACAAAATGGCACTAGAAAGGGTGTTGCGTGTCGTTACTAGGTTGGTCAAGGGATTAGGAGGGCAAACGTACCCCGAACGCCTACTCAGTTTGGGGATGCAGTCAATGCAGTATCGAAGGACTAGAGGGGACCTAACCCTAACTTACCGTATTTTGACTGGGAAGGTTGGCCCTGATTTGCCCATGCTATTTAGTCCTGCTAGATTATCTGGTCTTCCTGGGCATTGTATGGAGCTGGACAAACCGCGGTCCGATCGAGTTAGAGCGGAGACACGGTTCTCACGTCGAGTCATTGAGTGCTGGAACCTGCTTCCAGAACATGTTGTCAAGGAATCTACGGTTAGGTGGTTTGAGCGTCAATTAGACTCTCTTAGGTGGCAACAAGAAACCTTTCCTTTTTCCTGACTAGTTATCATCTTCATACTTCGATTCTATTTTCTTTACTTTTCCTCGCCATTGGTATTATTCTCTTCTTTTAACTGATTTTCCCTACTCTCTTACCTTCGCTTTTTTTTCCTCTCTTACTTACTTCACGTAACTGAAATAACTGGGACAGCTAATGTAAGGAACGTGGGGATTAAATTGGTGGACCAGAGTGTTTTTTCGGGTGTTTTCCTTTTAGACCCATCAAAAAGTCGGAGCACCTTTATCAACTCTTGGATCGACGACCCGCTCAAGAAGGAACACTTACGGGATTCATCTTATCGTTCCAGTCCCACTTGAACTTGAACTTGAAAACGGATATTAAAGTAACTGGCTGGTTCAAGGTATTAAAGAGGTTAAACAGCCAGGAACAATAACTAATGCAGACTTAAACACATGTCCAAGCAAAGTAATACGAACACTCATGGAACCGTCCCCAAGGGACCTGCTTCCAGACAAGGTATTCCTTCGAAATTTTCGCCCTTACTTCTATGCTATCCCTGGCCGCGTGGCGGTGTGGCATAGTAGCCATATGAGCCATCACCTGTTTATCATATGTTGTTCTTTTTATGGCTGCTTTTATACATGTATTATGGGCGATGAAGCTTCAGCCTAGTTCATCATGCGGATCATTCACTTATGGCACTTTTTATACGCCAGTCAGTTGGTGACAATGTGCCTTGCATATGTAAAGTCTTTTTTAATCTAAAATCTATAATCCGTCAACACAGGAGATCAGTCCAGGCGTGGCCAACAATGAAATAAGTAAGAATGTAGAAGAAGAAGAAACAAAATAGTGTGAATGTGGTACCATATCGTTAATGTAAAAAATAAGCTGGTATGTTTTTTTACATCAGCGTAAAAATGGCTCGAGCCTATCATATGATCAAATTGTGCGGTGTGACAGGAGGCGACAGATAACTCTACAGGTTGTCCATAGGCAAAAATGAAGTAGGGAATCCGTTATTGCCATCAATGAATTCCAGTATGTTTCTGGACTGTTAACTCCAGTAAAGAAAATGAAGTGGTTAGCATTGCAGAGCAAATCTAGCAGAAGGACTCGCCGAACAATATCACGAATTAATCAATTTGTGGGGAGAATTACGAAATTAGTTCCCGGCCCCACACAAGTAACTAATGTGGCTCTCTGTTTTAGACAGAAGACAGTTGACATGAAATAAGTTTGAAAGGAGTACAACCGCATAGCAGTAGCATTAAAGAATAGCAAAAGAAACGGTTGTAACAGCTTATCCTAGATGATCTTGTTTGCTTTGGTGCATTTGTTTTATAGGCTTCCAGTCAAGTTCAAGTTCGGGTGTGACTACAACGATTGGAGAATCCCGAGAGTTTTTCATCTTGAGTAGATTGTTGAGCCAGGATGGATTGATGGATGGATTGATGGATCTAAAACGGAACACTCGTATTGCATCCTGGCCAACCAGTTAACGCCCACCTTTCCTATCCTAGCAGTCCCTGCTGTGGCAGCCGCGTGAAGTAAGCAAAGGATAGGAAGAGAAATCGAAGGTATAGAATAAGGAAGTTCACTTGAAATAAGAAAACAATATCAAGACATGAAGAAAAGTAGCGAAAAGGATATCAAGGTATGAAGATGCGGGTTAGTCAGGAAAAGGGAAAGGTTTCGTGTTGCCACCCAAGCGCCACAAGTTGCCGCTCAAATCACTTAACCGTAGGTTCCCTGATAACACTCCGAAGCATGTTCCAACGCTCGATGACTCGGCGTGACGGCCGGATTTCCGCCCTAATTTGACCGGACCGCGGTTTGTCCGGCTTCAAGGGATGACCGCGTAGAACAGACAATCCAGAGGGACTGAATAGCCAAGATAAATGTGGACCAATCTTCCCAGTTAATATTACGGTAGGTTAGGATTAGGTCTCAACCTCCGTTAGTTCATTGATTGCATACCCAAACCAAGTAGACACTCAGGGTATGTCCTTCCCAGTAATCCCTTAACTAACCTCGTACTCATCCGTAAAACCCTCTCTAACTCCATTTTGTCGCGGACGAGGCTAGGCAGACAAGCCTGGACGCAGTTTCACATGAGACCGAACGAAAGCAGAGAACAGTCTCGTAAACATGTCTCCCGCCAAGACTCCGCAAGAACTTCGTATTAACCATAACATGCGGAAACCTCTGTTTGCCGCCTTATTCCAGTTGTCGTCAGAGTGTAAAGCCCAAGAGTATACGACGCATATATCAATCTGGCTAGATACACAGGGGAGTTCGACCCCACCGAGCAAGTACTTAGCTGGAGGACAATTCAAAGAACGCAGCAATTTGTCTGATTTATGGGTAGTAACCATAAAGTAGACCAGTCCAAAAGCTTATCCAAGGCTCGCTGAATAGCTTCGAAACCCCCAGGAACATCGACAATGTTCCACAGCTTTAGGTCATCAGCAAATAGCAGCGATGGTGCCTCAAGCTCCGCGGGTAGGTCATTCACATAGATAGAGAACAGTTGCGGTCCAAGGACCGTGCCATGCGGCACGCCACTGAGGATAGATTGCCTAAACGTTGGGCCCCGGTTTACCCGTACACACTGTTCTCTACCATCCAAGGAGGCAGTCACTTAATGAAGGGCGCGACCAGATACCCCGTAGATCAGCTTGTGCGCGAGCCTCAAATGGAGTACCTTGTCAAATGCCTACGATAACTCGAGCTGGCTCTATGTCTAGTTAATAGACTGCTGAGATTACATTACATTACATTACGAAAACTCGACAAAAAGCACGTCCAGTGCGTGACCGTTATTCACTGCGTTCGCCCACCTTTCGCGAGCCACCAGTAGATTCGTCAGACACGAAAATCCCTTCCGGAATCCGCATTGTACATTGCTAAGTAGATTAAATCTATTCAGATGACTCTCCAGTGAATCTGTCACCAGTTTCTCAGGGAGTTGACTACTACACTCGTCAAACTAACTGGCCTGTAATTTCCAGGCAGACTGCTGTCCCATTATTGAAGATGGGACAGATGACAGCTTCCTTCCGTTCGGAAGGTAATGCGATTTTTGAAACATCATAGTGTGCGCTCCACTTAGTTCCGCAGCCAACTCATGCACCATCATCATCATCATAATCAGTACATCCGCCGTTTGAACTGATACTTCGTTGCCGTACAACCATGAGGACCTTAATGCCCTAATCAAACATTCAGGGTCAAGGCGCCTACACCTTGTGTAGACAACATTCCGTCACTAACAGCTGGCTGTCGTGCAAAGATAAGGCGGCATCGGCGAGACAGTTTCCTTGCGGCTTTCACTGTCCCGCGTCATAATCAGCCATTACCCCGCAGATAACTCAGCACCAAACACACTTTAAACAGACAATCCGATTAGGAGACGGCAGCAGACGCGCCACTGGTGTCGGTTGCGAGCCATGTCCTGTAAAGTCTCGAGCCAAGCACAAGGCGAGTCACGTGGACTCCAGTCCGGAAGGCGAGAAGGACCAACGGCACCCAGTTTGGTCGTCAGTGACTTCATTTGCCGCTGCCAAGTCAACCTCTGTCCACGTCGAGCCTTGCGCCACCCTACACCTGGCAGACTAAACAAAACCCTCCTAGGTAAGCGGTGACGAGACATACGTTGCACGTGCCCGAGCCAACGCAACTTATTCAGTGCTGTCTGTTGTTCTAGGGAGTTAGCATGATTATCACTTCCTAGTACTCGCCTACGCACATCATCGTTGCGGACACGCTGGTGCCATCCGACACCAGCAATGCTACGCAGACAACGATGGTCAAAGACTTGAAGGCGCCTCAGATCTTCAGACCGAAGCGGTCAAGTCTCACTACCATAGAGCAGAACGGCCCTCACTGTGGCCTTGTATACACGGCCTTTCAGAAGAAGGGAAACTCCCTTCTGTCGCCAAAGGTGCCGCAGGTTCAAGAAGATCGCTCTGGTTTTTGCAATCCGTGAGCTGACGTCAGTTTCTATGCGCCCCTCTTTGTTGATGCAGCTGCCAAGGTAAGTGAAATGATCAACCACCTCGAGTTCCTCGTTAGCAAGCGTCAAGCGGTCATCAAGTGGCTGGTAGTCCTGAAGCAACACTTTGCACTTTGAAGGTGCGAAGTGCATACCAAATAATGGGACCACTCTGGATAGGCTATTCAGGGTTGATTGTGCCGCCGCGACATCGTCGAAAAGCAGGACGATATCGTCCGCATAATCTAGATCAACTAACCTTTCACCAGGCAATACTTCAACGCCTACATCGTGTGATTTCGTAAGGGAACACTCCATGATAGAATCCACGACGAAATTGAACAAAAACGGGGAAATCGGACAACCCTGACGAACGCCACTTGTAGTCGAAAAGCTATCCGATAGGGCACCGTAGACCCTGGCGCGGCCTATAGTGTTCGAGGATAGAGCACGAAGGATGTTCACATATTTCGTGGGAGCACCTTTCCGCTCAAGTATTTCGAACAGAATCGATCGATCGACTGAATCGAACGCACTCTTGAAATCGAGGAGCGCAGCTGTTCTCAGTCTGCGGTATGCGTGGCGCTGCTCTAGCACCTGCCGCAAAGTGAATATATGGTCTATACAGCTACGTCCTGGGCGGAAACCCGCCTGCTCTTCCCTACTCCGAGATTCCCGTTCCGCAGTAAGGCGACGAACTAGAATCGACGCGAATAATTTTGTCACAACTGGCGTCAGGCTAATACCCCCGTGGTTAGAACAGTTTGTGCGACTGCCATTCTTGCATATTGCCACTATAATCGATTCGCTTCACTTAGCCGGGACGCTCTCTTCCTTCCAGATACATTCGAATAGGGAGGTCAGTGCTTTGCAGAGGACCTCACCTCCATCCTTAAACAGTGCAGGTGGGAGGGAATCCGGGCCAGCGGCACGAAAACAATTGAGGGCTGTGATCGCGTTTCGGACCTCGGCCTCTAACGGAGGCTCTAAACTAACCGTCCATGATTCGTCCTGCATCACTTGGGAGCAGGGTACCTGCAGAACTTATCTTGAAAGTGTTCTACCCAACGAGCCACACGGCGCTCCTTATTGTGAATCAGCGCACCCGCGCTGTCCCTGTTTGTCTCACTGACGCCTGGTTTCCTCGGACCAGTGGTGCGGATTAGCTGGAAGAGCTTCCGGTAATTGCCTACTGCTCCTGCTTCCTCCATTTCCTGAGCCCGACTGGTCCACCAGGCTTCCTTGTCAGCACGTAGGCTCCGCTTTAGTTCACCCCTAATAGCCCGTCTGGTCACATTGTGTTCAGAACCAGCCGGGAGGTGCCTTCTAGCTTCCAAAAGGTTCACGGACCTCGGATATCCAGTGACTGGTGCGATGACGACTGATAGTGCCACAAGCAGATGCTCCTGCGTCGTGCATGGCAGTCGAGATCCTATTCCACTGAAGTTCAGTATCATTAGGACAAGACAGCGAGAGTTGGTTATGCAGTGCTTCTTGATAGGCTTGCCTGACAGAGGGCTGGGACAATTTCTCCGTTGCCAATCGGGGGAGACGCTTTGTGCACCTTCCGGTAAAGTTCATGGAGAAACGACAGCGCACCAAGGCATGATCAGAGTCGACACAGGTACTCCAGTACGAGCGGCAATCCAGAATGGAACCACGCCACCTGTAACTTATGGCTATGTGGTCAATTTGGGTCCATCGCTGACCAGCTACAGGTGGACGCCAAGTGGCACTTCGGCGCCCACTGTGTCTAAAAGCAGTGCTACTAAGAAACAACTGGTGCTCCGCACACAGTTGCAGCAGACGCTCGCCGTTGTCAGTCCGTTCGGCGTTAAGTCCATAATTACCACCCAGCTGAGCTTCTGAAGAGCTCAGACGCCCTACTTGTGCGTTCATATCCCCTGCAAGTACTATAATATCTGAACTAGTAGCACTGCATGGCAGCGTGTTCAGTTCGTGATAGAAAGTGTCCTTGACTGCATTAGAACTGCAGTCGGTGGGAGCATAAGCGGAAATCACAAACAGATAGCGTGTTGTACTACTTCGTAAATCAACCTTAGCTGATGTTGTCAAACGGGCTGCACATAAACGGTTGTTCACCGGAATCCAATCAACCAACGATGACTCAGCCTTGGAGCTGAGAATGATACCTACACCAGCTTGACCCGTGAGTGCTGCATCGGCGTCTTCGGATGCGTACAACCAATAACGAGAGGATAAGCCGGGTGCAGTTAATTCAATAATCCCGTTAGGGTCACTGATCCTAGTTTCGGACACGCAGCACACATTCATACCTAGTGTGTCTAAGGTGCGTGCGAGTACAGCCTGCTGACCTGTTTGTCTTAGAGTGCGAACGTTGAACGTCGCCATGGTAACGGGATAGCGTGGCCTTATTAGGGACTTTTGCCGATAGGCGTCCGATAGGTGCTGTGGGATGGTGGCTGCAGATGGTTCTACTCCAGTGGCATTTCGCTTGCTGTCAATTAAGCTGGGAATTATAGAAGGAAGGTTAGTAATGGGGGTCGGGATGGGAGTAAGAGAGAAAGGTGGAAAAGAAAGAAGGGAGGCGCCAGCAGTAGCATGCTTTCGCTTATCCGCCCTGCTGTATGCAGCAGATAAGGCGACCCTTGATAATCTGCGCTACGGCCGATGCAGGATAATGTTTATATTTGAAGAGAATGTCATGGTTGTATGTGGGCTGAGATCTTGCCAGGGCGCCCAGACCTAGACAGGAAGATGATTAGGGTCCTCATCAAAAGCCTTTGGCTAAAAAGCCTGTCCGCAAGGCAGCGGCGAGGTGGCAATGATTTAGTTTTACAGAAATGGACGCCATCCCATTTCAAACCCCCAACCTGGAGGACCAGGAGACTGAGTTTGTCTGACCTCTCACCATTGACCAACCTGGTAGGAGTAGCTCTCAAGGTGCCCGGAGGCAGCACCCAGTATAGCTCAATGGATCAATGAGGTACGCAAACCGTCGCACCAAATTAAGGTCCAGTCTCGTTGCGACGGGTTCGGGTGAATTAAATCAGGCTCAGAGGCCGTAGAAGAGTTCAGCCTTTGTAGCAAACTTCGAAGTTCCGTTTCCGCTACAATACATTCAGATAGTCCTGAACCCTCTGGGATCCCGCAAACCAGCTTAACGCCTGTCAAAGAGGTTCTCCTTACAAACGCTACTGCATAGTGCCCACTATGCACACAGGCTGTCATAGTCCGTATGCTCCTGAGTACCGTCATCACGTATCAATACTGGAATTGACAAGTTCGAACCGCAGCGCCTTTTGACATATGCGAAGAATCTTTTTGGATTCTCTAAAGCTTCCTGTGCTAACCCTAATTGAGCCTAACATTCCTTAGGTGTTGTTTACACCTATTTTTAACCTTACTGTACCCGTCATAAGTATCGGTGGACGGAGCATCTCGGTAAGTCCGCTAACATCCAGACCTCTTTGTCGGCAGATACCTGCCAGTGGAATCTATCCCGGACGGCTGTGCTCGTGCCTCCTTTTTCCTCATGACTGTAATAAAGGGAGCAGAGACCTCTGTGAGGTAGGGCCTAAATTTATTCCAAGCGACCTGGACAGTATCATTGTTTGAGATCTCACAATGTAATCCAGAAGCTTTGGCTCTCATTGATTGGTAGTCTGCCTGCCAAATGTTCTGGAGAGACTCAACAATACTGGTGGCGTCTAGACAGAGTACAGTTGAAGAGCAAACAAACACGATCACTAGAACCCAGTAGAGGTCCGTAAGTAATGTCACCAAAAAAATCGAGTGACTTAGCAAATACAAGATCTAAAATAGACGGTATTTGGGCGTCCATGTACCTAGTCGGGAGGTCACTGAACTGATGCAACGGTACTTGGAGCGTAAGCTCAAGCAGATCAGCGCCGAATGTGCCTGACGCTGAGTCGCAAGAATGATCAGCCCAGCAAACCTCCGGGAGGTTGAAGTCGCCCATCACCAAACACTTGTTTACGGACTGGGAGCGAATAAAGTCAACTGCCTCTTTGGATACGCTTCCAGGGCTTCTATACACAATTACAACTGTAAGCTAAGCCGATGAGGTGCTAATTACCGCCGACAGAGTTTCAACAGTTTTGTCTGCCGACTGAAGTAAGCAAGTCTTCGAAACGTCAAGTTTACAGCTCACCCAGAGGGCTACGCCTCCTTCCTGCCGGCCAACGGAGCGATCGTATCTAAATAGTGCGTAGTCAGATAGATGTACTTCACCACCCGGCATCATACATGATCCGGCTGTTCTTCATACAGCTTTTGATCATCAAGTTGGTTTTGTAAGATCCATTTCACTCTGTTTGTTGACAGATAAACTTTTATCATTTTTTTGAACGTGCAAAAATGTTTAATACATCTAATCTCTTTTGGCAGGTTATTCCATATGGAGTCATACCTAAGAAGGTAGAAATTTCTCTTTAGGCTGGTCTTGAATTTAGGTAAATAGAATATACATTCACTATCTCGCAGTTTATAAATAAAATTATCCCGAAGGTGCAATTGATAAGTTCCAAACTGTGCTTTCCACCACGTGAGTTTGTGGAGGAAGCACAGATTTAATTGCATTCCTCGTAATCACAGAGGTTCAAGATTTAGCTCCTTGCACCTATCTCTGTGTGAAAGAGCGGTTGCATAACCAAATATGCGCTTCGTAAAGGCGCGTTGAACGTTTCCAATGGCTCTCAAGTCACCCTTTTGCAACTTACTGAACGTAACACAGCAGTATTCAATCAAAGGCCTGCTACTGTTTTTGAAAGCAATTAATCTGATTTCTTTCAAGGTTGGAAGGTGGCATATGAGCCCGATCGACTGCTTAGCCTTTTCACCATATGATTTGTATGTTCGCTAGACCTTAACGCACTAGAGTATCTTAAACCTAAGTCACGAACAGACTGGCCGATGGGAATGACTTCGTCATGAAGCCTGAACAATTCTGCTGCTATCTGACATCCAAATGCTAGAATACTACACTTCGACGTTGCGAAGAGCATCTGCGGCGTATCAGTCCATCTCCCAATGGCTTTCAAGTCGCTTTGGATTTTGTTAAGTTCAGAGGCATGCTGAAAACCAGGGAACGTGTAAACCACACTTAGATCATCAGCAAACAAGCAAGGTTTCTTAAATTGCATAAGAGAAACAAGGCCATTTATATACAGTAGGAAGAGTAACGGACCTAAGACACTACCCTGTACCACTCCTTTTGTGACCAGATGAGGTGAAGAGATGTAACCATTGATATCCCCAACTTGCGACCGTCCTGCTAGGTACCGTTGGATCCAAGAGTGAAACGGATTTGTAGCACCTTACTTAGTTTATATAGCAGTTTCTTGTGTGGGACTCTGTCAAACCATTTTTGCCTATCGAGGAGATGACATTACACTGAAGACCTGAATAAATCACTGCAGTTAGATAGTTAAGCAAGTCAACTTGATAGGGAACACAGGAGCCGGGCTTCAGAAAGCCGTGCTGTATAGGTAAGAGAAGTTTGTGCGATAATAGGAACGCAACCAAATGTTCCTTAGCAATTCTCTCTATAGTGCGTGGGAGAATGGCTGTGACTAATGGGGCGGTAGTTCCGGATGTCAGTTTTCCACCTGGACTTGTCTCGGTACAACCGTAGCCGTTTTCCAATGTTCAGGATATTGAGCAGACTGGAACAACAAAGAAAAGATATTCAATACTATAAGCGGGATATCATTTCCACCGTGTTTTACTGAAGCAGAGATGATTCCATAGGGGCAAGATCTGTAGGATGTTCGTAGGCAGGTAATCATATGTTTATCGTAGCGACACTCTGCTCGATCGCTGAGACTTGTTTAGCGAAGTTAAACAAGACTGACAATTCCAGGGTTTCTTTTTCAAGATTAAAAGATTTAGCAAAGTATGAGTTAAAGCCTTCTGCCATAGCAATTGGGGAATCAATGCATTCGTCTTCAGGCATGACAATGTGGGAGGGTAGGTCAGTTTTTCCGCCTCTCCTTTTTCTCAATAATGCAGTCAACAGTTGACTTGTGTTGTTACTGTTTACAGCCCGTTGTTTTTCCTGCATGAGACGGGTGTGATGTTTCATGTCCGTCTCTATTATAAGGCGTTGGAATCTCACTAATACGCTGAAGTAATGTGAACGTTCATATGTTTGAGTTAACACTTGCATTTTCTGCTTGTTCTTTGCGTTGTTAGCGTACTTAGAAGAGGATCTCATATTATCACAGGAGGCAAGTATGCTTAAGCACATAGTCACATTGTCATAGAAGATGTCAGAAGCTCCCTTATTATCAGACGAAAAAAAGAAATGCTCTCAATTTTGGACCCTAAGCAGAGCAGAGGAAGCTACGCAATTAACATTTTGCAGGAAGTGTGGAACCACCGTTGACCTCAGATGCAACGACTCAGCTATAACTTTACATCCGACTATTTTGTGATCACTTCCAGGGAGACCATCATTTACATCAGTAACTATCGGGGAGGTGCCTGAGGTAAACAGTGGGTCTAGTGTATTTTCACCCCTGGAGACCACTAGAACATGTTGCTCCCAACCACCATTGTTGACCGAGGTTATGAATTCAGTGTGTTTCGCGTTTGTTACTATGTTTGACCAACGGATATCTGGGAGGTTGGAATCTCCTACGACTAAGAACTAAGTTCCGATATGTAATTGAAGATGTTAACCAACTGGTTTTCATCACTGAAGCTGGCCTCAAATGAGCAGTGTATACAGCCTACAAGAGTTCGCTTAGTACCGAAGGACAAGAGTAACCAAGCTTAATCAGTAGTGGGACATATAAGTGGAAGTGTAAATTCAGAGACAAGGAGATTTTGTGAGTAGTAAATTATGCAACCACCTCTTCTGCCTTGTTTTCGATCACCTCTAGTAAGCTTGTAATCTTCAATAGAAAGCAACTGGCTGGGCATGGAATCATGACACCAGATTTCAGTGAGTAAAATCATATCAGGTTTATTCAAGCATATGAGGGTGCGGAGTAAATGAGGCTTGTTCAATAGAGAACGGATATTAAGTATCATCAGTCTTAAAGAGTTCTACCTGCGTTCATCATTCCACCCAGTATTTCCTCTTGCAATCACATTGGTTCTAGAGCCTTCCGCAGCAACTCCCTTACCGTGAGATTCGCCAGTCCTGTCGGAATTAGAGGGCGTGGGGGTATGCAAAAAGAATGCTGTGGTAATTTGGGGCGATTGAGCTTAAGTGGATTGGGTATTATTGCCAAAGGGCTCACAGAAGATATTGTGATTTGATGAAGCGGAAGAAAGTATAGAGAGGGGCATCATCATCATCATCAACAGCAGTACATCAGCCATTTGAACTGATGCTTCGCTGCCATACAACCATGAGGACCTATGAAATAAAGAATAAGAAGAGGGAGAGAAGGGGGACTTACCTGAAAACCTTAATGCCCTAAGCAAACATTCAGGGTCAAGGCGCCTACACCTTGTGTTAACAACATTCCGTCACAAACAGCTGGCTATCGTGCAAAGATAAGGCGGCATCGGCGAGACAGCTTCCTTGCGGCTTTCACTGCCACGCGTCATAATCAGCCATTACCCCGCAGATAACTCAGCACCAAACACACTTTAAACAGACAATCCGATTAGGAGACGGCAGCAGACGCGCCACTGGTGTCGGTTGCGAGCCATGTCCTGTAAAGTCTCGAGCCAAGCACAAGGTGAGTCACGTGGGCTCCAACCCGGAAGGCGAGACGGACCAACGGCACCCAGTTTGGTCGTCAGTGACTTTATTTCCCGCTGCCAAGTCAACTTCTGTCCACCTCGAGCCTTGCGCCATCCGACACCTGGTAGACTGAACAAGGCCCTCCTAGGTAAGCGGTGACCAGACATGCGTAGCACGTGCCCGAGCCAACGTAACTTATTCAGTGCTATCTGTTGTTCTAGCGAGCTAGCATGATCATCACCACCTAGTACTCGCCTACGCACATCATCGTTGCGGACACGCTGGTGCCATCCGACACCAGCAATGCTTCGCAAACAACGATGATCAAAGACTTGAAGGCGCCTCAGATCTTCAGACCGAAGGGGCCAAGTCTCACTACCATAAAGCAGAACGGCCCTCACTGTGGCCTTGTACACACGGCCTTTCAGACGGAGGGAAACTCCCTTCTGTCGCCAAAGATGACGCAGGTTCAAGAAGGCAGCTCTGGCCTTTGCAATGCGTGAGCTCACGTCAGTTTCTATGCGCCCATCATTGCTGATGCAGCTGCCAAGATAATTGAATTGATCAACCATCTCGAGTTCCTCGTTAGCAAGGGGCATAAATAAGTGGTCTGTGTTTCAGCAATGCCATGTTCAGGCCTGCCAGGAGAACGGTCTTGGCACATCGCCGGAACCATGCGGAAGTGTGGCTTGCCACTCTGTGTAGCAGCATTATTATTCACCACGATCATTGCGACAAAGGGAGTCACCTTTCCAGCATAAATACCCCCGTTTGTTCTAAAACCTTTAGGGCATGGGCCATGACCACTGCTGCTATGTGTAGTCATAATGTCAATGGGCCATAATGCACATTCACTGGAGCTATCGATAGTCCCGTTTGATGTTTTTGGACTTGTATCTGTTTCAATCGCGGTGCGGGGATTGATCCCAATCCCTACTGGTTTGTCAGAACGTGGTGCATCAATTCAATCTACTATGATGCGTGAGCATCTCCATTTCCGCTACGCTGTCGCCAATGTTAGCATCGCTTCTGTGCAGAGTGGCCTTGCCAACATTATCTGCGTTTTTAGAGGGGGAGAACCGAACACTGTTGAATGGCCTTCTTGGTATTCCAGGAGGCCCGCATGGAGGATGATTCAGCTTCGGCTCACGCGAGACAGTTAAACTCATGCGAATAGAATAACTGCAAAATTTCGGAACAGTTCTTAAAGTATTTTGGCTTTTGATACTGAATACTGGTTATATGCAGCAAGTAGAGTTTGCTCTGTGTAGCTGCATCAATCCTCACTCATGGACAAATACCCGTTATGTTGTGTACCGCTCAATATATTTTGCGTCGGCAGTGTTTGTCAAGGAACTTCTTAAATTCCGACACTGACTTCGCCTCAACTACGTGCTGCGGCAGGTCGTTCCATACATTTACCACTCTGCGTTCGAAACAGATTTGGTGAGCGACCCGCTTTAAATCCGGTACGACAAGCTTATACCGGTGTCCTCGTGTGCTGCTTGGGCGCAGATGAAGCAGGGGTCTCAACATAGAGTAATCACCCAGATGTAATATCCGATGCGTCATGATGAGGTCAACCCTGTCGACGATAAGCTAAGGTATACAGCCCTAGTTTTTTACCCCGGTCTTCATACGGCACACCTTGTAAGTTGGGAATCAGCCTGGTGGCTACATGCTGCACTCGCTCAATCTTTTCTACCTCTCACCGGGTGATTGGACAATACGCGGGAGGACCATACTCTGGCATTGGTCGTATTATTGAGGCGAGAGGCAATCTCTTCGGACCAAGTGCTAAAGCTGCGCCTGAGCGCTCAAAGCATACGAAGGCTGTTTTGGTAAATCCTATACGTGTTGTCCATGGACTTTAGGTCGTAGCGTGAGAGTACACCGAGATCGCGCACAAAAGGCGCGGGATGCAACGGTTGACCAGCCACCTTGTAGGTTCGACTGGGCTCACACTTAATAAGTTACTAGATGTAATATAATGCCGCTCACTATCCACTGACTTACACCTTACTGCCGTGTAGTGGACAGGGTAACCCCTCACCAAGCGACGAGCTTACCAAACTTAAGCCGCCAATTAACTTGTGGCATTATAAGCAGTTTGGTCTGCGTACCGATTACAGAAAGGTAGTAGTATTGATAAACGCACTTGCGAGACTTTCGCTGCGAAAGCTGAACAGAGTCGAACAACGAAAACGTAAAACTTTTTTCCTCAATCTTCTACAACTAATATTGGTCTCAGCGATGTCCTGGAAACAGTATGCCTACTATTGTCAATCGTGACATTGTCAGCTATGTTGAGGGCGATGGCGTTTTCCCCCTTCTGCATCTTTGGGTAAGTTCAGAGGCGACTGCATTTAGGAAGTTTAATGCTACAATTTTGTGCTTTTGTGATGGATTAGCCTGAGCCTGAATTATGTGTGAAACTGATATATCACCGAATGACTCAAACAACTTTAGTTTCTCATTCTGTTCGGCTAACTGATTCTCCAACGTCTTTATTTTGGTTAACAGTGGAGATATAAGATCGACAACACTAACTGTATTCTCTGTCATTTGTGTTTTTGTCACATTTACCTGCTCTTGTACCCCAGACGGCACGAAATGTGTGCAACAAGGCACAGGTTCCTCGACACTCGTGACCGCAACGTTACTGCTTGCCGTGATTTTTCGGTTTTCCGCACTCTTTTTCCTCATTGCACGAGTGTTCATGGCAATCATCTATCTTTTAAATGGGAAGATTAAAGCTATCTAGTATATGCTATAGCTCAGCGTGAATTCTGTGGTAACAAAGGATAAATTCCATTGACTTCCCTATTCAAATCTCCTCCAATAGGGCCGGACGGAGTGGTAGTAATGAGGTATCACGTGCACTGAGGTGAAACGCTGCTTCATGCAGGTCTATACAAGCTTGGACGCGACTTATCGATCAAGCTGCCGCTGTGACGTTTACTTTGCAACTATGCGTTTACAGCCTGTCCTGTTTGGCGTGTCAGTGGAATGTGTCAGTGTTAACGTGAGGCACATTGCACGAGTATGTGTTTGAGATCGCGCCAGGTGAATTTGGTTTAAGACCTGTATCTTCTTTAAGCAATGTTGGAATTGGACAAATGAGAGTTCGTTCAAAAGCCATTGGAAACGCTCTGTCGAGTGAGACCAGACAACGTCTCAGATGGTTGGCATTACGCGACCTTTGACGTTTGGATATCGGCGAAACACGGCCCGAAATTTAGAATTCAATGTAAATGTAGTGGGCACTAGAGTATAATCGGGAAAAATAGTATCACGAAGTAGACCTTGTAAAGACACGACGAATAAGTATAGATCCAAAGGTGTGCAACAAAATGTCGCTGAGCCACATTTAAAACAACGAGTGCGGAAGTGAGCGAGTAGCAGGAGTACGGCAGTACTAAAACTGATAGTGTAATATGTCTGAATATAATGTTGTACTATGTTTCATGGTTTTCGCAGCCAGATTTTACTTGTGTCTCATAAACTCGTGCATTCCCTCGTGATCAGCGCTAGTGACCGGTGTGCTTCCGCCGAGTGACCGACCTGGGTTCTGACCGTCGACCGTCACTAAGATCCCAGAGGAATAACCTTGAATACAACCCGCCTTACCTACTTAGTTCTTTTTTATGGCGCTTAAATGTACCACTTGCATTGGTGGGCTGTATTCGGGATCAATACAAATGCGTTCATCGCATATGTCTGAGTCACCTTGGGTATTTTTTCGAAGTGACCGCGAGCATTTCAAAATCGCTTGCTGTGACGGCGTTTGATATCCAAATCTGTCACTTGGCGTCATTCTGTTGTTCACTCCCGTGTGCATCTGTCACTCATGATGCGGGTTCTGCTAACTCGGTTACTAGCTTTCTTTTGGAGGAGGGCTTTTCCTATTAAGGCTGGTATTACCAAGTCAAAGACAGACTGCACTTACCCTGGGATTTCCACGTTTCAGTTTTAGGCTTATTGCTGCTTATATGTCTGAGGACGCTGCTTTGCCGGTGTACCCACGACGTTCAGTTTCGCTTTGCTGGACTGTTATACCGACAGAAAAATGAGATAACTATGGGATCACCTTAGGGTTCCTTGTTTGCTTGTGTTTATGGTTAAACTATAGAATGATCTTTTGAGTAATATAATTGATTGGATGCCACTCTATAAACCTTATGTCGATGGCATGTTGTGCATACGCTAACGGCACCAACGCTTGATAGGCGCCTGACGGGCGCCTGAAATTTTCCTAGAGACAAAAATTTCGTATGCTTTTGACTGGTCGCAACTAGTTCTATATGGGACAAATCACTGGAACCATACATCTATATTTTGCGAATTTAGTAGAGTACGCATCTGCGAGCACTGTCAGACGCAGGTGGGTTTTGGCGTATTTGCACCAATTTGACCAGGGGCTGCTTGCCTTGTTGCGGACAGTAGCGAACCATTGAGCATCCGGAGATGCCCTCCCACCATCAGAGACAATGCATGGCGCTCGTGCTCTACGCCAGTTGAGCTGTGAGCTAACAACCCGTAGACCTGTTGTATCTCATGGCTAGATTTTACGGGAAGTGGGCTATTGATCATTTCCTAACCTCAGAAGAGGATGGACTAGGATACTGGCAGGGCGTCCACACCTGACAGGAGAACGACTCGGGTCCTCAGCCAAAACCTTCGATTAGATGTACTCCCGAAAGGCAGCAGGTCTAGCACATGGTCACTTCGCTGACTCATGCGGATTGGTGTCCTGGATCTTAGCAGGGAGACGGGCGAAACCCAACTCCCACCCAGCGGTCGTCATGAGGATGTACCCAGGACATGAGCCAGCGGCACAGCAGCAGCAATGGTAGGTCATCTGTCAGGATCCAACCACCGCCAGCCTCAGCGCACCATAGGCTCTCCCGCCACACACACAATATATATATATATATATATATATATATATATATATATATATATATATATATATATATATATATATAGGCGCCCTGCCTAGTCCATCCTCTTCTGAGGTTAGGAAATGATCAATAGCCCACTTCCCGTAAAATCTAGCCATGGTCCCTCTGTAGGCGCAGGCGTCCTGTGACTTGCCACAGTGACAGGCAAATCCGAAACCGGATGCCGCCAACCATATATATATATATATATATATATATATATGTGTAGATATATATATATATATATATATATATATATATATATATATATATATATATATATATATATATATATATATATATATATATATATATATATATATATATATATATATATATATATATATATATATATATATATATATATATATATATATATATACGCAGCGTTTGTAGGCACGCTGAATTCGATTTACTAACCGCATGCTTGCATGCTAAGTCTCTTTATTTCAGATGGTGGGTTTGCGATTCTCTCCTAATGCCTTTCTTTCTCATATAAATGTCTAGTGGGCCATGAGCTAGGTCCTTTGGGGCCACTACAGAAGCGACGACGGGTCCTACAAAGAATTACGGCGAGCCGGCGCAGTGTTTGTAGGCACGCTGAATTCGATTTACTAACCGCGTGCTTGCATGCTAAGTCTCTTTATTTCAGGTGGTGGGTTTACAGTTTGCGCCGTAATGCTTTTCTTTCTCATATAAATGTCTACCAGTACTCTATTCCATTAACTTGCACACCTCGCCTAAGCCAATTGTATTCGATTTCCGTAGCATATTTGTGTTCGTGACATTCCGTGAACTATATTTCTTGACCTCGTGCACTTAGCTAGGATTTGTTTCTAAATAACTTAGTACATATGCTATTTACTTAAGGTTTATATCACCGTTTCCTTATACATTAATCGAGTTTTTCTTTTTTTCTTTTCTTTCTCTCTCTCTCTCTCAAGTGTTTGGCTGTTGTTTGATATCCCCGGTGTGGATGCGCTTGATGTGCATGTTGACAAGGTGCCTACCTGTCTATTACCCACTACGTCGTCCATACTGGCTCCAGGAGACAGTTGGTCGTTGCTGGAGGGGACAGGGTGCACGGTCCTTGTGGCCGTGTATAGGATCAAAGAGTGGTTCCATGCAGTCAGTGTGGAGCGGACTACGGTCCAGCCACCACCTTGTGTGCGCTTGATTCCCAAATACAGTGTGCTTGTGTTTGCCTGTGAAGGAGTGTGGGCCGGCTCCGTTGATGAAACGTGGTTCCCATCCGCATGCCTCCCGGTCTTATTCCTTCGGGTTTACACTGGATATGGGGTGTGTGGTTGGAGCTGTGAGTGGTGCAGCGCAAGCCATCCATGGTCCCTCTGTAGGCGCAGGCGTCCTGTGACTTGCCACAGTGACAGGCAAATCCGAAACCGGATTGCCGCCAACCATATATATATATATATATATATATATATATATATATATATATATATATATACTTTGTTATTGTACTGGCACTGACAAGACAATACGAAATGTTAACATCTACCAGCTTTCGCCTTCTCACCGCGTTGTTTAAAATGCTGATGCTACGTTGTTTGACTACATTTCTTAGCAGTGTCGAACAACTCTCATTCTGTTTGCCAACATTTCATACTTCTCCATGCTTCTAGGAATCCTAAGCGGTTGAGCTGGTAGATACATTCATCGGTACATGGGCGCGTTAAATTTTGTAGTTATTTGATGCTTTCCGAGCTTGGAAAGGTGGTTGGAGATTGTCTGTATGTCCCACAGCTCATCCTCAACTGGGGAGAAGGATGTGGAGGTCAGCCTCTTATAAAGTCATGTAGCTACTGACGCTGGGATCTCAGTGGCAGTCAGTGACTCGAATCTTCTGCCTGTTGACTGTCAACTAGTTAAATTCCATTCGTAAAAGCAACCGACAGGATCGATGCATAGGAATATTATTGTGTAGCACGTCACCGCTCCATGTGGAAGGCTTCTTGGAAGCGCTTCCCCAGTATTAGACAAGGTCACTGGTCTCATATTCACCAGACCTTACTAGCAGCAGGAAAATCCTCATGGACATTGGGTCTCTTCACAGTCTCTGGAACTTATAGATGCTCGCCGGCATATTCCGGCTGGAAGCGAACATAATGAAACTCGCAAAGAGCTCCGGGCAAACCTCCGTGCTAGCCTGAAGGGAGACCGCGAATCCTGGTGGTCTCTTCGTGCACTAGAGATGGAAGTGGCCGCTGCCCTTGATAACCATCGTAAGTTATTCCGTCTGATACGGGAAACGGGCAGCAGAAGACCTGTTGTTAGTGAAACTATACGTGACGAGAGTGGACAACCTATCCACAACTTGTCAAAACGCTTGGAGCGTTGGGCTGAGCACTTCGAAAGGCAATTTAATCGGTCGGAATTGTTAGATTTCTCACCGCCCACTGATCGCCCCGCTCCCTGAGCTGTCCCTTCGGATCCACCCTCTCGCTCAGAAGTCGAACGTGAGATCGGACTGTTGAAGTTAACTAAAGCCGCGGGATCTGATGATCTCCCTCCAGCCCTCTTCAAATTCGGGGGACCTGCTCTTGTGGATGATTTACACGAGTTACTAGTCAAACTGTGGGAGCAGGAAACTGTCCCAACCGATTGGAGCCGCTGCGTCATAGTCCCAATTTCCATGGGAGGCTCATGATCGGAATGCGGCAGCCATAGAGGAATCAGTCTTATCTCCATCGCCTCCAAATTGCTTGCATCTCTCATCCTTCACAGACTGAATGGCACTGGTGAAAGCCAGATTCGTGAAGAGCAAGCTGGATTTCGTCGAGGTCGTGGCTGCATTGACCACATCTTCACCTTGTGTCAGTTGTTGCAGTACCGTCACACATATTCGCAGCCAACCGTTGTCGTGTGCCTCGATATCAAGGGTGCATTCGATTCGGTGGATAGACATGCACTTTGGGACTGTCTACTCAGGAAAGGTGTACCTGAGAAATATGTGAATATTATCCGTGCGTTATATGCGCGTAGCTCGGGCAGAGTAAGGGGTTACGACAAGTTGTCGTCGCCCTTTAGTATCTCCAGCGGCTTGAGACAAGGATGCCCACTGTCACCCTTTCCTCTTCAACTTCGCTGTTGACAAAGTTGTAGACATCGCGTTCACAGGACACGACTTAGAAGGTGTGGATCTGCTCCCAGGAGAACGACTTCTTGACTTAGAGTATGCTGATGATATTGCCCTAATCTGTGACAGCACACAAACGTGTCGGGCCGCACTGGACAGATCAGCACTAGCTGTCCGTCACTTCGGGCTTTGCTTCGCACCCTCGAAGTGCAAAGCGTTTCTCCAAGATTGGCCTGGACCGCCTCCTACGCTGACCGTTGTTGGGGACCACCTAGAAGTCGTTCAAAAACTCAACTACCTGGGAAGTTGTATCAGCGCCCGTGGGATTGAGGATGAGATCACGAACCTTATAGCAAAAGCTCGGGGCGCTTTTGCTAACCATCGCCACTTATGGTGCCGGCGCGACATCACTCTTGCCCTGAAGAGTAGAGTGTACAATCCAGCAATACGTTCGACCCTACTGTACGGTTGTGAAACCTGGCCGCTTAAAACAGTGGACCTGAAGAGGCTAGTTACGTTCGACCACCGGTGCCTTCGTAATTTAGCTCACATCTGATGGGAACACCGCGTGAGTAGCGAGCGTGTTCGACGCCTTGTTTACGGCATAGGTAAAAGAAATGAACCGCTCAGAACCTTCATTTCACGCACCAGGCTCCGATGGCTCGGCCACGTGTTGCGCATGCCAGCCCACCGACTCCCGTGACGTGCGTTGTTTGTGCGCCGGGGAGTTGGATGGAAGAAGAGGATAGGTGGCCAAGCGATGACTTGGTCGAGAGGAATGAAGACCCTCACTTCTGAGCTGGCTTCGGTTGGAGCGTCTCGGCTCCCTGGCTGGGGTCCGAAAGACGATGAACACGTTTGCTTGGACACATTTGCTGATATGACTAGGAGCCGACCTCAGTGGCGTTCGTGCTGTGAGTTTCTTTGTCCCATCCCATCCCTCTTAGCCTCCCCCTCTAACCACGATCTTATTATTTAGTTTTATATAATTTCGCATGGTATTTTTTGTTGTTGATGCACAGTAGCCGTTTGGTAGTTTACCGGAACGATGCCCATCCGTTACCCGTAGCTCAGCCGGGTTGCACCAGTTGCATTTTCTCTCTCATTTTTTCTCTATATTGCGGCACAGTAGTTGAGGTGTTCCCCACCTCTAGCTAACGTGTATGTGTATGTGTAGTATTGGACGCCGTGCTTACCAAGTATGCTTATTTGTCAGTGGCCCATGAAGGTTGCTATATTTGCCAGTGACTTGTAGTGAAACCGCACTTCGTTACACTTGTCATTTGGCTTACTTTTAGGCAGCTACGGGGCTGCGCTTTCTAGTCGTCTGGGTTCATATGCAAAATTAGTCTACTAAATTGATGTGGTTGCTGCATGCCATGAAGGGCTATGTATGGAGTCCGCCAAGGACTGTGTGATATTGATCAGATGTCTAACGACATGATGATCGGGGGGGAAAGTTTTCGAAAATTCGGATGATTCCGACAATGTCCGCAACAGACATCGGAATCTTATGCGGAGTGTGCAAACGTATCTGAACTATTTGTATCACCCCAACTTGGAATTACAAATTGCAAGTGGTGTTACATGTCTAGGTGACGGAAACTATTCCGAAAACAAGTGTTCCATTGTTTAACCAAGGTGCATGTGTAAGGCAGCTACTTTCACTTGTCTTCCGGAATTAATCTTATGTGGATTGTTTCAACCATGCTAAGTAATCGGGAGTATAGTGCAAGATATTGTGCAAATCAAATCATAGATGTTCACCGTGCTTATCACTTCATCCCCAAAAATCAGTGGACCATTTTAATGTCCACACGCTCTCATCTGGAGGGGAATGGACAAAACAGCTCACAACACAAACGCCATTGGGGTGGCTCCTCTTGCAACCGCGCCCTCGGCGCGCAAACAAGGCACGTCGCGGGAGTCGGTGTCATCATCATCACACGTTAGCTGGAGGTGGAAAACACCTCAGCTATTGTGCCGCAATACAAAAGACAAGAAAAGGAAAACAAACAGTAGCACGCCCGCTGAATCTCTGGTAACGGATGGGCATCGTTCCGGAGAGCTAACAACTGGCTATCGTGCTGTAAAAAAGAGTTGTATTATGTCTAACAAGTGAGATCGTGATTGGAGGGGATGCTAAGCAGGAAGGGGATGGACAAAGGAACTCACAGCACAAACGCCATTGGGGTCGGCTCCAAACCATATCAGCAAGTGTGTCCAACCAAACTTGTTCACCGTCCTTAGGACCCCAGCCAGGCAGTCGGGATGCACCAACCGACGCGAACTTCGAAGTGAGGGTTTTCATTTCTCTCGACCAAGTCACCACTTGACCTCCCCTCCTCCTCTTCCAACCGCACCCACAACGCGCAAACAATGCACGTCGCGGGAGTCGGTGTGCTGGCATGCGCAACACGTGGTCCAGCCATCGAAGCCTGGTGTATGATAGAATGGTGCTCTGCAGTTCTCTCGCTCTTCCTGCACCAAATACGCGATGGTGAACACACTCATTGCTCACACGGTGTTCCCACCAGACATGAGCTAAGCTGCGAAGGCAGCGCTGATCGAATGTGACGAGCCTCTTTATGTCTGTATCACTACCATACGAAAGAGTTGAACGGACGGCTGCATTATAAACTCTGCCATTCAGGGCGAGAGTAATGTCGCGTCTGCGCCACAGGAGGTTAAGATTGGAAAAAGCACCTCGAGCTTTTGCTATACTATTCATAACCTCATCTTAGATCCCACGGGCGTTAATCTAGGTGCCCAGGTACTTGAATTCCTGAATAACTTCTGGCTGATCATCATCAAGCGTTAGTATAGGGCTGGGTCCCTGCCAATCTTGGAGAAGTACTTTGCATTTCGATGGAGCAAAGCATAGCCTAAAACGATAGACAGCTAGTGCTAATCGGTCACAGTGCTTCTTGGCATGTTTGAGAGCTGTCACAGAGTAAGGCATTATTGCCCGCACACTCAAGTCAAGAAGCCGCTCATCAGGAAGTTGCTCCACACCTTCTAGGTCATGTCCAGCGAATACTGTTGCCATGACTTCGTCACCTACAAATTTAAATAACAAAGGTGACAACAGGCAACCTTGTTTCACACCGCTGGTGATACAGAGAAGTGGCGACAGTTTGCCATCAACCCTCACTCTGCCCTAACTATGCACGTACAGCACTTTGATAATGTTTACGTATTTACCAAGCACACCTTTCCTCAGAATTGACAGTCCCAAAGGGCACATCGATTGACTGAATCGAAGACGCCTTTTATGTCGAGAAACACGACAGCAGTGGGTCGCCAATAAACATGGCGGTACTTCACCAATTGACGCAAGCTGAAGATATGGTCGATGTAGTCTGGATTTCGTCGGAACCCGGCTTGCTCTTCACGTTTGCCAGTTAATCTGTGGAAAACGACAGACGCAAGCGATTTAGAGGCAGTTGTGATCCGACTGCTCCCACAATGATTGCCGCATTCCGAACGGGAGCCTCCCTTGAAAAGTGTGACTGTGACGGAGCGGCTCCAGTCTGTCGGGACAGTCTGCTGCTCCCAAAGTTTCACCAGCAACTCATGTAAATCATCTACTACAGCAGAGTCCCCGAATTTGAAAAGGGTTGGGGTATTCTCTCTGCACCAGTTATTTTACACAATTTTAGCAATCTGATCTCACGTTCGACTTCTGCGCGTTGGGGGGGGGTCCAAAGAGACGACCCAGGGAGAAAGGTGCTCAATGCCCGAAAAAGAAAGCGATAATTCAGCTTGGTTAAATTGCCTTGCAAAGTGTTTGTTCTGACTGTCTAAGCGTTTTGATAGGCTGTGGGTCGGCTGTCCACTCTCGTCACCTATGGTCTTGCTAACACCAGGTCTCCTGTTACTTGCTTTCCGTATCAGACGAAATAACTTACAAGGATTACCAACGGCAGCGGCTGTTTCTATCTCCAGTGCACCTTGGGACCGCAGCGTTCGCGGACTCTCTTCAGGCTAGCACGCGGTTTCGCTCTGAGATTTTTGCGAGTCTCATTGTATTCGCTTCTAGCCGGAATACGTCAGCGAGCATCTATAAGTTCCAGAGACTGTGTAGAGACCCAATGTCTAGATTGGCAATTCGATGGGCTGAGAAAATAATTCCGGAGAGGACATCAGAAGCAAAAGACGGCTAGGCGAAGAAGCTTGTTTTTGGTGGTTCGCATTAAGCCAATACACAAAAAATAAAAATAAAACGAACACAGGGTATTTAAATACGATGGATCAATGGAGTATATTAACTGGTCAATGAGACCAACACAAACGCCATTGAGGTCGGCTCTTCACCATATCAGCAAGTGTGTCCAACCAAACGTGTTCATTGTCCTTAGGACTCCAGCCAAGCAGTCGGGATGCACCAGCCGACGCCAGTTTCAAAGTACTTTAGATGCAATGATGCTTAATATGATTTTCACAATGAACCCCTTCAAACTTGCTGCTGCCCATCGTCATCCACTACAAATGGAAAATTCTTGCGATGGTGTGCAGAATTTAAGTATGGATTAGCGTCAGCACCACATATTTTCTGAGCTTTTCGCATAAATCGCAATCTGCGTACTTACTGACACTTGAGAAGATCGGCTCGGTGAGGGTGAACTTATTTTCACCTTAGATGAAGTTGTGTCAACCGCGCAACTGAATTTCATTAGCTGCTTGCACGGCATTAATCATCCCGTAGTCTTAGACTAGGGGGTTTGACAATTGATGTCTTTTTGTACCTCTGCCTAAAGTTGAAGTGTCTCACAGTAACCTGTTTTCCTGGTACGTCCTTGCCACGAACCTCAAACCTACACGAACTTCCCGTATTTTTCATGTTCTCAATTTGCAAAATGCTAGTACATGCCACTTTTCCTTGAAATGGAGTATACTTACCACCTGGTATACGCAGACGGCCTTATGCACGGTTGGTGCCACTTCTTATGAGAGCCCATGTTGGTTCTCCTTACCGAGACCTTTCAGAGGCTGGAAATCGTTACTGAACTGGATGCAGCACAGCCCTTTGTGTCTATGTTTCACTCTGTGTTAAGATTCTGCATCATTATCAAAGTTTTCTAGGATTCTTAACACTGATTTCGGATGGGGAGTTGGCATTATATGGGTATTTATCGAAATCCGATTCCAGCACTGTAAAGCTTTTGGTGCCAAATTACTTGCTTTTCAGCTATTTTTCTACATGTTTGGGACAATTTATATATCCTAAACCTCACCAAGACACAAGGCGGAATATCTTTGATGTCGGTCCAACTATCAACTGGCAACAACCACGATATTGATTGTGCAATTTTCCTCTCTATCACCTGGTCGAGGTCACCAAGTTGTCAGTTGATAACATGCCAAAGACATGGAGCATACGATCAAACGATTGAGTTTTTCTAACACTTATCGTCTTCTAGGAATGGGACCAGATACACTGTTTGCGTTTATGGGTAGCAGTCTTGGGTATCATTATGCTAACATATGCGTATCTTTGAAATATTCGTCCCTTCTCACTCTTTCTGCCTCCTACGGCAACCCGTTTCTCAGTTTTTGGACTGCTGATCTCTATTCTTTTCCCTTGCCGACAAATGGTAACTTGACGGGTCGTCATGATGCCCGGCATGTTTTCCCTTTTTGCTTCCTGATAATTATTGACGATAGCGACTTCGGTCTCCTCCAATTTTGACTTACTTTTTACCTCCCTTATATTTGGAACTTTTTGATACATCGATTTAAATTTCGCGATTTTTTTTAGGTCAAATGGACACTGTCTCCAAAAATAAACAAATTTTATTTAGCCTCTCTCCCGACGACAATTGTTCTGATGAAGTTCCATGTCCGGATGCAGTCCCGCAACTGTCTCCTGGAGTTGTTCAACGTTTCCGCAATTGTGTGATTCAAAAACTGCACAAACAGTGCGCCAGGTCCCTCGCAGGCAGTTGGTCTGTCCCTGAGAATGTTGACATTCAAGAGTTACGGTAATTCATGCATGCTGTCTGTCGTACGTCCTTGTTATGCGCTATCTCTATCTAGACGTGTTCGCTGTGTTATCGTTCGCCCTTATCGTAACAACCCACTGCTAATTTTTAGGCCTCAGTAATTCGGGTCTTTTTCTTAGATTTGCTTACCTAACACGAATATCAGAATGCTGTGCGTTTTCAGTGCCGCGTATTCGGTGCAAGAAAAACGATTAAGCCGCTCAGCACCGTTATATCACGCACCACGCTCAGTTGGCTAAACCACATATTGGGTATGCCGTTCCACCGACTCCCGCGTCGTGCGTTATTTGCGCGCCGGGGTGTAGATGGAAGAAAAGGTGGAGTCGCCAAGCGATGACTAGGTCAAGAGGAATGAAGTCTCTCGCTTCGAAGTTGGCGTCGGTTAGTATTTCCCGACCGTCTGGCTGCGGACCGAGTGATGCTGAACACGTTTAGGTTGGATGCACTAGCTGACATTGCGAAGAGCCGACCTAATGGAGTTTGTATTGTATCTCTATGTCCTTTCCCCTCTAGCTTCCCCTCCAGCAACGATACCAAACCCTATATATAATGTGCTAATTAGCATAATGTTATTTTTATGGCCACTTTAGTTTTTATCATTAATTATCCTCTTTCTGTATCACGGCACATACTCTGAGCAGTTTCTTATCCACGGGTAACGTGTATTGATGCTGACGATGTTGCTGCTGCTGCTGCTGCTGCTGCTGCTGATGATGATGATGATGATGATGATGATGATCCTAATCCTCACCCTTTTCTGGTGCAGCCATCCACGTTTACTTAAGCACAGCGGCTACAGTGTATGCTCATTCTACCCAACCTGAATACCCAGAGGCTGTAGTCTTGCTACTATTGGAGGTCATCTGTATCCTTAGACTATTTAGCCCATGATATTTTTTGTATAAAGCCGTAAGAAGACGAATAGCTCTTTCCGCGCACCGAGTGCGGTTTTGCTACAGTTAATCACCACGGCCTCTACGAAAAGAAGGTAGCGGGCGTTAGCCAGTCTTAACCGGATTGTTAATGTTGTGGCTGGATCAAACCGATGACAGGTGGCCAGTAAATGTCTGCCCATGGGGGAAGTAGGTGGCCTACGTGAACAGCAATCTGCTTCCTCCATTGATAGGCATTTACTGGCCACCTGTCATCCGTTTGATCCGCACACAATACTTGCAATCGTGTTAAGATATGCTAACGCCCGTTTCCTATGTTTTGCATAGGCATTCGCGATCTGCCGTATCAAACCCGTACCCTATGTACAGAAACAGCTGTTCGTAAGCCCAAGGCTGCCATGGGCGTATGGGAGTCCAACTGTCCTGACGTTTTCCGGTCTCACCCTATATGTCGTCTTATATGGTTTCATGTTATTGTATTGTCATTGAAGTGATAATACGAAATGTTACCATCTGCTTCTTTTCATCTTTTTGCGGCTTTACCATATTCTTGCGGATTACTGCATCTTGGATTTACCATCCACTGGCTCTTGCTACGAAACTGCTATCACTTCTCAACTGATAATGTTACTTTGAATAATGGTGAGATATTTACAATGAAATCTGATAGCCAAACGTATACCGCGGCAACTGAACATCATCTTTCCGTTCGTTCTCTGTGCTTCAACGCCTGATGCTAGTTTTGCTTTATGTTCGCTTCTTCTTGTTCTATGAATCTGCGTTGTAGGGGGTTCAGGGGCTGCACCTGACTGCGCCCGGCGTTCTAGTCCCTTCTGCTGTTAGGGTTATACTGACGCTATAGTATTCCGGCTCTTTTTTTCTTGTTTGGGTTACACTACAGCGAACCATAAATTTGGGATGAATTACTGCCCCGGTTTTGCCCTTCATTGCTATCAGTCGTATCCGTCTAGTACTTCTGCTAGCATTGGTAGTTATATTCTGCTTGTCTGATCACACCGGACAGTCTTATGAGATCGCGTAATGTTCTTGCCGTTTCTCTTCTTTTTTCTTTCATCTGCACTCAATCTTGGATGCTCCGATTCTTGACGCAGCTCCTGCGGTCTCAGCAATTATCTGTTCTCAGCTTGTTTGAGAGATCACGTTCCAGTGATAGCTGGTGAACCCCGGAAGGTTTTGATTCGCGTATATGGTGAGGTGCTGCGGAGTAGCGTCGACTCGATCGTATTGGATTCCGTCAATTTCGCCATTTTGTCCGAGAAACGTATTGGCCCCTCTCTCTACGGAGTTTTTCCCGGTGGACGCATAGAGGAATTCATTGAGGTTAGTTGCGTGACAGTCGAAATCTTCACACATTGCCGTGTGTTTTTCCACCACACAGCTTTATGCCTCTATATACACAATTTCATACATAATTCAGCTTTCATTAGAACTGCCTGTAGACACACATGGAGTCGAGTGCTGCGAGCGATCAGTGCTGGAGGTGTCTTCTTCACATCGGACGCGTTCCCAGTAATGCAAGTGACGGTTACTTTCGATGTTAATTGTTGTCCACATTGAGGCTGCTTGTCGCAGTCCAGTCGCACTATTGATATCTTAAGGCATATGTTAAGGTATCAGTAGTACACTTTTGCACAGTACTGACGCTTCGCTGCCGCGTAACCACCACCAGTCTCGCTTGGGCTAGGGATACTGCGGCGGTCGCGCGCTCTCTACGCTGGCTCCAACCCGTGAGCTCGGAGTACAAGGCAATCTTGTGATCCGTAAGGCCGCGAGCAATCCTTAAGGTGAATGTGTATGTTTGGTCTGAATTCATTCATTTTGTGCATTCTCTTCAACTGTTTGAATATAATGCGTGGAATAGCTAGGTTGTCCACACAAACAATCAGGGTTGCTACTGTAAATACAGCTAAAGAGGTGGATGCATGAGGCGGTAACTTTACATTCCGGTTTGTGCTTGTGGTAGCAATCGCGTTGTCCGAGCAGAGGTAAAACTGTTCCTCAAGGATTGCACAGCACGTTCCTCGTAACAGGGTTGTAAAAGTCACCACCAGTTTGATTGCTTTGCCTGCCAAACCCAACGGGAATCTTTTGAAGTATTTAACAAACAAAGTATTCTAGATCAGTTTACCGGTGATTCTGTGACTGAAATCAAGTTCACGCAAGAAGGCAGATTCAGTGATAAGCCTCGCACTACTCTGGTGCCCGTTGTTTATTCCAACCGGAGCCACGTGAGCTCGATGGCCTTCGACCACCTTGCACGTTACCAATGGCTTTACACATCGATTGTCTTTGTATTCAGCCTAGCCATTCCACAGCTGAGAATACGCGAAATAACTTGATTCAGACTATACTGTCAAAAGACAGTCATTTCTTGCTTTTTTGGAATTTTTGAAGCGATACTCTTGCACGTACGTAATGACTTTCAGTTGTACCCCTCCATTACTTTATCTGAAATCATATCCGGACAGCATTTGAGCTTTGCTACCCTCTCGAGAAAGTATCGGACAACCATTTCATCCTCGATGATGTATAGTTCTATCGACCGGGGTACCGGTCAAATCAGCGGCCATCACCAATTAGTTACGATGGAGGCGTTGTAGTTATATATCTTAGTTTAGTGCTGCAGCGTCTACTTGTAACTAGTCATCGTCTGAGTGACATTTTTGAGTGGTGTCGTAAATTGCCGAGTAAGCTGTTCTAGTTCCATTGAATCGAAATTCTCTTCCAAACCTCACTACATTGCATATCCGCGCGTTTCAGTGGGACCAATTACACTCTGAATCAATCCGCTTTTATCTTATGAGAGCAAGTAGTTTTGGTCACTGGAATAGATCAACGGCACTTTCAACCACATCAGCCCTATGCTTCACTATTGGTTTCGTTTTAAATGTCATCGAGGTGGATGGACTCCGGAGGACTATTCAAAAGAGAGTTGTTCTAGCAAGTACTCAGCTTCGACTGGCCAGAAGTTACGCACAATCGCAGCTAGGTTCGGTCACATGCAACACGATATTTACATGAACCATGCTCTTATCACTGAAGGGTTTGCTTTGCATATCCATAAGATCAATGTGACCTTTCAATTTCCACTCAGCCGTATAAACGACGCGAACTCATCTTATTGACCAAAGCTTGGGGTGCTCAATAGTGTTGTCTCGTAGGTCGGACGCTTAGTCGCCACGCGTCGACGAAATTGAAAAACCAGCGTTTACTTATGAGTAGGCGGATTGGATCAGATTTACTTCATCCATCGCAATTCGATTACAGGCCAGATAGGTCAACTGCCCGTCCGGAAAAGCACCAGACGATCGTTTCGTCCTATTGGGGCTCGTCAGTGGTGTGCATTCTCTTAATCCCTTTTTGGGGATCGAACCCATGACCGCTAGTGGCCTGCACTACTAGCCAGCAGTTTAGACCACCGTGCCGATGGGGACGATAGTCGACCATCATGAGTTGTAATCTTACTGTGATATAGCCTGACCCATCTTCCACTAACATGCAGATTACTGCCCACTCCATGGGCAGTGGTTGGCCCTCAGGTGACATGATTTCTCTTGCTAGTAGCCGTAAATCCACACCGCATTTTGAAGACGAGTACTGCTAAGTTTTTGATAACTTATGCGTAGCGAATTGGTTGGCCTATATCACAGATTTCAATCTAGGTCAGCTATCGTCTCCATGGCTTAGTTGCATAAACCGTTGGATGGTGGTGCAAGCCACTAGCGATCATAGTTTCGATCCCCTGAAGAGGACCGAAGGAATGCGCATCATTCACTAGCCCCAATAGGACAAACCGACCCAGCTAATGCTTTCCCTGTTTGCTAATTGATCTGCTTGGCCTGTACTTTAATTGCAATAAATTAAATGAAGCCGGCATTTGTCTACCCACCCATGCTGTGCTCCTCAACACAGCAGACCGACAGCACAATCGAGTTTCGTTGTGTCCCATGTAGTTAACACCTGAACTCCATTGGTTTTGCTCGTTTACATGCTAGCAATCATTTTTTGTATTGTGAAGACCGCAACCAGCTTACCTATACATCTACAACCGCGTGCCGCCAAGGATGCGGAATGAGAACCGCTTTATCAATCTTTGGACCACGATGCTCCGGCACTGCTCCTCAGGATACACACATGTACGCACGCATATTAAATCGGTTTTACAGTTTATAACACTCGGGCCCAATAAAAATTGCACTTGGCGAATGCGAACGATGACTCTTAGTCAAATAACCTGAAAATACTCAATGAACATTGGTGTGAATTATACTTCGGTATCACGTCTTGTTGCTGTATTCTGTTGGTTCTCTTCCTCAGGTGACCTATTTACAGGTGTTCGCCGCACCGTGCCCGAAACATATTTTTCGCTCCGCTGCATCGAGTAAAACCACATCTACTATCAATCTCCCAGAACTTGCAATCTCACCACTTGCGTTGGGTTCAGCCTGTCATTGCATATCCCGAATTCCTCGTTGCGTTTTTATCCTGACTACAGACCAAGATGACTACACACGTGACTTTCACGTTGCACTTTTTGTATACTGTCTAACTGTTTGCTATTCACACTGTCTCAGCAGAATAATCTTGTTCTCTGAACACCTTACTGGGAGGTAAAAGGGCGCTCATTTTGCAGAAACTACGGCGGGTAGTTGGCCAATTAATTACTGTCACTGCGTTCCATTTCTTGTTTGAATGGCTACATGTCGGCCACATCTCATCGTTGTGTACTCCTTCATCCTTTCGTCTTGTGGTCATAATTTAGCCCTGGTGGACTCGTCCATCGGGTCGTCATGCCATGTTATATTTTTCTTTTTCACTTTCTCCTAAACTAGACGCGGAACCCCATTGGTGAGTTATGCTAGGAAGCCACTCCACTTCATGTCGTTATCTTTTACCAGGATTGGTTGCATGTACACCCTGGAATTCTAATGTGCACTTTCACCGGACGGTTTGTGTTTTCAGTCGAGACCTTTGTTGGCGTCCGAACTGTCCATTCCGAAAGTTATGGAGGCCATAGCTCGTCACACCGCTCGGATTCATCGACTTAATATGCCATTTTGCAAACAACCCACGTTTCTACTCAAGATGATGGAGAAATTTTTGGCCCAGTTGACCGGTGCGCGGGAACCTCCAAGCCGCCCTACTCCCAATTTATCGAAAACCTCTCTGGCTGAACTTCAAGTAGAATACGACCGACATGTTACGGAATCTAATGTAGGAGAATGGGTGACTGTGGGCTTTCTGGAGACACAACAAATGGCGTTGCAGTTCAGGCTGTGTGAGGAATTCGCCTGGTTGAAGTGAGCCTCCATCATTCTTTTTTGCGTTTCTGCGTTTCGAAACAAATTCTCTTTATGATTCCAAACAGAAAATTCAGATCGTGCGTTCACCTGTTCGCCAAGCTTCGTAATTGGTATGCAAATCGCTTCTGGATCAAATATAATCCGCTAAGGCGCAGGGAACTGAAACAGCTTAAAAACCGTCTCAGGCAGCTAAATGAGCCATCAAAAACACAATCGCAACAGCCGGGGCAAAACCACCCTGTGGATCCCCCGTGTCTACCAGAGAGGTTGGGCAGACGGGTGAAAGTCACGGGGCGCAAATCGAGTACGTCAATTCAGAAGTCACTTTCTGATCGATTACAAATCGACGACTTAATTAACGGATTACATTTGACCCAGCAGCGCATTGAGGAAGTCACCTCGTCTAGTGATGAAACGTTGGCACACCAATTGCAAAGCTCAGCGAACAGTTGAACCCAGGAACGGTCAACACGAGCTACCAATGCATCAATTCATTTTGAGGAACTTCAGATGTACTTTGTATGATGACGTCACCATTTCGAGCATTCTTATCGCGCGCAAACACGCAGCATTGATAGATAAACCAACACAATGTTACATGAGATCACAGATGGTCAAGTGTTTGCGCTGCCAGGTTAGGCTTAGAGCCACAGTCAGTTGCTTTTGTATGCGCATCGGTGAACGTTCGCGATCGATGCCGCTTGCCTCATGAAGATCACTGAGAAACAAATAAGTGATCCACTAAAAATGGTCTACAATGCAGCAGAACTGCGACTGTTCACGTGGATTAGACCTATGTTTCTGTTCTCGATTAAGACACCGGCGACGAAGCAGTGCATGTCACACTGTTTATATAAATTCACCTGGAACTGCGGAGACAGCTGCTTTGGGCGCACGGACCGAGTGTCAAGATCGATGAACAAACCACCAATTGGTTAACAGCCGGAATCGGTTTAATCTGGTAACCGAGCTTCTTTGACAGTCACAAGGGCAGAATTAACAGTTCACAATGGCACGCACTGCTTGCTCACGCTAAGCTAGGTTTAAACCCTCAGAATTAAACGTTAATTGTGGTGCGGCAAGTTGTGTTAAATTTGTGCGATTTAGAATAGAGTGCACAAAATGCCGTAAAATTCCGTCCCTAGTGGTGTTCGTCTTAGCCTCAGCGAGACAAAGAAGCTTGACAACTTTTTGTCCACAATCCGTCATATAACCAATATTTCGTATCTATCATGAAAAGTCTAGTAAGGAGAAACATTGTTGCTCGTGAAATGCTCGAAAGCAGTTCTTCTTGCTGAGGCACAGGGGAGCATTGCACTTTGTGCAGCCGATCATTGTCTGGCCCTGACAATTTGGGTGTTTACATCGTTGCCGGACACTACCAACCACTGGTCAGTGACCCACTGAATTTGACCAAACCTCCAGTTATACTTAAATAAACGTTTTATTCCCTATGGTGCGAGACTCGCCTTCATAGGTACGACCATGGTAATACATACGCTTAACCTTAGTAATGGTACAGAAATGGTACAAGTGAACCTGTACATACTGGATATATGTGTGTATGTATGTGGGTGCACTTCTAAGTAATCGTGTTGATTGAATTTGTTATTATCACTGTGAATTTGTGAGTTTTTCGGTGAATGCGCCAATATGGGAATGGATCAGATGAAATCTTCGAACTGGTTGACGTCCGCGCAATGTGTAAAATCTTTCGGTATGGCAAGACAGTGACTTTATTTAGTGGCGAGTCATATCCGCTACGTCAGTGTTGTTAAGCAGACATTTGTGACTTTCTATAGGAGGAATGCTTGCTAGAAGAAAACTCACTACGTCCTGGAACACTACCGCCGAACTATTAGCGGGACGGCCATTAACCGAATCACCCAGCTGACACCACGTGGAGGTTCTTCGACCAGCCAGCCTTTGCTGGACTTAGGCGTTTCTTCCTTTTGAACTTCGTTCCAATGGATGGTGAAAGTCATCCCATCTTCTTCCCACGTCTCACTCAATACTACAAATAGTCGTGACTTCAAATAAACCGCAAAGTGTGCTGACCTATGATACAAATCGAATCAAATATACGTCCTACAAGTGCCACAAACGGCGCGGAAGGCAAGTAGGTGCATTGTAGGCTACATTTACGAAAGGTGCGCTTTCGCGGCATACGACGCTAGGGGATTAAGCTAAATATTCGAAGTGTGTGTGCTGTGGGTGATGCCTCGCCCATCATTATCACCATTCTACACGCCAGCTATACATTAAATACCATATGATGGGATTACACGCCGTAATCCAGCAAGGGCTCGCACCTCCAATGCCGCATATTATGCGCCTCTACAAAATCCGAGGAATTCCCCCAGTTTTCCTGTCATCCAGTCGGCAGGTTGTGTTTGACTGCAAATCCGCACACGGCTGCACCTGCTTTTGGCGCACGCGCCATCATATGAGGAGCAGGTGCGTTAACTCTATGATCAGATATCCTACCTTGGCAAGGCTTTCACGAGCTTGTTTGCGTCATAATTTTCCTTTATAACTGTGGATGCCTGAAATGATTTATCGGAAGCAATTTTCTCCGCGCATTTATTAACTTCTGACTCCATTCGAATAGTTTATAACTAAAGATTACCAGCTTATCCACGGAGCGAAATATGTCCAGATGGAGGCGTTTCTTTAAAAATGTCATACAATAAGAAACCCAAATGGTTCACTCATTCCATCTGTTTACCATAAAACTACTTGTCTTGTGGATTACAAACGAGCTCTGGTTCGTACCATTTTTACAAGAACTCGCCAGATCTGCTCCGAGGAAACGATTGAATGTTAGGTACAACGCGTCCCTTCGATATTGCGTGAAAATGGATATCTGGAAAATTTCATAGAACGGCACTCAAACCCGAACGGTAAAACTAGGAATGGACGGGCGACCGACGTCCCTAGGTAATAAGTGTTTATAGCGCTGCTATTCTAAGGAGATCAAAATAACAGGAGATTCCGGTATCATATCCGTCATTCCATAGCAAATGTCATTACGCTGCTGAGCTGGTGGTTTTGCACCAAGTTAGAAACTTGCTGTTTAACTCCAAAGTGAACAAAAATGACCCCCGAGTTACAGCCTTCTGCATTCACCTGTTTCAATGCACTTACAGTGGCGAGTACGTCAGTCGGTCTGTGAAGACTGTCCACAAGGATTTTGAAGCATATTCTACGAAACCTAGTCGCGAATGGTCCGAGGCTGCCCACCGGTTCCATCGCCTGACACATACTTGACTGCCCCATGTGTAGACCATTTAGGATAATCAACGGACAGTGCACTGCTCGGCTGTTTCGACAATTATGTGGCTGAATCCCATTCTGCGTAAACAGTCTCCTTGTTTTAGTGAGGCTGGTGGTCGCATTTCTCTAAGCGGAATGCCGTCCAACAGCAGGTGAACTTGGACTGCCATCGTTTACCAATAAGGTTGCTCCTAATCATTTCATTAATTTTATCTAAACAGCTGACGAGAATACGCGAAATAACGGAATCTAGATTATTCTGTCCAACTGTTGTTTTTTCTTGCCATTTTAAAGAAATATTGTCAAGTTGTCTAGTGCTTGACCGTAAAACGATTAACCTTCTCACCCAAAGCCTTTGGTCTAGAAACCTGACGGCACGGCAATGAGACTTTGGTAGTTATCTACATAATGCAACTGTGGCCATTCACGGTATCGTTATAGGCACTCTGGGGTCCTGTCGAAATTATGATATTAGGTAACTCTAGAAACAGATACCGTTTGCCGTATTTCGCCAACTCATTTGCCTCAAAACGCTTGCCGACGCGATACTAGCCTACTCGCATCTACGGTGGCAACTTTGGAGTTCGCTTCACATAAGAATCTTCATTTGACTTCACATCCGTACCCTACTTGCCGATGGTGTTACCATTGCGTGCGCCTTCACAAATCTATTTTTTTGTACTCCCACAACTCGTTAATTAATCAGGTTAAAATGCTTCATCAAATGCCTTGACAGCTTGTCATTTTTTACGTTTCTCGGGGAAACTCTCACTCTCCGTCGCAAACGTCGTTAGTTGGTCGATGGTTTTGTTGTTATTGGTTTCGGAAGATTTCCGTGTTCATCATTATCTACACAAACAAGACCATCCGCACTTGCAGGTTGGAGATCAAGAGAAAAGGTTTCATTGGATCGGACGACTACCACAAAATCTCCTTTACTGACACGACTCTGGTGAATAACGCCGCTGTCGTTTGTTACAGACGGAATCACTGTCTTCGTTGAGGTTATCATTAACGAAACAATTCGGTATCCGATGAGAAGCTTGCCGCTCTCCAAAATAGGCTGTCCTGTTATTTGCCCTGTAGGCATTGTACTTCGCTTATTCCAATGAAGTTTTATCTTTATTTAATGAAATTTGTTATATTAGTTTGTCATTGTTGCTCCTTTTGTAGGGCTAAATTCCAGGAATCGCCAAAGGACATGTTTCCCGTCGTATTCTGTCATAACGACCTCCAAGAAAGTAAGTATGCACAATGTTTTGCCGCGTATTTCGCGTTGCTTGTCTAGTCTCCCGTCTTCTATTACACCAATTAGATCTCTTCTTTTCTGAGTTGTGCTACAGCCCCGCATTTTGTGTTATTTTTCTGACTTAACGAGTATTTGACCGACGTTTTGCAGCTAGATTGGACAACGTCATCCATTTTCCTTCAAAGACCTGTTTTGCATAATCTCGTAAGCGACTTCGGGATACATTCACTTATTGCTGGTCTTTTCAGCAAAAGCGTGAACTTATTGGAGCCTAGAATTCCGAGCACAACTGAATCAACAAGGACGTGGATCTAGAAGTCGCTCATGAGGCTCTGCAAACCAATCCCTTGAAGCCACACTGATGATGCCTCCTAATGACAACCAAACGTCCGCAACCGAATGCTTGAGCTCGGAAAACCACACGGCATCCTGTCACGGGGGCGAAACGGCTGACTACGATGGCTCATTCTAGCAGGGCGAGATTAGCCAGTTCACGTGAATGGCTGACAAACTCGTTGCCTTGTTCAAACCGGAAGCTCATGAAATCAGTTCGTCATCATCACACGGGTTGCTACCCGACCTGCGGTACCACGGCTAAGTCACACGAGAAGGTGATTTGTTAAGACCATCAGCATGAAACAAGTTGCTACGGGAGATGATAGATTGTGACCTATAAAATGAACCATGATCTGTACCTAATCTATTTCGGTGTTCTGTTTACGTCCCAGGCTGGGTTAGCAGAGGCGAAGGGCAGCGTTACAACACATCCACTTTCTGCAGGTGCTTAACTACAGCACACCGTGAGTACTGCATCGTACTTATTTGCTGCTCACGGAGCAAGTCCAACTGCTTTCTTTCGCGCTGTTCCTTTCCATCTATCCCTTTGGTTGCATTTAATTCCGATCACACCTTTGCAACTGTTCTTCGGAAGTCATTTAAGGATCTTCCGGGCTTTAATTTTATCACGACTACCCTAGCCCTATTCACATAAATCATCCTTTGGTTCTCTGTTCCCCATGGCATTAATTCATTGGATGCCACACTTTCTGGATTGGCTTGCCACTGTGATTGTGCAAACAGCCGCAAGGCGCATGCACACATAGATAGATCATGGGGGGTTTTGTGCTGCATCACCCGCAGTCCTGTCACACACGCACAGATCATTTCCAGTGTAAACCCAACGCAGTTAAGCCGAAACCTTTGCTTCTGAAGGTCACGATTCTAACGGAACCGACTCCCACTTCTTCCGCATGCACACAACCCTCAGGTAGTTTTGGGGTGTAAATGTGTTTCAGGACGGCAACCGGACTGTGGCCTCTTCCTGACCTCCTTATGAATCCTGAGAATCCCGTCTCTTCCAGCAACGGCTACAATTTCTTTCGAACTTTTAATCGACGTGGTGCCAACATTGGCACCCGGTGCAGAAATGTCTCGCATAGTCCTCGGAGATAATCCGCAGTTATCCAACTTTTGGCTGCACTATAGTGACAGCTTGCAACATTTGACTTGTCAACCCGAGTACGTGTACAACCAAATGATTGAGTAGTATCAAGTATGCGGACATCCCACCCCATGGTGGCTTTCCTTGAATATACCACCTTTTATGCGGTTAAGCGTACTTGTTTGCAGCATAGCTTCATGTGGGATGTACTAGCAAAGGCTTTCCCCTACAACGAAAATATGGCGACTCATGGAATCGCGTGAGATTTGTCTTTTGAGATGACCTCGGATGTACATTTTCCACACTTATACTTTATGATCAAACTGATAATGAATTACTTTCCATTAACTGATTCTTCTGGACTAGATGTTCTTTCAGTTAATCTACCAACAAGTTACTAGTCCGTGGACGCTATGGGTCACCTCGATTCTGACTCAACTGCTGTAGCAATCGCCGACAGCTGCGCGGCTTGGCATGTATTTCCTGCCCCAAATGTCAGTTAACTTTGCAGGTTGAACAGCTACCTTGCCATTCCTATCGACCACCAAGAAGTTTTATGGGTTTGTCAGTCAACTCACTGACTAGGCTGTTGCGTATATCGGTAAGACTTCTAGAACTTATCAGAATCTTATACATCAATCCACTGGCTGCCTGGATCAGAGACACCCACTGCATATCTTAACATTCCCGCGTTTTGAAGGACTGTTCGTATCTGGCGTGAGGTCCGGGTGAATTTTATTGGGTATTTGCCATCACACTGATTATGCACTGGATCCTTCTGCTAACCGCATCCTCCGCCCTAGTTCGACCGTGCTATTCACACCTCTTTTGATCGATTCCCTCTCCATCCCTCGTTTGCAACTATTTTGTCTAGATTAAGTCTAATAAAAACATCCATCTTTTGACCGATTGCAGTTTTATTTTCAGAAAACCTAGCGCTTTCCCAACGCGTCTCTTCTTATTGAAGCTCGTACTTTGGTCGGTGTGGATCTAACTACAAAGCTTGTTGGACGGCGTTTCCGATCCATCCGTCTTCTGAGTTGCACTGCGTTCCCATCCCGTGGTGTGTGTATGTGTGCGTTACTTCTATCAATGGGTTCGTGGTGAACCCGAACGTGTAGCAGTATTTCAAGCTGCAATTCTTCTTCATCAGTACCTTTGATATCGCCGTGGTGTGTATGAATTCAATTTTTGTGCTGTGTCCACGTGTGCGATTTAATTGTCGCTTCACACGTTGCGGAACTACGGCGACCCAGAACAATTACGAATCCTTATGAATAGATGGACTTTTATTAAATTTTACCGATTCGTCCCACTTACGCACAAGCCAGCTTAGCCCAACACTAATCCGGAAAAGCACCAGGCGTACGTTTCGCCCTATTAGGACTCGTCTGTGTTGCGCATTCCCTCGGACCCCTACTGGGGATCGAACCAACGGCCGCTTGCAGATTATGCTAACTAGCCAGCAGCATATTCCGCTGAGTCATGGGGGATCGAAGCAGACCGTCTGTATTTGCAAGCTAACGGGGGTATTCCGCAAACCCATCCTCCACTGCAAATTCAATCAACCTACACGTTGAACTACGGTCACCAACTTAATCAATTAACTAAAGGATCAAAATGCCGGTGAAACACATTGGACGACGAAGTCAGCTACAGAGGCACGGGCATCAACTTTATCCGGCACATATATGAGTGATCAATTTCCATTGTCTTGTGCCCATCAAACAATCCGAACTCAGACTGACGGTTTGTCCGCCCGGACGTGATCGTCATGCACACCCCCTAAGACCGCATTACACCGCTCCGCTCCGCTACATAGCATCGCGGTGATGTCATCTCATGTAAACAAATGAGCAATTATTTTATCCTCGAATGTATCGAGGCACACCATATCAAGTATGATCGCAAACGGCGATGAAACGTTTACGCCAAAACTGCTGAATTCAGGCAACACTCCGATCAGCAACTGAACAACTTGGGTGGCCAATATTTGCTTCCACATCACGAACCGAATCCATCATTATTCTCTCTGCGCCGACAATTTGAGTTATATGGGCATGTTCATGAACCAACTTGTTTCCGAATCCTACACTGGTCTTATTTTCTTTTGCTCGTTGTTTTCTTTTTAAATATTGTGTACATCCCATGAGAAATTGCATGCGTGATCCGTGGCAGTCATCCCCGTTTGTCCACCCTGCATCATCTCACCACACCTACTCCATTTGCATTTTCAAGCACTTGGATTTCGTCCCTATGTCACACCTACTTGCGTCACTACAGTGGGTACATTGTTCCGCCAACCAGCATGTGTATGTTGCTCTACTGTTCCACATACAATCTGCTCATTCGGACAGTGCATTTACTGGATCGTTGTGGCCAAACTCTTTCTTTTACTTCGCCTCAATGTTTTCTCTGCATGTCTATCCTCCGTCACCTCCCTACTCTTTGTCCACAGACAACATCCTTGTTTTAGACAAGCCGGGGGAAGAAGGCACCTACGAGTTGTTGCCCATAGACTTCGAATATGCTGGTTACAATTATCGGTAAGTCCAGTTGCTTGTCGTCTTCTTCATTCACTGGTGGTTCCTCGCGGCATATGTGCACACTTGCAATGGCAGATTGGTGCATTCTTTTGGTAAATGTCTGGTAAATCAGCGATCTGTGCTTCCAATTTCTACTCTTCATTGCCGGTGCCGATTCCTCTTGCAATTTACCCACAGTCCTTGCCAGTTACATCTTTTTGACTGTGGTTTCCGCATAATCTATCTGTTGGTATTTTAACCTTAGTTACACTTCCCCCCTCGGATCAACGCTTCTTTCTGATCCTTCTTTATAGGGCTTTTGATGTGGGAAATCATTTCAACGAATGGTGTTATGATTATGCCATACAAGACCCACCTTACTACACCTATAATTATGATCTCTATCCTTCTCGGGAGCAACAAGTAAGTAGCCACTTGGATTGTTGGTTTGGTGTCGGTTATCTTGATGATGGGTCAAACTGATCACTAAACACCACTCTCACATGCTGGCTACTTTAATTAGTCATATAGAACGCCTTGTTTTGTTTTATTGGTTTGGCGACCGCATTTCAATGGGCTCGGAATGGCTGTATTTTTGAATCACCAGTTAACAGTATCTACCCGTGTATGTTTAACGAGTTCCATTCAGTTGATTAACTACTTTCCTGCGGCCCGTTTCAACAAACCAGGCTAATCCTGACCGATACATTGCATATCCGTCCATCTCACATTTCACTGTGGCCGCATGCACTATGTCTGACCAGTTCCAATCCGTTCAGTTAAACAACTATGAAACGGACAGTGTGCTACGGCGGATCTAGTTGCCACGACTCGCCTCCCCAGGATAGCATTAAATGCCAACGGTGAGAAAGTAAGGTGGAACGCATAACGAAGTGCCAACTGAAGGGTTAAGGAAGAGGTGTGTGAACAATTTGAACAGAAACTGTTCTTAACGAGCTGTTTGCAACATTTGGTCGCACCAACCATATGCTCCGTGTCATATCGCACTGTCTAGCTATGGCCAGTTATTTTACTTTTATTCACTTATGATCCCCTCCGTTTTTATTCCATCCCGGAGAGCAATAGTCCAGGAGTAGAAAACAATTCTCAGTGTTAGACGATTCTGTGTTTTTGAACGCATGCAACAGATATCAACTTGAAAATTCCTCTCGGAATTACGTTTCGTATCAGTAATTCACGCAGTCATCTACTTCGACCATCTCGCGGTACAGTTTGGTCGAAAAATACCCCGGCCTTTTTTGCGCCGTAGTTAATATGCCCTTTTTCATTAATTATCATGGTTATTATTATCCTTCCACCTCACCCACATTAAATTCTTAATCACTCCATTGTTCAACACGACTGGGTCGATCTCCTGAGGGGATGGATTAAAGTTTCCAACACTAGTATTTGTACTCATACAGAGCATACTGCCATAGGCTCACTGGCGAGTAATACATGTGTTTGATACAAAAAACCGATTGACGTTACAAGCTAGATAGCTTGAATATCCATGCTATGCCTTTTCTCAATCAATCACATCCATAGCGCTTCCAAATTCCTCAAGAATATCATATTCCTCCATGGATCCTTCAAGGTAGATAGTCCTCGACGCTATCAACTTACATCTAATGTATGCCAACGCTGTTAAGAATGCATATTATTCGTTAATTGACCAAGCCGAAGTTAGTCGATAGTACAAAAGATGAGTACACAGATTGAGATGCTGTTAGCTGATTGGGGATTGGTCACTCAATGGACAGTATCATTTAGGGGCATTCACTCCTGTTCGGTGCAGTTTGATAGCTTTAAGTATCCTTTTGGGAGATCTGTGCTGGAACACATTCTCTTTTTAAGGAGGAATTTGAAAAGACTATGAATGCAATTGACTGAAAAATGTTATGCATATACATGAAAACAACCGTAAAGGTGAGCAAATAGGTGATGGCTTACCTGCTTTAATGCCATGATGACGCGCTTCTATAATGTGCATAGAAGTGCGGGTGAAACCGTTCGAAGAACTACCCCACATGTAAGCAAGTCCTTTGGATATTGTTCCACGATTGGCCGTATTACTTCACTTTAAAAACTTGGATTTATCGCAGTCTGTTATTTTTGGCAACCTCCCAGTCTTTTCGAAAGGTTCATCTGATCAATCAGTCCCTCCAACCATACTTCGGGAACTGCTCTGAAGTGAGAGCTGACTATGGAATTCCCCTTTTCCGTCGCTCTAGCTGTAGTCGGTGGGGCATTAATGGAGGCAGTGAAGTCGTATTGCAAACTTGCAGCTGTTCACTGATATCCAGTCGACTAGGTTATCGTCAGAACACAAATTGCGTAATTGGTTGGCTATCGCCAGAAACGCGATGAGTCTAGTCATTATCGGCCTATTCGGGATCAGTGTCTAAGAATCGGTACGACGCTGTTATTTTCTATGAATGTTTCGCCGACGCAACAAACATTAATACCAATGGAGTGTGAATTTAACTTTAGTACTGCTTGTTGCCTGATCTGACCAAGATTGCGGACGTTAAACAAACAAGTGGGAGATGCTAACCTTGGTCTGAAGGACAAGTGATGCACCCAGAGTAGCATCTACGAAATCTTTCGCAGTCTGTTCCTCAATAGACGTGGAAGAAGACTTGCAAGGAAAAAAACATGCAATGGGGACTGGAGGGGTTTCGGTCTTGCTAGTTCACAACACTGACATCCCAAGACCGGTTCTCTCCTCGTTTGGACTCATCAGGTAGAGATAACCGAAGCTGGGAGTGGATTTCAGAACCTAATGATCAATTGCCGGCTCATTGAAGGAAGAATTGTTTAGGCCACGGGATCTAGAGGGCAGATGATACTCTTCGTCTGTCCATTCCAGGAGTGAGGTTATGTTTGATGGGCTCTGCCTCTAACCTTTGACTCAACGCTGTGAGTCGCAAAGCAGTGAGAGCTAGGTCCAACTCGAGAGTTTGGTTACAGTGTCACATTAGAATGCGTGTGACGTCTGTCACACACAGCTTTATTTCCATTTGGTTCATCTACTCATTAGTAACAGCTTTATTTGTTTGCCGCTTCTGAACCTGGTTTGAATGAAACTGTGAGATAAGCAGTATATGGCGTGTTACAGACATGAAGTGAAAAACTGAGAATCTTGTTCAGGCTGGATAGTAGTGTCGAGGTCTAACCACACCAGTGCTTGGGTACCTTATCGAATACAGCGCAGTCGCGCATCCAGCGATGCCACTGCATCTAAGCGCTGATCATTCGGCTCCACTAGTTCTCTCCGCCATTTTCACCAACTCCACCGATGAGTCCAAACCGGGACAAAACCGGTCGTGTGGCCCATTGTGGGGAGTAAACGACACAAAAACCCCTCCACTTCGGATACAATCTTAGTGCTCGGAATGACGGGTCCCAGTAGCGATCGTAGATCGCAATCCAACCACCCGGCGCGGGCACCGACGTCCAACTCCCCTTGCTCTGTTACTTGATGATGATGGTGACGCCAGTCTTGGCAGCTGGATCCATCTCACCTTTGCGCTCGGCCAATACTTTTCAAATTAGCTTCGATAGCGACACTGACGGGGGGGCACCTACGTTTCCGTTGGGTTGCATTAACCTCTGTCACCCACGCAAAGCATCCAATTCCTGCCTATGCTTGTGTGTCAGGGAGTCGAATCACCGCGTTTGCTTTGTTTCCAAGAGCTTGGGTCCATACAGTTCTGCACTTTTCCAGCACCGTACCAATCGCTATGTTGAGTTAATTTGCCTTTGTTTCTCTCTCCTTCACCGCCATTTTACTTCTTCCAGTCCCAACTAATTTCCCTCGATGGTACTCCATTTTATTCCTCCTTCTCATATGTCAAACCCTGAATTTTTACGACACTCTTATTCTTCTCACAGGCGTTCTTTTGGACTGCATATTTCAATGCTGACTGCGTTGAACGAAACAGTTCGGGTGACTGTGGTTCCCCAGACACTACAAATGACCATACAAGTCAGTTGAATGGCGAACATGACTTTGACAAGCTGTGGATTGAAACGGCCTACGGCTCGTTGTATTCACACTTGTTTTGGGCCGCCTGGTCCTTGGTGCAATCCCAAATATCCAGCATCCGTTTTCGCTTCAACGTGAGTTACGACATCTTATTGTTCATGACAGGCTTTACGATTGTACTTCGTTCCCGTAATATGGTTGTTGTCGGTACTCTATTGCCCGTTACTTCCTTTATGTCTCTTGAAGGCTTCATCGAAGGTATTGACGTGGTCGTTTGGCTGACGATATAGAGGAACAAGAGTTAAGGGCGAAACTTATTTTCCGTAGTTCATTATCAAGGTACCACACCACAATTAAGAAAGTTAGAAGGGACGTACTGGAGTTAGAAGCAATTAGTCATTGGATCGAAATGCCTAGATGATATGGCCGCGTACTCACCCTCATAACTCAAGGTGGTCTATGACGACGATAAACCGAAGGCCTGAACAAATCTATTTTACACCCACTTGTCCGGATTTCGGGATCCGAATTGCCATCATCCCTGCTGCGGCATCCGACCACTCATATGTGGCGCCCTGATACACGCCTCTCGATTCTACCACGTTCTATAACGAACTGTGTGTGCACCAGCATGCCGATGCGTTGTGTTCACGGACCACTAACCAGAAGCTCGTCTGGGAGTGCCGGACTGTGTAACTGAGGCCTATCTGATGGAAAAGGAGGTATAAGGATCCAGCCTGCCAACTTCGATTTATGTAGGGGGTATAATCAATATTTTCGCAATGTGTGGGAAATATGCAATATAGTAACATCCAAGATTTCACATAATATGGCATTTCGAAACCACTGCGCTCGTCAACGTGGTGTCCTTTACTGATCAGGTGGTTAGTTATGGCATCCAACTTAGTTTTCTATCCTTTCTGCTGATGAGCGAATTCGGTAGCTGTTTTTTGATTCGCTTTTCTAAGTGCCTGATCGTGTGTCCAATGTACCTAGCTCCACAGGAGCAGATGAACCGGTAGATCACTGTTCTTTGGAGTTGATGAGGCACTTTGTCTTTTAATCTAGGGACAACTAGCGATTCACTCGTATAAATCATATTGAGGTTGGCTGCGTAGAAAGTCTTTCTAAAAGATCGCACTGACATTCGCTTACATATCTCAGCTGCTTTGCCACCTTTAAGGGGATCTTGAGGTACAACTGTTTCTTCTCAGCCGCTTGTACCATGGGCCTCGGATCGTTGGGTTTCATATGGATGTCAGTGAAGCGCCGTGGATAACCAGTTTCAAACAGAGTGTTCTTGATTCGTCTCACTTCCTCCGCAATAGTATCTTCGTTGCACGGTTAATTGACGTATACACCAGTGTTCTCTTTCCAATGAGTTGGACGACGCTCTGGAAGTGTGTGTATTGCCTCGTCCAGTACGGCTTCCTAAATAGTGCTAACTGAATATGTACGCGAAAATCGGTGCAATCCTGTAGAAAGACCTTCTACGCAGCCAACCTCAACGTGATTTATACGAGCGAATCGCTAGTTGTCCCTAGATTCAAAGACAAAGTGCCTGATCAAATCCAAACAACGATAATCTTCGGTTCACCTGTGGAGCCTGTTACATTAGACACGATCAGTCACTTAAAAAACGAATCAAGGATCATCTACCGAATTCGCTCATCAACAGAAAGGATAGAAAACTAATTTGAATGCCATAACTAACCACCTGATCAGTAAAGGGCACCATGTGGACAAGCGTAGTGCCTTCGAAACTTCACATAATTTGCTATCTTACTTGAGCCATCAGTGGAATATTATGTATTCGATTTAAACTACCGAAAGTTTGGTGAATAGATAAATAGTTTTCTGTCAACCCAGTTGAGTGATTTAATCAAATGGTACAGCAGGATGGCATAAAACAGGTTCAGTCTATTCAACTTCGTTCCCAAGCGAATTCTGTCAGTTCTCGATCCATCGAATGAATTGGTGATAGCACGGACGATGACTAGAGGGTTGCTTCCGTATGCTCCATGGTCGCCTAAATGCGGAGCATATTTTTTCGCACCGTCTAATCAGATTGTACAAACTCCTATAGCAGCCATCCCACAGCATGGCCACACGGCACGAAGTAGGGTAACTGATCGACAAATTGGGTTTTAGTGCCTAAATTTCTGCGTACTAGCTTTGGTATCAGCCATACAATTGGTCATAGATTATATCGCCGGCCCGTAGCTTAAAGGATCACAAAGCTACCTTGTAATCCGAGGGCGCGGGTTCGAGTCTACGTTGGGTACAAGACGACTCTCACAGTATCCTTACCTCATGCGCAGCTCTTGATGATTGCGCCACAGCGAAGCGTCGGTACTGCGTACCGGCGTACTGCTGCTACCTTACCATACATTGTATCCGCTTTGCACAGAATAAAAATACTACGACTCATGCACTCTAGTTCTCCTTCTTATACTACGTGAGCCTTCCGATGTAGCTTGGAGAAATCTCTGGTTTCTGTCACCAACGATGCTTCACTCCAAGCTCGGTTCTGTCCTTGTTTGAATTTTCCATTATATGTGTACGTATTTATTTATTTATTTATTTATTTATGATTTATTAACACCTCGGAAAATGATTGTCGACAGCGACGCCTGATTAGGCAATTATTAAATCAGCTGAACACCCCTTTACATGTCGTCGGCAGTGCCAGCATATGTTTATTGGATATTCACTTACTAACATGTTGTCTCGGCGAATTGCTCACGTTTTCAGCGAACTCGTTAGAGTTCCTATTCGTGACGACGCATTATCGACTTCATACTTTCCAACAGGTCGGTATTCTGTTCATACATTGATCGGTTGTACCAACAGATCGGTGCCTAGATTTATCGATCACTAATCGACTGTCTGTGCAGGCCCACTTTTTTCTAACTTAATGTGTCAAGACTGCAGCCATGCCTTCTATTTCCGCGTGAATTTCTAGACAATTTTTTTCAGCTAAGTAGGTGGTCTTATTTGTATTCTCTGGTCTTGTTCCGTACCATTCGCGATTTTGACAAGCTGAATGACTTGTGTTCTTTAGTGTCTTCTGTATCAGTACACGCCGTGTGTTGTGAAGTTCAACTGTCGACCAGGGACCAGCCGTTTCTCTTCTTTTCGGGTATTGCCAAACTTTCCCATAGTCCTTATCTACTCTCAAAAGTCAAATACCGACTTATTTACCGATTTTTCTAGGTGTTCGGTTCCATTCGCTGAAAGATGTATCCTATCACCAACTGGACACGCTCCTCTGTTACAGAAAAATACTGGTACCGTTTTTCTTGCTGGTGATCTGAACGCACAATTTGGTTAAATATTGTCCTGTTATGAGCTGCATCTGAGTGGCCAACCATACTGTGGGCTCCCCGAAGGATATCGGTGAGCGCTTGCTACACCTATGTGAAGATGCTCGTCTCTTTCTCGCGGGCACTACTTTTCGACATAGCACTCGCAGAAGAGTGACTTGGCGCCCACCAGCCATGGACACATCACATCATCACACATCACATCGCGATCAGTTACCGCTGGATAGGCTGCGTCTAAACCTGTTTCTTGATTGGAAGCACGAGCGTGGATTCCTATCACGTTCTTATGTGTACCAATCTTCGGTTGCGTCCCGGTGGACGTCCGCAACATCGTTGTGACCGCAAAGACACCAGCCGACTGGCGAAGCCAGGTGTTCTGATTGTGTATCAAACTACACTGGCAGTCGGGCTGATCAAAGGCCCAATGAACACTAAGATCACTGGTTGTATATTCACCAGACGTTACTCTCAGCAGGCATATCTTCATGTGGCAACTGGAATTTCCAACCAAGAAATTGGGTCTCTGCACAGTATTCGGAACTTACGGATGCTCACTGACGTCTTCCGACTGGAAGCGAATACAGTGTGACTGGCACAAACCTCAGGACAGAACTGCGTGCTAGCCTGAAGAGAGACCGCGAAGCGTAGTAGCCCCATCATGCATAGGAAATGGAAACAGCCGCTGCCGTTTGTAACCACAGACTGACTAGCATGCGTGAAACTCATCTACGCGGATAGCAATGCGGATTTCATCAAAATTTGTGCTGCATCGACCATATTCTTACTTTACGTCAATTGTTGGAACGCTGACATATTTATCGGCGACCCATCGTAGTCATGTTTTTCGACATCAAAGGTGCCTTCCATTCGTTGGATCGATCTGCCCTTTGGGACTGTCTGCTGAGGAAAGATGTGCGCTTGATAAATACATAAACATTATCCGAGCGTTGTAAGCGCATAGTTCGGACAGAGTGAAGGTTTACGGCAAACTGTCGCCACTCTTCAGTATCACCAGCGGTGTGAAACAAGGTTGCCTGCTGTCACCTTTCCTATTTAACTTCGCTATTGGTGGAATCATGGGAACAGCGTTTGCTGGACACGACCTAGAAGGTGTGGAGCAACTTCCTGATGTGCGATTTCTTGACTTGGAGTACGCGGACGATATTGCCCTAATCTGGGACTGCTCCCAAACAGCAGCACTGGACCGATTAGCACTGGTTATCAATCGTTTTGTGTCGACGAACAACATGCCTCTTCGTTTGCGAAACACCTGATGGGAAAGGGTCATCAGGTGGACCCCAACACGGCGTTTAATCTCATCTATCGTAACACAAACGCCAGAGTCCTCAAGTTTGCCGAGGCAATGGCCATAAAAAAGCATTCTCCAACATTGTGCGTCCAGAAGCAACTGTTTGTTACGCTCAAACTCCCTTGGAGTTAGTAATTCCTCCTCAACCTGTAGCCAACGTTTACTACGCTTGCATGTGACCTCACGCTTTCGATTTATTGATTTCTTTTTTTATCACGTTATCATTTGATATGTTGTCTGTTTGCAAGTGAACAGAGGGCACAAAATAGTACCATCTTGCAACATTCGTCTTCTTATTGTGCTATTCAACTTTGGGCTTTGATAAAGCAAGACGAAACAACATTTAACAGAATTGACTGATTTCAGCAATTTCGCGTATTCTCATCAGCCGTTTACATACAGTTAGTGGAAAACAGTGCGGTGTTAAGAGCAAAAATTTCAAAGCGGTCGAAGGTCCTTAGGCTCACGTGACCCGTTCCTAGGAAAACGCGATCACTAGCCTTTCCAGCCTCACGAAATCCGTTTGCTTGCACAGATTTGGCTTCAGCTGAACTGCAGTAAGCGGGGATTGGCTTGTTTGCTAACTACCCTGAAATTGCCACGTGGGTTTTGGCATTCAGGGCAGTCAAGTATGTGGCGGGCAATAGAGCTAGTCGGTAGCTTCGGACCCTTAGCGATCATGTTGCGCGGAACATGCTCTGCAATCGTCGCTGACAGCCTTCTCTCAGTTCGGCCTATGTAATTGCTACCGCAAGTACAATTAAAGAGATAAATGTATGAGGCGGTAACTTGAGAGTCCGGTCTGTCCAGGTTGGATTTACAGAGCAACCTTCTGACTTGATGCAATACCACTAGCTCAGCCGCATGGTAACACTTCTTAATTGATTGACAGAGGCGATGCCGGCATCTTTGGTCAACTTGATCTCCTTTGAACAGCAGTGTAATGAGTACTTTTTTCTTCGGGACATCGGTTGGTGGTTTGTCTCCGGATCTTATTTTCGCGTGCTGAGCTATAAATCGCGCTGGATACCCATTCTCTTGTGGTGTCAAGGTGACTCGTTCTAGTTCACATTCGATTGTGCCTAATGAGTAAATTTGACGAGCTCTAGCAAAAGTGGTACGTACTAAAGCTCGTTTATAGTTCATTGAGCAAAAGCTATTAAAGTTCAAGTATTGTCCCGTTCAGGTTGCTTTTCTGTACACAGATCGGACGAGTGTACCATCTGGCTTTCTCTGTAACTTAACATCTAAGAAGTGGAAACATCCGTCGGACTCGTTTTCCATTGTGAACTTGGTAGCTGAATGGCACATATTCATCAGTTCCAATAAGTGCGCCGCCTGTTGGGGTGTGTCACCATTGCAATGCAAAGCCGGCCGGTGGCCGAGTGGTTGGCACGTTTGCTTTCCAACCATAAGGTCACCGGTTCGAATCCGCGTAGGGGTGGGCGTCCTCGCGGTATACTCAGCCCGCGCGCGACTGGTGGTGGTCGCGCGGCAGCGAAGCGCCGTTACGGCGTATAAGCTGACACATTCCATTCCAACATTGGTAGGGACCCAATCCTGCGCTAACACTTTGTGGTGATCAGCCAGAAGTCGTTCAGGAATTCAACTACCTGGGCGGATATATTAGCGCCCGTGGAATCGAAGCTGAGATTACAAACCGTATAGATTCCTCCTCCAATCACGATTTCATAGCAAATTATGATATAAGTTAATATGAGATTTAACATTCTTTCACTTAATTTTGCATGTTCTGTAGTGTTATTTTTTATATATTATCTTTTTTATTGCGGTACATTAGCTAAGGCGTGTTTCTCACCCTCAGCTAACGTGTATTGATGATGACGATGATGATGATCGGTTCCATTCGTGCGCATATGTTCTGTTCCTCCACTGATGCGACTCAGTTTTGTGCATTTTAACACATCTGAATTTCGTGTCCTGTTTTGCCGGCTAAACAAGCTAGCGGATATTGCCTTCCGATTGATTTCAAGGTTAGTGTTGGTGACATGCTGCCTTGGTAACCACTGACGACGGGAATGAAACCGAGGATATTTCTGGTGGAATCTAAACTGAGTTGCCATTGATGGTTTTTAGATGATCTTCGTCAACTACACCTTAGCTCAGCGGTAGGCCGGCCCCTGGCGTAAAGGATCACAAACCTGGCTTGTAATCCGAGGGCGCGGGTTCGAGCCTGCGTAGGGGACAGAGCGACCCTCGCGATATCGTTAGCGCACCCACGATTGTTAGTGGCTGCTCGGTGGTATAATTAATCATCAATAATCAAAGTCATGCGGGACACTTACTTGGCTCACAACGATTAGGTTCGCTGTATTACCCGTTACACTTCGATGTGTAACTGAGACCACCGTGCGTTCAACTGGTGATTGTCAAAGGCGCAACTCAGGTTAGGACCTACATCAACGTTTCTGAAGTGCCCGTCGATGTTCTTCATTAAAGCATCATGGTAAATAAAAATTTTAAAAGAATTGTGTCCGCTGTACGTCGTAACGGCGCTTCGCTGCCGCGTGACCACTACCAGCCGCGCGTGAGTTGAGTATACCGCGAGGACGCCCGCTTCTACGCGGATTGACACTTTGCTGGTGGCCGAGTGTCAGTTTAAATCGAATCTATTTCGGTAACTGTCTACTTCCCTCTCATCAACTCCGCGCCCAGGCGTTTTAGGTTAGGTCATTTACAGTTGGCGGGTGAGGTGCACTCTAGCTTTACTTTGATGATAGAAGAGACCGGTGGCAATCTCTTCGGACCAAGTGCAGAAGCTGCGGTTGGGCGGCAAGAGCATGCGCAGTCCGTTTTGGTAAATCCTATTGGTGTTTTCAACGGATTCCAAATCGCAGCGGGAGAGTACGCCCAGATCTTTTACGGATGGCGATGGGTGTAGCTGTTGGCTGGCTAGATTGTATATTTGGCCATTACCACCCTTGCCCAGTCACTGTACTTGATCCCAATTTATTCACGATCCATACAAACGTGGCTCAGCTTCCCCGTACGGTTTGTACGTTGTTTGCAGATGGTGTGGAGAGTAGTTAGCGCACCCTATGACCATGACCTGCTTCACCTGGACCTTGACCGCCTCTCCATGTGGTCTACGGAGGTCAAACCTACCGATAAACCCAGTCAAGTCGCTATTCATGTGGCTGGTTAACTGTGTACACGGTGTGAACACTGTGGCCGGTCAACCGTTGCATCCCACGCCTTTCGTGAAAGACCTCGGTGTACTCCCACGCTACGACCTAAAGTCCGTAGACAACACGAGTGTATTTTACGTAAACGGACTTCCTATGCTTTGCGCGCTCAAGCGCAACTCTTGCATTTGGTCCGAAAACATTGTCACTCCCATTTTCATCTCAATCATTCGACGAATGCTAGAGCGCGGCTCACCTACTTACTATCCTTAACCCGGGCCGAGGTACAACGGATTAAGCGGTTACAGCATATGGCCACCTGGCTCATCCCCACCTTACTATTGCGGTTTGACCTCATCATGACGCACTGTACATTGCATCTCTGTGATTACCCCATCCTATGGCCTCTGTTGCATATGCGCACAACAAGCAGCACTCGAGAACATCGGTACAAGCTTGTAGTATCGGATTTGAAGCGGCTCTCCACCAGCTCTCTTTCGTACGAATAGTGGCGAATGTATGGAACAACCTGCCGCAGCACGTAGTCGGGATAAAGTCAGTGTCGGAACTCAAGAAATTCCTACACAAGCACTTTGCCGACATGAAATACCTCGAACGCTCCGCAACATAACAGTTCTTTGTAGCTGAGTGATTTTAGATGCAGCTATATATGGACACCACTTCTTGCTGTTTCCAACCAGTTTGCAGTGTTTTCACGCTTTGTCAACTCCTCGAGCACCACCACATTTACCACAGGCTCACTATCGTCCAATTTCTAGACTTAAGGGCTGTATTCGACTCGGTTGATCCATCTGCTTTATGGCGTTACTTGCTAAGGAATGAGGTGCCAGAGAAGTATGCCGCCATCTTGCGAGCACTTTACCTTCATACCTCCGGCAGAGTGAGGGTTTACGGCAAGCTTTCCTCGCCCTACACTGTTAACAGCGGTGTGCGACAGGGTTGCCCTATGTCCCCATTCTTCTTCAACTTTGCAATCGAAGACGTCCTGTCGACAGCTCTAGGTTTCCAAAATTTTGGTCTAGTGCTTCTGCCGAATTAGCGAACGATCGACCGACTTAGACTACGCTAGACTATGCACCGAGTAAGTAACGCATTCTGAATCGTTTGGCGGTTTAAGCATCTAAGTATGACATTCGCTTCGCCCCGAAGTGTAGAGTACTGTTCCAGGATTGGCTCGTTCCAGCTCCTGTGCTTATCCTCTAAGGTTCATAACTTGAACGGGCAGACAGTTTCATCTACCTTGCGAGCTGTGTTTCTGCTGGTGACACTATCTTTGTGCCGTTAAAGCCCGATCAGCATTTGTCAATCTTTGACACTATTGGTGTGTTTGGGACGTCTCATTCTTGATAAAGCGTAGGATTTTCAGTGCATCTGTTCGTTCTCACTAGTTGTATGGCTGAGAGTCCTTACGGATTCGCGTGGAGCACATACGCCGCCTTTGGACGACGGCTGTTTGAGAAGAATCGCTCGTGTGTGATGGCAACACCGTGTCCAAAATGATGACGTTAAGCGTCGTGTCATGGGGAATGCGAGTATTCCTTTCAACAAGCTGGTTTTGCTGTGCCAGTTGAGATGGCTCGGTCACGTCCTATGCGTAGCGCCTGAGCGGATCGGGGTCCACACTGAGATTGCGCGTCGCAATCCACTTATACAATGAGTACTTCAAAATCACCCCCCACTAGGTAGTTTTTTCCACATGCATATGTGTGGCTCCGCTTACAACCGGCGACTACTAATCGGTTAAACTGCTCAATGATGTTTGGCATCCAGCGTCACTCACCACGGGATGCATGAAATCACGTTCATCAACTTATGTTCCGCAGGATTCTGTTGTGTATGCGATCTCGAAACAGTGTGTCAGCTGATTGTTAGATTGCGGTAGCACATCGGTGGTTCTCTCCGTAGCGCGCTGCATCGCTTTCACAGAATGATCACATGCCTCTTCTCAACTGATCCGGATGTAAAGTTTGGCAACTTCACAACGCTTTTACATTTCGCTCGGCAACCCTTGTTCCAATGTTGCGCGAACTGACATCGAAGCCGTCTAGACCACCCTGAGACCGCATGTATTGTCTCTGTTGTTTGTGTGCTGCTGTGTGAACTAGAAGCGATTTGGACGCATACCATACCGTTTGAGCTCAGACGAATTCCATCACGATTAAGTGCAACTTTCGTATCCGGGTAAATTTTGTGGAGATGATACACACGATAACTTGTTGCTTGATGGCTCATTGCCCTTCGCTCTTTTTGATGTCTAAAGTATCAGAGACCAAGTAAGCTATTTCTATTGATCAACCAGCTAATTCTCATTTGGGCAACCTGCGTTCATGAAATGGCAATTGGCTGTATGTTTATACTTCTCAGCTTCTCATCAATTCGCTATACCTCTGACTGAGAATTTTGGAGTGTTGAGTTCCCTCTCGTGTAATGAATGTTTTAACTCTTTGTCAACGGAACATTCCGTCCTCCGTTGTCCTCATTTTGGCCACCACGCGGAGAGTTTAGTACTTTTTTGGGACAGCACATCCTACCAATTTTTGCCACCTTACAGCAGTCTCCGTCTTTGCCGCCTCCTGATTATCGTGTCTGTAACCAACATATGCCGTTCTGCAACTGTTTCAACCATGTCCTTCACAAGGTAGTTATCCTGTTTCCACCATCCGCAAATGGACATGGTTTAAGACATTGGTATAAGAGTTTGTTTCCATCTGACTGTGTCCGTTTGTGAACAACTTCATTTAAAGTATTTGAAATGCCATAATACTATCTTTTGGGATGTAACATTTTAACTCCTACACCGGTGTCGTCTCCTCAAGTTGTTTCAAACGCAAATTATACTGTGTCGATGTAACTTCCCCAGTGGTTTTACAGCTTGTCGTTGCCCAAGAGCCAGATCGATTGCATCACACGGGTGCTGTTTGTCCGGCCGATTGTTCGTGCTGGATGCCACCTGTCGTTGGTTAGAATACGAACGGCTTCACTCGATAGATCTCACTGCAACTCTGAACGATTGTCAGCAACCTCATTAGTCCTTCCATGATATTTTTTCACTCTCCTCTGTCCGATGAACCTAAGCTGTTTGGTCATTGGTTTACGTCACTGTGTCCACCAGTATGATTGCAAATTTTTCGACTTATTTGGGTAGTTTATGAGCATCATATTGAGGTAACTCCGTTCTCAAAATATTTCCTTGGACGATATCAGAATTCCATAAAAACCTGTAACACGAGGTCTTAATTGGTTCCTCTTTTGTCGCAGACCTCTCAGCACCAATCGAGGTGGCTTCTTCACTGCGTACTAGTGAACGGTTACCTAGAAAACGCCGACCTCAAACTTGTTCCTCTAAAACGGTTCTCTCTGTTTTGGAAAATCTGTCTACAAATCCTCCATGTGGTTTATCTTGTAACCTCTATTTGGTTAGTATTCCATCTTTTGGAGCACTCGGTATACATGCGTTCAATATATATTCACCAGTAGGTCATTTATTGGTCTCCTCAAATATCATGGTATTGTGTTCATGCAACAGTATAGATCACAGGAATAGACAGACCGCTTAGTCTCCAAAGAACCTTTTGAAATATCGCAGACGTTTCTTCATTAACCCGGAAGCTTAATTACTGTGATGCTGCAACAGATGGCAATTGGGTGTTACCCGCCCGAAAAACTACCCAGCGCGACGCGTTTCAAACTTATCATGTTGTTATAATTGAGGGAACGCCGCCTCTGAGATGATTGCGTAATTGCCTGGTAAGATTGTCGCTGGCACGGTTGGAGCACGCCTACGATGACGACTTGTAACGCTGGCCACTCGAACGGAGTTGCGCTGACCTGATGACGCTAGCTTAGCCGGTGCGACGGAAAATTGAGGGAGCGTGTGAACGATCCTAGCCGCACGTGTTCGGATAGACGCTGAGCCCTCGGAACGGACGCACACGAGGGGGTTACGAAAGACGCGCGCTAATGACTTAGACGCGAAGGCTGGCCAGCTAACGACTCACACGCAATCACGTGACCCGACCGACTCCCAACTGAGGCGAAGAGAAAGAAAGGCATGTGGTCCTCTGTAGGCTCTTTTACGACCAACAAAGGGCAATCACAGTTAATGTTATGGGTTATTAAGTTAGGGAAAATAGTCACCACGAAGAGGTGGTAGTTTGCAAATGACCATTGTCTAAAGGTGCGCAGTTTGGGCCGCGTCTCGGAGTGGCTGAGCTCTGCTACGTTGTGGGGAGGAATTGGACCCCGCTTCCCACAGCCATTCTGCCGGGGTTGCTGGCGCGTTTTTGCGGGGATTTTTGGCGGGCCCGCAACACAGGTGTAAACCGCAGGCGTCGAACCCGGGACCATTGGAATATTAGTCGAAACCTTTACTCTTCTGGCTACCGAGTCGCGACAGCCATCGTTCGGCACAACGGTTAATGCCTGATTGGAGGGTCATTTTGAAGTGCACGTTTATGTGAATGAATTGTGATGCGCATTCTCAATATGGACTGCGATTCCCATTTTCCATCTGGTTCAGCTACGTCCCTAGTGATCGATTAACCAAGGTTCATTTCAATGGGAATTGTGGTTCACATTGAGATTGCGCATCGCGATTCAGTCCCACAACGCATGCTTCAAAATGACTCTCCAATCACTATGGTGCTGTTTCTGATACACTTAAACTCAATATTGGAAGTCATTTTTGACCGGCGATTGTAAACTGCCAATTGTAGATTTTGCTATAAAAACTAACCAAATCCGTGTGACAGATCACCTGCACTATCGGGTCCATTCATCCTATGGCATGCAATTTTTACGTCGAACTTCGCCGGGCTGATTTTTCCTAATTCCATTTTTCTCATCGCAACTAGGTTACAAGTCAGATAGGTCGACTGGATGACCGTTTCGCTTTACTGGGGTCAGTCAGTGGTGCGTGTTCCCTTGCCCCCCCCTTCAGGAATAGAACGTATGACTGTTACTGATTACAACAACAGTCAGCAGCTTATGTCACTAAGTCATGGGCAACAATAGTTGACCTTCATGTATCGAAATATGACTACGATATAACCCGACGCGTCTTTCACTAACATGCAGGTTACTGCCCGTGGAGAGGACATTTGTTAGCTCTCAGGTATCAGAACCCTTTTTCACGGTATCCCTGAATTTACACAGTACTTTGAGGGATTCTGTAACATTTGTATACTTCATCGCAAATAAATTAGTATCCAGTTAGGTCAACTACCAATCCGGAAATCATCATATTTAGATTTCTGTTGCTCTCTTTGATGCGCTGACGAAATTTGCCTCCCAAAGGCGCGGTTGTCAACTACGGGGTCAATACAGCTGTCCATATTGGATTATTAACGGCACTTGCTCCTCTCCCCTAAGTTGATGATCGTTGCTCGCACCCACGAGTTCCCTGATGGGGATCTAATGTGAGCCTATCCTTCCATATATTCTCACCTAACAGTGACTGAATTAGCCCGACTCATGAGCGTCATTCACTCTTAACCAGTGGTTTTCAATCTACCCCTCACGGAATACCCGGTCATTGATCAAACGTACGTTATAAGTGTGTGCCAAAATTCGTTGCTTGGATCGAGGCGTTCAGCACCACCACATTCTGGCTCTCGTGGAACCTGCACAAAAATTGTGTGTGGCTTAGCAACAAGCTGCATTGTCCTGTTTTACTCCTTGGGACATATTTGAACGTTAGGCTGGTGCGGTGGTTTGCCTGATTGCATGCTCTTTTGAGTTGCGCTGGTTACCACTTTCCAAGTGTCTTTTGAGCTACCAATACCCTGTTGTTTAATAGCTAGATGTACTGACATGCTTCTAATATGAGATCACTGGATTTATTCCTTCGGAAATTAAGCATGTGAAATGCTTATTGATGGATTAACAACTCAACTTGGCTAGTACACAGCGCGAGCCTCTGCTGACTGGAGGCTGTTATAGTTGTATAGCTAGAGAGTAAGCCAGTGTACCGCGAAAAACCCATGTTCTGGGCAGCAGAATTATTAGCGGTGGGCAGATCAAATCGTACTGTCAAACCGTGGCTCCATACTTATTATCATAAACAATAGTGCAATAATTTGATGTACTCATGAGTAGGGGATTTCGATGTAATTAACTGAGGTCCATCGCAGCCAGTTTCCAAATCCGATAGTCGTCCACATGCCCGGAAAAGCACTAGACTGCAGTTTCAGCCTGTTGGGCATCGTCAGTAGTGCGCATCCATCGGATCCGTCTAAATGCTGTCGTACATAGCTACTGTTAGTGGACTTTTTGTCTTCCGGGGCCAACCCTGTCCTATGCGACGTTCGTAATTTGCATGGCAGTGGAGGATAAGACGCGCTATATCGCAGTTAGCTTGTACATCATGACGGTCCGAACCTGTCTCCCGTGGCCCAGTGGCATAAGCTGCTGACTGGCGGTTCAAGCCGTTGGTGGTCATGGGTTCGAATCCTGACTGATCCGATGGATGCGCACTACTGATGATGCCCAACAGACTGAAACTGCAGTCTAGTGCTTTTCCGGGCATGCGGACGACTATCTGATTTGGAAACTGGCTGCGACGGACCTCACTTAATAGTGCTATAGACTTGGAAATTAATGGAATGGTTTGCGAGGACCGGGAAACAGTGAATCCGTGTATCGTTGAAGCAGTAATAGATGTGAAAAACCAGTGAATGTTATACAGTGAAACAAATATAGAAGGTGCAACATTTACAGGTTTATTGTGTTGTGCAGACTCGACCATTTGCAACAATGGCGCTAATCAATTGTCAGGCAATGATGCGATCATAAATCTGGAAGTGGGTGAGCTACTCGTTATGTGTAAGTAGTGCGGAGAAGTTCGCAACTTAGCATTGTCATTTCCGTCATTCACCGCAACCTTTGTCACACTGACCTATTTATTACCCTAAAACTTGGTATTGTGTCACTGCATACAAGTAGTTTCCCGCTGATTTATTCACTCACTTTGCATTTATTTGTCTTCTCAGTAGTGGTGATAGCTTTCTTCGGTTGCGTATCGATCACAAACACATCAGCAGCACGGCTTTCTAGCACCAGTTCACACTTCGACTCGGATTGACCGCATTTTCCTCAGATATAATTGACTGCCATCGATACAGTATCGTGGCTTGGTCTAGAGTACTTGTCTAGATTCCGATCATGCTTCCGTTCGTGTCCATCTACCACTCACTCGTCATGCCTTTGTCAATTATTCATTTTCAAGTTTTCTGACCAACTGAATTCGCAATCTGTGAAACCGAAATATCCATCTGAAGTGCTCCATTAGCTGTCAGCGACGAACCAGGTAGATCATCCGAACGCAATACTCAATGCAGAGAGCACTGAAGGTCACCTACCCTACTGGCTTAAAGCACCAAAACAGATATATAGCGCTACGATTACTTCAATTAGAGCATGAAACATTGATTCGGGATAATCCCGAACTTCCCATCTGTCACCATGAGAGGTTGTTCATTAAACTAGCCATGACTCGGATGAGATGGAAGAGTTATTGTTATTGCCAGAGAGACTAGCAAGTTCTCTTACTCTAGCACGTTCACACCAACCGCTCTCATGGTTCTTTTACCAACCTCTGCGCAACTCTCGATCCAGGGATCGGTGTTCTTCACTACAGTTGGTGTCGTCCGGGACCGAGTGGCGTCTGTCATTCAGCGACTTTTTCAGCGTGCGTCGGTATCAGAGTATTTCGATTTTTCGCTTCCACTATCCGCGTGTGGCCTGTATCAAGATGCTCTCCGTGTCGTTGCATTCAGCCACGAATACTCTATCGACGCATGTACTGACCGTGTTCATTCTCCGTCGAGCATGACTGGTCATCACCTATATTTCATCGTTTTTTTCACACCACCTTTTCTTTTTTTCATCATTAAGAAGCATCCATATGATGTTGATTTGTATAGATTGTTTACTGCCGAACTCGGAACTGTACTGGCCCAAAATTGTACTATTTTCCTATCGCTATCTCCTAAACACGACCACTCTACCAAACCACTGTCTTCTTATTTTCTTCCCTAACTATGGTTGGCGAGCATTTTTGGACATTATCGGTGATTTTCTACTCTTGGAACATATCCTTCGAAGTCGCAATAGCCTGAACAGCACAAATGTACATGAATGGAATACGCAAACACGGGTCGCCTCCATCAAATGACTTGGCGCGCGAATTGAGTGAAATATGTCCGGTGATCAACGAATATGGGAAACACACAACGGTGCCATAGTCGTAGGACTTTATTCGGGCGATTTATTTTATTTTATTATTTATAAAGGGACCATCTGAATTAGAACTCCAGAGTTATATGTAAGTGCTTAGAAAAATCCCATTGGAAAAATACTAATTAGTGTAATTGAGCCTGTAATTTCGATAAATCATTAGTAGGTTACTTCTCCGGTGTTCCTAAATCCCCAACTCAAATAATGATAAAACGAGTATTAGGCTTAGATTTCTTGTAGCGCCTGCTCTATCAGTTTAACTGGCGTAGATTTATCATTGTCGAGTTCCAGTGTTTGTTGGTATTCATCTATATCTATATCTATATATCTATACATATATCTATATATATCTATATATATATATCTATATATATCTATATATATGTATATATATATCTATATATATATCTATATCTATATACCCACTGCTGCTACTGTTGCGCCATAGTCTCATGTCCTGGGCGCCTCCACGTGGCGACCGCTGGGTGGGAGTTAGGTTTCGCTCTTCTCCCTGCTAAGATCCAGGACACCAATCCGCATGAGTCGGCTAACTGACCATGTGCTAGACCCGCTGCCTTTCGGGTGTTCATTTAATCGAAGGCTTTGGCTGAGGACCCGAGTCGTTCTCCTGTCAGGTGTGGGCGCCCTGGCAGTATCCTAGTCCATCCTCTCCGGAGGTTAGGAAGTGGTCGATGGCCCACTTCCCGTAAAACCTAGCCATGGGAGACAACAGGTTACGGGTTATATTCTCAATGCTCGCTTATCATCTTCTATTACGATTACCCCAGAGCTAGCCAGTCCGATCAAGTCAGTCTGCTGCGTTACTGGCAGATCAGAAAACGTTACCTACATCATTAAATACACGAGCAAGCTACATGTACAGATTGTTATGAGCAAGCTCTCGGTCCTATTCAAAACTCGAGAACTGAGCAAAGTCCGGTAATTTTTCAGCTCCGCATTTGTCAATACTCTATTGGTTACATACACGTATGGCCAATAGCAGAAGGGGTCTGTCCTTGACAGGAAAGTTGGATAAAATTTCCTGGTATCCACCAGGAACCTCACAGGTCAAGCTGTCGCGTGATCTACACATTTCTCCTCCTACCTTAGTGAGGTTGATTGCCAACGAAAAGGAACCTCGACAGAATTTGTCGCATGACACTGCAGGCTTTCAGAAAAGGAAGCGATGTAGAAAGGATAACGGCGTTGAAACTCCTTTGAAAGACTGGATGATATCGGTTCGTGAGCACAACCAACTAGTTACAGACCCGATTCTGAAGTAAAAGGGAAGAATTCGGGGCAAGACTTGGAAGTATCTTTGCTGCCACAGAAGGCTTACTGGAAAGCTGGAATAAAAGCAATCAAATTGTGTTAAACGTGCGCATGGCGAAAAGAGTTCTGTGGACAGAGCAGTCTGTGAAAATTGGCCGAGTGCTTAACTGCCTAAACTTTTAAATGCATTTGTTGATAACCACATCGAAAAAAGCCATGGATAGGACCACTTTTCTGCCCTGCGCCTAAATGTCAGGCACGAATTAAAACATAGTGCTTTTGATTGAAAAAAGTAAAGAACTACGATGTTTTAATGTCGTGAATTATGTTGCTCTTGGATAAGTGCACATCGCATGCACAGGTAGGAAGACCGAAAAACATTCAAATTGAATTTTTGCTGGCAAACACGACCAGTATTCTTCAACCCATGGGCCATGGTTTGATTACGAACCTGACAATCTATTACAAACAAGGAATCGTGGACCGAATTCGTTTTCACATCGAAAACAACGTGTTATTTGGCTTATCTTCGGTCGTGGATGTCATCGCCAAGATTTCTGTGCTCGATGCAATTCCATTCGTATTAAAATATGAGAGACAGCTTATCGGTGCGACAATAAAAGCATGCTTTCGGTATGCTGGCTTCAGTCACCTAGATTTCGATGCACGTTCTGATGGCGCCGTCATCGTTGAGGACGAGATCAACGCTTGCACAATCCCAGTCATCAGTGCAGAAGAGTTCGTCGCCTACGACAGCGATGTGGAATATACGTCAGATTTGACAACTATTGAAGATGAAATCGTCAGTACGATTTTTTTAGAGAACCGATTAAAACATAGAGAAGGCAGCGACTCGGAGGATGACGGGCCGGATGCAATCAGCGCGTGTCGCATTCAAGAGCAAATAACTGTGTGAGTGATCTGTGTAATTACAGACTTTTGCATGGACAAGGCAACGATTTCTTATCCCAATTGGACCTCATCAGAGCAAAAGTAGGGTGACTGAACGAAATAATGTACAACTGACGTTGGATTGTTTTCTCAAAAAAATACAGTTGCACTAGTTTCTATAGCTATTCAAGTAAAGTGCACTACCTTATACTTTTTAACTTATAGGTCATGATTTTTGCATAAACGTCTTTTGTTGGCTTTAGTTACAACTTCGTATCTTATCTTTCTTAGAACGCTACAATTCAAGTAATATACTTTGCCATAATTCAATGGTTGTTTCACTTTTGGAAAAATGACAATATCGGTTAAGTGCCCACCTGCCCCTTTTTGTAATATACCGATGGTGGGCAATAAAGCGGGCGAGACTGTATTTCCATTTATCAGTAGCTTTGACGACCTTCCCTTAAATTTAAACTTGACCGTCCTCCACTATTGCTTTCCCTTCTTCTTCCACCTGTTTTAGGAATACGCTGCTTCCCGAATGGATGCTTACCACCGACTGAAGAAGCTGGTGGACTGCGATTGAACTGCATGATTCCTTCCGTCCTTTTTCACATGTCAACAGACTCCCAAATCTCGGGTACACCGATCCAACCACTTGTGCCACGTAACCTTTCTGTGATTCTTTTTTTACACACCAGTTGACTTTCATGCCTTGTATTCAGTGGTCCTCATCACTAACTGAGTTTTTCTGCGTATGTCCTAGGATGTTCTTTATTCGCTACTCATCTCCCTCTATCGGATATTTGTTTGCTCGTATCAAGCACCATTTGGAGTCTGATCCTCTCTGGTGCCGGTTCACACGTTGGCCCATCATTCCGTGTATGCGAGTTGGCTGTATTCATTTTTCCGTTGATTTCATTGTAATCCCCACAACCGTTCTCCTCCGATAAGTTTCAATCGGAACCAAAGGCACTCAAATTTCTCCCGTTCACTGTTGCCTTTTTGTTTGCTGTTTTGAAACATATTTTTGTACTTCCCTCTCTTTTGCTTTTGAATCTCTCGGTTGCCCGGATTCATTTCAAGTCAACAACGCACTTTATGTATCCGTGAGGAGTGAATATCTAGCCACAACATACACGCGATAAACACAAAAATTACTTGAGTAGGAGGATTTTAGTTGTAATTTTTTATCTATCTGTCCCAGCAGCTCACAAGCTACATAGCTCAACCACAATCCGGAAAATACCAGACGCGTTTCACCCTACCGAGGCTCCTCAGTGGTGCGCATTCCCTCCGTCCCTTATTGGGGATCGAACCCAGTGGAAAATAACTCGTGCTATATCCCAGTTAGCTTGGAAATTATGTAGCCCAGGTGCTGTCCTCCATGGTTCAGTGACTTAAGCTGCTAGCTAGTTGGCGGCAGATGGCCGAGTGGTCTGCGTGCCTGTTTTACAACCATAAGGTCCTCGGTTCTAGTACGCGTAGGGGTGGGCGTCCTCGCGGTATACCCAGCCCGCGCGCGACTGGTGGTGGTCGCGCGGCAGCGAAGCGCCGTTACGCCGTACATCTGACACATTTTTTCTAACGGTCATGCTTTCGATCCCCAGTAGGGGACCGAGGGAGTGCACACCACTGACGAACCCCAATAGAGAGAAACGTGTCCGGTGCTTTTCCGGATTGTGGTTGAGCTATGTAACTTGTCAGCTGCTGGGATGAATACGCTAAAAATTACAAATAAAACTGCAGTATGACAAATGTAAATGGTACGTCAACGATTTATAAAGGTGGTTGAGGTGATATCATCGATTCAATATGGCAATACGTTCTTGTTTGATAACCTCTTGAGCCCTCAGCAGACGGGACAAATAGGGAACGAATGATGTACTGTATGTCCGTCTGTGGGCATAAATGGCTTTGTGTGGTAGAAGTCAAGATACATTCCGACGATGCAAGATGAAGGGTGTGACTGGCGTCAGGGAATATTTTGGACGCCAGTTTTCCGCAGGAGCGAACGTAAGTACAATGATGTCAGTAAACCCCAACATTGAGATTACGCTTCAGTGAGTTGTTGACCACTTTGAATTGTCCGTTTAAAAGTCCAAATACTATTATAGGTAGGCAATATGTCCAGTGCGGTATTACGCAAGTGGTGATAAACCGTAAATTAAATACCTTGGCACTGATGAAGACCTTAGTTGGGACACAGAACGTTAGTCTCCTGATTTAAGTGAGCGTTTCGTTCACGTGATGAAACCACGTGCGATCTCGACTTAGTGTAACTCCTAGATATTTCACTGAGGTACAGTTCAGACTGACACTGCCAGTAGAACGACGCGTGGTGTGCGTGAGGATCTGTTACTGGTGATTTTTCGTAGAAAGCGAGAAAATAACATCCTTACACTTTGATGCGTAGAGTGAAAGACTGTGGGATTTGGACAATGCTGTAAGGTTTTCCAAGAAGCATTGCATTTTGGCCGATGAATTTGCGGTGTTACTGTGTACCCAAAGGGTCACGTCTTTAGTATACTTCAACAGGATGGCTTCATTTTGAGCAGAAATTGAGCTAATGTAAGCGGGAAATAGGAATGAAGACAAAATAGCTCCCTGAAGAACACATGAATTTTTAGTGAGAGGTTGAGATTCTTCAACCTGGTAAACTGCGTGCGATTGGCGAACTACTCTGTAAGAAGGAGTGCTACTGAAGGCTGAACCCCGGAAGCTAACATTTCGTGTAACAGTAAGTAAATAATGGTTTACACAATCAGAATATCTCTATAATCTAGGAAGCATATCCGCGTGCGTTTGTGTTTACCATCGAGTAACGAAAGCACGGAGTGTGCAAGTTAATGCATCCAAAGTGGACCTTGAACAGCGCTTGGCGAACTGAAAAGGATCACTTAGGGTGGTTTTGTCACGTGTTGATTAACGATCAATGATTTAACTGGCTTTAAAAGTATTGACTGCATGTGCACGTATGTATGCCCATCTGCGCTTCTTATGCTGTAAACCTTTCAGCGTTACCTGATGAGTATGGTTGGCGGCATCCGGTTTCGGATTTGCCTGTCACTGTGGCCAGCCACAGGACGCTTGCGCCTACAGAGAGATCATGGGTGGCTTGCGCTGCACCACACACCCCATATCCAGTGTAAACCCGAAGGAATAAGACCGGGAGGCATGCGGATGGGAGCCACGTTTCATCAATGGAGCCGACCCACACTCCTTCACAGGCAAACACAAGCACGCTGTATTTGGGAATCAAGCGCACACGAGTCGGTGGCTGGACCGTAGTCCGCTTCACACTGAGTGCATGGAACCACTCTTCGAGCCTAGCACGGCCATAATTACTGTGCACCCCGTCCCCTCCAGTAACGACCAACTGTCTCCTGGAGCCAGTATGGACGAGGTAGTGGGTAATAGACAGGTAGGCACTTGTCAGCATGCACATCAAGCGCAGCCACACAGGGGATAATAAGCAACAGCCAATCACTTGAGAGCAAGATAACAAATAAAATAAATCGAGTAATGCATAAGAAACGGTGACCAAAATCTTAAATTGATGAGCATATGAAATAAGTTGTTTACAAAGGATACGAGATAAGCTCACGAGGTCAGAAAGTATGTTTTACGGAAATGCCACAAACACGAGAATGTTATCGAAATTAACTACAGTTGGTTTAAGCGACGTGTACAAGTTTATATAAGAGAGTACTCGTAGATATTTATGTGAGAAAGAAAAGCATTAGGACAAAATTGCAAACCCACCACTTGAAATAAAGAGACTTAGCATGCAAGCACGCGGTTAGTAAATCGATTGCAGCGTACCTACAAACGCTGCGCCGGTTCTGCCTACGTTCTCTGCAGGACCCGTCGGCGCTTCGGTAGTGGTCCTCAGTGGCCTCGTTCATGGATCAACAAACCTACCTGACTCAGGCACTCGCGACCGCATGTGCTTGATGTCGATGGAGTAAAACAAATCGGTGCTTGCCGCTTCCGCACTTGTCGCTTCTTCTCTGCATATATTAGGTCCTTCTCCCGCACTTCGGCAACTGCGTTCGTGAGTAGATCACGCCATGCACGCCGATCAACCGCCTTCGATTCCCATGGTCTGCAATCAAGATTAGAACGTGAGAGACTCACTTTGATCATGTCTTGGTAACGTAACTTTGGTTTCCCCACATGCCGCTTCCCAGTACTCAGCTGACCATATAAGAGTTGTTTCGGTATCCGCGTCGAATCCATACGGCTCACATGACTGAGCCACGTCAAGTGTCTCAGCAAAATTATGCAGTCCACTGCATACATCCCACAGTATCGCAACACTTTCGTGTCCGCAACTCTGTCGCCTCAACCGATCCACAAAATCCATCGCAAACACTGTTGATGGAACCTCTTGACAAATCGCATATCGCGCCGGTACATCGTACACGTTTCACTGCCGTATCGGTGAACGGGCAGCACCATGGATTTGTACACAATCAGCTTCGTGCCAATGGTAAGCTGATGGTTGTCCCACATTCGGTACTCAAGCTTCCTGAATACTGCCGCTGCCTATGACACGCGTATACGTAGCTCACTGTGTAGCTGCTGATCAGTCGACATCACACTCCCAGGGTAGCAGAAGCGGGAGGTGGTTTCTTATACTTCCGCACCAATGCTGATTCGCGGCAATATTGACGATTGCGCCTCCGGTGAAGGCTGAAAGAGACAGACAGTTTTGCTTGTGTTGATAGCCCGAATTTTGCCGCCGTCGAAGCCAGAGCACTAGTCATGTGCTGCAACTCATCCGCGCTGTGTGCAAACAACTCACAGTCATCAGCAACGTACGGATACTTGACTCACAGACTAGAGTTCTCGCACCGAAACGACAGATGTTCAGCAACCCACCATCAATACGGTGCTCCACACGAACACCGAAAGCACAAGCGGTATCAAATGCACAAGGCAACATTGCATGAAGATATATATTAAACAGCGCAGGAGCTAAGACACAGCCTTGCTTCACACCAGAGACAACTACAAAGTCATCCGAGGTCTCTCCACTCAGCTGTACCCTCACTCGCATACCACTGTGCTGACATTCAATTAAACTTACACCAGTCACAATGCCTCGCGGTCCACCGTATCAAATGCCTTGGTGAAATAAACAAAATTCGAGGACAATGGTTGGTGTCGTTCTCTGCACTTCTCCTGCAACTGACGAGCCGCAAACACCATATCTAGAGTGCTGCGACCGGAACGGAATCCACATTGCTCTTCCTTCACAACCTGACCTACGAGGCGGTTGAGTAGTATTCGGGCAATCACCTAGCCCACACAACTCAGCAAGTTGGTGCCACGATAATTCGTGCAACATTGCTTGCTCCCTTTGCCCTTGTACAGTGGTAGCACAATGGCATCCTTCAGTTCAGGACGCACCTCCTCCTCAATCCATTCGCGTTACACCAAGTGGTGCAGCGCATTCAACAACGCGGGTCTGCCTTGTTTCAATACTTCAGGCGAGATGCCGTCGGCCTTGGCACACTTGTCGTTTCGCAGTTGAGCAAGTGCTCTCTGCGTCTCATCCAGTGTTGGCGTGTCCGCGAGACTCGTCTTCACATCGTGCTGCTTCAGGCAGTTCAATGTAGGCCAGTCGATCTCTGAACGCTTGTTCAAGAGACAGTCAAAGTGCTTTAGCCAGATCTGCATTATGTGCAGTCTGTGTGCAGGTAGCGCCTGAATTACCATCTATCGGCGTCCTCAACGGCTCCAATCTTGGTCCATACACCGCATTCAAGGAGTCAAAGAATTCCTTGTGTTGACGGCGTTCGGCGTAGCACTCCATCTGCTTCGCCTTCTCCGTCCCCCATGCATTTTTTATGCGACAGAGCAGACGGGTCAATTTCCGTCGTAGTTTGCGAAACTGACTCTTCTTCCCCATGTCACTGGGGTCTGCCACATGTGCAGCAAATGCTGCATTCTTCTGCGACACCAATCGTCGCACTGTTCTCATCAAACCAATCAGGCCGTTTACAGTTTGCGCGCCCGATGGTCTCCTCGGCAGCAGCTCTCACCTGGTCGCGAACGTAATGCCACAGGTCGCCCACTATGGTTATGCACTATACGCAGTGATTACCATCGCCTTCTCCAGCTCAATACGTTTCACCACCTTACCGAGGGAATGTTATATTTACGCCGATGCACGGCGGCAGTGCAATACACAGATTTACGAAAATATATGTACAGTTTGGTTCGCACCAATTTTTGATCAGTGCCACACTCAACTCCACGCAATACACGTGTCATGCGCACTTCAGGCATATCACGCTGACGTACGATGACAGAGTCGATCAGGTGAGCGTGACCACTCCGTGTGTGCGTCCAAGTTGCTATATCACTCGCACTCAGTGCAAACCGAGTGTTCGTGATCGTCAGACCGTGAGTGGCACATAGTGAAAGCAGCTTGTCACTGTTCGCATTCGCTGAACCAATGCCATGCGAACCGATAACATCTGTCCACACCGATGTATCACACCCAACGCGCGCGTTGAACGTCACCCAGCAGAAATAATCGGTCGCTCCTCGGCATAGACCGTATCACGGAGGATAGCTGAGTGTAAAATTGATCACGCGTGTCATCGGGATAACACATGGTCGGACCGTACGTGCTTATAAAAGTAGCAAACTTACCTCTTCCGAGTCGTCAGAGAACAGTCATCAGTCGCGCGCTGCTGCGTGTTGGCTCACCCACCAGCTGGCCATGGAGGCGATCGGATATTGCAAGTCCGACCCCATGTTCACGTGGTGCTGAGGCGGCGTTGCCCACCCAGTAGAATGTGTAGCCAGCACCTGCTTCATGTAACTTACCTTGCTCAGCGAGCCGGGTTTCACTGAGCGCCGCAATGTCGATGTGGTAGCGCGCCAGTTCCATCGCGATGAGTGCAGTGCGTCGCTCCGGGCGCTCGCTGGAGTTTCGGTCCAGTAGTGTACTCACGTTCCAGCACCCGATGCTGTGCTTTGCGCGCAGTCATACGATTGCATTGGTGGGCAATCGCACGCGAGGTGGTCGTTGTGCTTCGGAGGTTTACTCCAAGGACTCCGTCCGGAGTATTTGACTCAATATCCCTACCCACAAGGCAGAGGAGAGCAGATCCAGTTCGGGAATGTGATTGCAGAGACAGATTGTGGTCTGCTTTATGGCCATCACACGCAGCCTTTGAGGTACTGGAACCGATCATATATGTTTTGCGACCGTAGTAGGATACGCATCTGCGAGCACGGCCAGCCACAGGTGGGTTTTTGGCGGGTTTGCACCAATTTGACCAGGGGCTGCCTGGTTTGAAGCGGGCAGTAACAAACCATTGAACACCCGGAGGTGCCCTCCCACCGTCAGAGACAATGCGTGGCGCTCGTGTTCTACGCCAAACGAGCTGTGAGCTTATAACCAGTAGATCTGTTGTCTCCCATGGCTAGGTTTTACGGGAAGAGGGCCATCGACCACTTCCTAACCTCCGAAGAAGATGGACTAGGATACTGGCAGGGCGCCCACACCTGACAGGAGAACGACTCGGGTCCTCAGTCAAAGCCTTCGATTAAATGTACACCCGAAAGGCAGCGGGTCTAGCATATGGTCAGTTCACTGACTCGTGCGGATTGGTGTCCTGGATCTTAGCAGGGAGAAGGGATAAATCCAACTCCCATCTAGCGGTCGTCACGAGGTGGCGCTCAGGACATGAGCGAATGGGACAACCGTAGCAGCAGTGGGTAGACCATCTGTCAGGATCTAGCCACCATAGGCTCTCCCGCCACCTGTTGAGTATAGTATCCTTCTTACACGTTTTTCCTCCTGTTGTCTGGCTAAAGTCTATTCTTGACAGGCTTGGACAAACATTTTTCTAATGATATGTACCCTCAATAGATGCAATTACAGTTTTAATGTGGGTTTGTTTGTAGGAAACAACTCAGCCTGAGCGTTTTGACATCGTCAGCTCACGCGGCAACTCTTTTCAGCTATCCGTTGCACAGATAGGGGGATTGTAGATATCTGAGGAGAAAAGAGGGGATAAAACTCGAAAATGACGACAATTGGCGTGGCTGCTCTCTTTTCATTTTCTTTGTGACGCTTTAAAATATTCACAAAATCCTACAACTCGCCGTGCTCTTTAGAATGGCGTTGAAGACTGGCGATCCTCCGATTTAATGTCGTGGAGATTTAATACACCAACCTTTTCACTAGCCATTGTTTCCACCATACTTATCTTCTTTCTCCCCTCGCAATTCTCTTTTCTGAAGGGCGCTGTAGAACACCCTCTAGAAACACCACCATCGGTATCGGGCTATTCGTTCCTTCCTTTAGCTTGATACGTAACATGTAAAGCTGTATATTCTAACTGTTGAATAAACTTTGAACCTACAGCATTAAACACTGTGAACGTAATCAGCGTTAACTTAGACAAATAGATAGATGATATTTTTCTCGACTTGGCGAGGTGCTTTCACGCAGTGTCAGATCCAAGTTCAGATCCAGTTGTTTCATGTTCTAATCTTTGGATAATCATATATGTCCAAGTGCAGAGGTTAACAGAGGCATCGAAACAATGTAGGTACGGAAGTATTTTTGACCTTCTTCATGACTTTATGGCTTGTTCTCTTTTTCACCGCCACCATTTTTTTCTGGAAGCTTCAAACGCCTATATTTTGATCATTGCATTCCACACTAGTATCCCCGGAGCGGTCATTTTGACCGCTCAGTGTTGGTAAATGTGCATAGCTTTTACCTTTTTTAATTTTTATCTAATTTTCATTAGTATTCTTTCACTTTTACTATTTTTATACTTCCGTCATACACGTGAAGTTTAACTTTATATCTATTATGGTTTTCGAGAAATATTTGTGTTCGTACTGCCGAAAAGGCCGTTAGCGGTCGTACCGACTGCTTTCCTCTAATCCGGTTTCTTTTTCCATTTTCAGTCGCCACTATTATTCGTGACAAAGTTAAATGCAATATCAGTCGAAATTTGAGTGAAAACGTGACGATTCACCGTTTCCTAGTGATACTTGCGTTCGGCTGATATATTTCATTGCCATTGATGCACAGTGGCTCGTATGATAAAAACATCTTTTGTGGGTTTACGGGAACTTAGAGCCATCGATCATAACGAGTCTGGAGACAGGAATGTATATGATGTTGAAGACTTCATTTTCCAGGAGTCGGCAGAATATCGCAGCATCCTTGCTAGTCAGTTCTGATAATGAGTCTCTTCATGGGGACGGTAATGTTAGGGAATCAAGTGATCCTGCATCTTCCAGTGAAGTTTACATATCGAAAGGTGGTGCATCGTGGACTGCAATGCAGTTCCAGACAACTACTGTTGGTAGGACGCCATCACATAATGTTGTCAAGGCTAGACCAGGACCAACCGTTTACGCTAAGAAATGCGTGCAATATGATGAGCTCTTGAGCACTATTGGCATTATAATCACGTCTCAGATGCTGTAACCTATTCAAGTATGTACTGAAACTGAGACCAAGAGAGTTTTAGGTGTCAGTTGAACAATTATTTATGCTGAGTAAAAAAGCAGTTGCTTGGCAAGTCCCGCAGGATGGATTGGGTAAAATTACAATTATCAAACTATAGGTAAGTTGTCTGTTTGAGCGTTTATCTAACAGATACGCTGCTGATTCATAATAATGTAAGTGGAAATTGAATGCGAACGAAGAGGCAACATGGGGATAGTTATAGTTGCTGTACTTCGTGAGAAATTAAAAACGCGAATACTCAATTCTGTACCGCGTCCTTCAGTTTTTGTGACAAGATAATCCGGTTTGGAGGAATCATTGCTATATTCCAAAGTAGCACAGTTTAAGCAACAAAGTGATGGGGGCCAAGGGCAAAATCCAATCGTTTTTGGAAAATATCCATGGTTAGGGAAGAAGCAAGGAAGTTTGGGAGAGAGTTCCAGGGTTGGCAAACCTCAAGAGAAAAATAATTCCGTCGGCATTCCGGCCGCTAAACTGTGTACACAATTTCAGATAGTTACCTCTGAGATTGGCGTTATGGCTGTGTCAGCAAGTGGCGATACACGTGATTAGGGTCACTCAATATTTGGTAGACTAACATGAGATCCCCGCGCAGCTTCCGGTAGCGGCCACTGAAAACTCCCAGTGATTTCACCCTTTGATGGTTTTATAGATTTCGTAGACAACGTTCTTTGTAGCTCTGCGTTGGGAATTTTCTAGCACTTCTAAGTTGCGCTTCAACCAAGGTTACTAAGCTTGGATGACGTATTCAACGTGAGAGCGCATGTAAGAATTGTACATCATGGGGAAGATGGATGTGTTGAAACTTCCGAATGCTCATGGCAGCAAGCCGATTTGCTGGTTGACACTTTTCGCAGCTGTCTCTGACTGCTTTGAACAGTTAAGGTCACTTTGAATGAGCACACCAAGGTCGCGTTTTTGGGAAGTTGTTTGCAATACATGTGACCCTAGCCTATACACGTAATGGTATCTATGGCGCAATTGAACAAGGTGACATTTTTCCATCTTGAACGGTAGTGTATTCAGAACTGACCAGTTTGAAATCGTGTTAAGGTCACGCTGGAGGTTTCCGTGGTCGTTCGGTTCTTTGATCGTTCGCCATAAGTTGATATCATCCGCGAAGAATAGGAAACCGGAAGTAATTTCCCTCGCCAACTCGTTTATGAAAATTAAGAATAGACGGGGCCGAGCCTTGTGGTACGCCGCACTCCACCTCAATTGCGTCGGACCGGGATTCTCGTACTCTCACTTCCGACCGACGTTCGTGTAGGAAATTGCCTGTCCAACGCAGCAGTGGGTCACCAACGTCATAGAGCTGAAATTTATGGAGAAGAATACGGTGGTCTAAGCGATCAAACGCTTTTGAGAAGTCCAGGTAAATGACATCAACTCCTGCTCCACCATCAACTGCTTCAGATAAGCGAAATAAAGAGCGTCAAAGGAATACAACATGAAGAAAACGTTTTCCGTCTTTTCACACGCCGTTTTTGGAGTTTTGTGTGTTTGGGGTTTTATGTTCGATGAGACGTTTATTAATAAATAACACGGTTGAACAGCACTCTCTCCGCTGACGCCGGTAGCGCCCTGGCCTCCAAGATTTCTAACCACAGGCAGTCCGAATCGCGTGGTCCCTATCCTGGAAGGCGGATCCGTCTGACGGATGCTAAATTAGTGGTAGCATCCTTCATGCTCCTCCATGGTATTGGTTGTTCACCGCGGCACTTTTTCCAATCGTTTTCGGGGAGCTCAAATAACGCTCATTGGGGAAGGCGATAGCCCGGCATGCACAATACGTGACCGAGCCAACGCATGCGGTGTTGGAGAATAACCGTTTGGAAGCATTTGCTGTTTACTCCAAACACTCGCTCTCGAAATTCCGCGTCACTCACGTGACGCCGCCACCACACGCGAACAATCCTACGCACAGTCATTGTGGAAAACACAATCGTTTCATCTTTCAAGCGAGTCGGCCAGGTTTCACAACCGTACAAGAGAAAAGCACGGACAGAGGCAATGTATACCCTGCCATTGAGTTTGAGACTGACGTCGCGATGGCGCCATAAGTGTCTCAGTCTGACGAATGCAAGGCGGGCCTTTGCGATCCATTGTGAGACTTCATATCCAATAGAGCCACCAGCTGTGATGCAACTACCAAAATAAATGAAGCAGTGGACTTGTTCCAGGACGTTACCAGCAATGATGAGGGTAGGCACAGGCATCTGCCAACACTGGAGTAGTATTTCCCATTTGCTTCGCTTGAAACACAGGCCATACTTAAATGCCTACATCGCTAAGCGGTTCAGAGTGCTATGAACTGCTTGTGGACCATCCCAAAGCAAAGTGATATCATCGGCGTCGTCCAAGTCCGTGACTCTGCCAACTAAGAGAAGCTTGTTGGCTGAAACCTGGGATACTAGTCGGTAATCAAGAGATGTGTCAAATACGGGACAGTATAGAAGTTGGAGGCGACTGAACCCAACGTATATTGTGCAGGCTACAAAAATAGGAAGCGAATCAACCAGAGCGAGAACGGTGCAGCAAGGTACTCATCAAAACGCTTTGTGAAAACGGATGTGCCGTCAGTAAAACAAGTGGACGTTTTGAAGGTTAAAACAACCGTAAAATACAATGTTGCAAAATACTGAAAGAGCGTGTTTTACGGTACACTAAAAGGGACTCCCTCTAGAAGGCTGAAGGATGGAACCCTTCGATAGAGCTGTTAGTGGGAGAAAACAGAAGGTGAGGATGGGTGCGAATAGTTACGTGGGCTTGAGCAAGGGCTTCCAATATGAGATGTGTAGCAGGGTTCGCTGGGTACAGACTTTTGTTTTATTATTTATGATGATTGTGTGGACCAGAGTGCATCATCGGTGGGTCGTCGAGGCGGGCTGGTCGGATTGCAAAAAAGACTGGCTAGTCCAGAAAAAAGGCCGACAAGACCTTCCCTCCGCTGCAGACCCGACGGTGCGCTTGGGAGGTGTCACTCCCCCCCCCCACCGCACTCTGGTCCACGGTCCTCGTCCCACGAAGAAATCTGGGCGTTTTAGTCCTTCGAAGTAAATCCGGCGTTCTCGTCGGCAGCGCCTAGACAGGAGTTGGGGGCCAACCCGTTCGCGGCTGTCTGCGGCCGAGGGCGACTGACTGTTCGTTGCATGAGGAAGGTGGTCTTGGGTCGGCTGCCGAGTCACGCGGAGGTTGCGTTGAGCCGGTTAGCTAGTCAATCGAGGGTTGCCTTGGCAGTTCCGGCGGTTGTTTCTGGAAAGAAAAACTCAGATGGGGTGGGCAAGGGTCGGGGAACGTTTCTTGATGGCGGATAGGGTACATGGCATGCATGATAAAAGCAAATAGGCTTTTTAAATTTTCAAAAGGTTTTGGTTTTCTTGTCTATTTTACAAAACGCTTGTGGATGAGACGCACGATTACCACTAAAGACGAAAAGGACGTGTTAATGGAAATAGCAAACGTTTACAAAACTGAAAAACGGACCGGACATTTGACCTGTTTACCGCGTCGGTTGGTTGCCTGGGTTGAGGCGGGGTAGGTTGCGGGTCAAGAGTAACGGAAGGTTTCGGGATATCCAGTGCTCGGGAAGTCACCGCAAGTGCGGGTGCTTGCGTGATAGCATCATGATGGGTTACGAGTGGTTCATCAAATAAAGCCACTTTAATGTGGTCGATGGACACCGTTGTTCGGTGACCATTCTGGTTTAAAGTGAAATGTTTCGGAGTCCGTTGCAGGAACTTGGCAACGAAAATCAGGCACCATTTGAAACGTCCGGTTAATCAAGTTCCAATAGACCTGACCTCTATCATTAAGAAGGATGACGCAGCCGAACGTCAAACTTCGGTACCTCTAGCTCAAATGTCTCTTATCGAGACAAAGCTCTCCGGAACCTCCGTTACATAAGCAAAGATCACTCCTAAGGTTAGCCGGGAGGCCGCCGTTGCGGCGTTTTCTGTTGTAAACACCGTAAACGCGAATAGAGAGACAAACAGTAATCAATCAACAGTTGTCAGCAGGTCATTACAAACGATTATCCTACATAATAGATCAACAAAAAAAGCATTCAACAATAACACCCGGACTGTTGTATACTCAACTGTCCCTGAATCTACCGCCATCACATTGCGGGGCAAGTTATCGGACGAACAAGACCAATGGAACTCGTTGTGCGGGATGATCAGTTTCAAAGCCTATTATGAAGTACTCGCCATTCGAATTCGCCACACCATGGGGAACCCAGATTTATCCGAGTAGCACTAAGGTCCTCTACCGACGTGGCAAACGTCTTGCTTCCCGCATGCGCGCTGAGACACATCTAGCATGATGTCCATTGGAGCGCACGACAAGTAAAAAGTAACACCGAGGAGGGGCACAGCAAGCAAGGCCGCCTAAACACAACCTTTATACTTGGCGTGCCACAAGATCCTTCTAACGACTTTCAAGCGGTCGGAACGCACGATCTAGAACAGTGGCGGTTCGTTCATGAAACACTATTCTTCGGATACTAGTATGGCGCTATGGCTCACCAGGATACGTCACTCACCAAATTATAGTGGATGCGGCTCTAGAATCCTACAAATTGTAGTTCAGTCAGAGCAAAAAGCAACGGATGTTCTGGATCGATGGCGGAAAATGCTTCCTTCTGAACTTCGGTTAAATGTCGCAGAAACTTTGCAAAGTTCAAATATCAAACCACTTGTAGCAGCAAACGTGTCGGCGTTAGCACAAGCTAAACTTGACTGCCGCTTCACTTGACTCTGACGTAGGTCTAAACGAAGATAGGGACGCACCTTGGTCCAAACAAGTTTCAGACTAGGTAGCATTATCCCATCAAAAATAACGTGTAACTGCCGACCTCTCATCGGTCGACATTCCCCCACACTTGAGCTCTTTAGCCCCCTGTGGGCTCCTATAGACCGAGAAACTGGCCTGCTTGTATATGAATGCTCCGGATCTTTTTAATAAACTGGTCGAACTGAAAGATTGCCAAGTTTCCGGGGCATTGGTATCACCGAGTTGTGGTTGCACACGGGAATGACGGACGCTGAAGTTTCGCCACGGACATGTCGCTGATCTGGAACGATAGGCTCACAAAAGGAGGAGGAGTAATTCTATATTATCGAAGCGACTTACAGTGCGAAGCCGTGGAGGATTTAGACTCGCAGTTCCCCGACTCTCTTTGGTGCCGCTTGCAGTTAAAAGTCAGAGACGCGTGCCTTATTTTCTTGGCGTACCTCCACCTTAAGCCTACATCCGAAACAGACTTCCACCTTGCAGTTGCTTTAAGATGTAGTTTAAAGCGAAAGTATGCTCACACACTTAGCATGAGTGATTTCAACGTACATTGTTTAAAAACTCTTGCAAAGACCGGAGAACAATTCAAAGCCGATCTGCAAGACCTCGTAATTACTGTTCCTCTTTACAATGACATCGCTTTGTCCACCCGGTTCAGAACAGGTAACAGGCCATCTGTGCCGGATCTTTTGCTTATCAACGAGGAGCATATGATTAATGTGTTGGTTATGCACTGCCCGTTGGTACGCAGTGATCACGCAGTGATTAGTTTCAACTTCGTCTGCTATGCGGAATATCGGAATGAGAACGATGAGGCTGTGTGCACAATCACAAACTACGATCGATTAGCCCAGCTGATCAGCGCTACAACTTGGCCGTTCCCTGCCGAAGAACCCCCGAAGTCGCCTGGCTAGAGTTCGTCAACCAATTCAGTCAGCTGATTGCAGAGGCTTCAGAGCTAGGTGTTTGTAATACGTGTAAATCAGCGTCTTTCATCAAGAGCAGAACTCGAAAATGGATGCCAGTACGCAAGGCATCATGGCGACTGTACAGAGAAGCTCCAGCACTTGAAATTTGGGACAATTAACTAGCCCAACGCAACCGCTACACATAACTGTTAAGAAAAAACAAAATCGCCTATCAGTGTAACATCGCAAAAACCTTCAGTGCTAACCACAAACTGCTGTACAAGCAAGTCAATAGCCTACGAAAGTTGAGACAAGCATCTCATTTACTCAGGACGGCCGATGGCCCTACAAGAATGGTTGTAGAAGCAGCAAACGTGCCGCGGATGTAATACGTCCCCACGTTTCAGTGGGTCTTGCCAGCAAACGATCTTTCAACCGTTGTCGTCTCTCCGCCAGGACTAAACTACAGCACTTTTACCGCGGAGGCCGTATTGCAAAAGCTGACGTCTCTACGCAAACACAGCTCGCCGGGTGTCGAGACCACTCGTCCAGAGGCACTAAGAGCAGCAGCGAGCCAGCTGGCAGGACCATTAGCTCAGATTGCTAGCGCTGCTTAGATTAGAATCAAGTTCCCGCTATATGGAACCTTGGAATAATAACCCCGATTCACAAAGGTGGAAGCAGAACTGAGCCCTCCAATTACCAGTACCCCTTCTTCCTGTACTCCCCAATGTTATGGAATCCATAGTTACCGATGCATTGGTGTGTTGTCTGGAAAACTGTAACATCATCACGCATGAGCAGCACGTCTTCCGTCGATAGCGGTCATGCACAACGAATTTGCTAATCGCACGCAGTAGTTGGATCGAGTCAGCTGACGCTGAAGAAGGAGTTGATGTGATTTACCTGGATTTTTCAAAGGCTTTCGATCATCTAGATTGTCGGATGCTACTCTCCAAGCTCCAGCATTACGGGATCTGCGACGCTCTTTTAAACTGGATTGCCAACTTGCTACTTCAACGGCAATTAGTGGTCAGAGTTCGGAGTCCTTTATCGGACCCTATACAAGTCTAGTGTGGTGTGCCGCAAGGGCCAGTACTAGGTCCATGTTTATTTTTGGTGTTTATTAATTACCTTGCACAGGGAATCGCCTCAAACTTCCCAACATTTGCCGAAGATATCATGATTTGCGCCGGATCCAAGTGAACGCCGACCAACATCTTCTTCAGAGTGACCTAGATACGATAAATCAATGGTCAACCCAAGTTACTGCAGTTCAACGTCAGTAAATGCAAGGTACTTTCCGTCAGACATCACGGCAGCTACTCATAGTGACTCGGAACGAATATACTACAACAATCAACTCTCGAATGTGGCTTGGGTGTCTTGGTTCAAAATGACTGGTTGCTCCAGGCAATCCGAAATGGCCTCGAAGACTGAAAACCAACACGTCGGGCTGTTGCGACGGGTATTTGGACACATAAACGGCTCCATATTTCGACAGATGCTCAGTGCGTATGTTAGCTTTCATGTCGAATATGCAGTGTAAGCCTGGCATCCATGGCTGAAACACGACCTTAATGCACTGGAGCAGCCACAACGTCGGGCCTCTAAGAACGTAATTGGAATGCGCAATCTTTCATACCAGGAGAGGCAGCAACGATTTGGGATGTTCAGTGGAAGCTATCGCAGACTACGAGGCGACCTGATTATGGCATATTTGATTCTGCAAGACCCACATCATGTGCGCCGCTCCGCACTACAAGTCAACACCAATACAAACCTGAGGGAACACTCATTGAAACTCAGAACAGTGTAGCCGTCTGGAGTGCCGCAGAAATTTCTTTTCCATTCGTGTCTGTCACACGTGGTATGCTCCCTCAGAATCGGTCGTCTCTGAACCGACACTAATAGTATTTAAAAGAAGGTTGGATGGCGCACTCATAAACTTCCATTTTTTCAAGTAGCGCTAGGTCTCCACCCCACACTTGGAGTTTATCATGGCTTTATTTGATGTTAACGGTGAGTACTGTGAACCTAAGGGTTGCGGAACTACAGCGGAGCAAAGTATATGTTCTTATTTTCATATGCAAACTACTATCTGCTTTACTAATATTATGCTTATTATTGGTATTATTATCATTATTATTTTGATATCCCTACCAACTATATAACTAGACTTGTAAAGCAACGCTTCTGAAGCCATATAAATTCATTGTTTATTGTTCATTATTCTGCATACGGATAGATGGTGTGCGTGAAACTGTCGCGTGTTTCAAGTGGCGGCCGATTGTGGTTGTCATATTGACGGCTTCACTACCAAGTCCCCTGTGTGCATTCAATCTACGACCTGAAAAGGTGAAATGAGAAGAAGGCAATGGAAAAGTTGACGCCGAATAATCTGTGGGATACGGGTCGTGTACGCAGCTTTGGGTTCGAGGGTGCCACTCTCTTTCTTGCTGCATCCTCTCCTCCAGAGCACCAAACCTAATGTTCGTCCGCTGTTCGGTTCCTCTAGTAACCGATCGTTGTTGTGGACTAGTATTATCACACACTTGACGAATGGTATTGTTAAAGATGTAAGACAAAACTAAAAGATTTGGCGAGCTGCAGCTGCTGTTGAGAAAGACCACCGCACAGAGGATATAACGACACGAAGGTTGCACAACCTGCATTGTTGGTTTCTTTCTGCATGCCTCTGTGCGAACACTGGTAAGTTCACCAAAACGATTTTTATTTTATCATTTTGTCTTCTTTCACCATGTTGTAGTTCCCATACAGGCCATCCGATGGCATTTGTTAAGCATCCGCTATCTTACGCCTCATATACCATGGATCTGTTTACGCCAGCTGTGCGCAGATCTGTTAACGCTCACACCGCCACCCAACCAGCGCACACACGTCCCCGGACTTGCAACGCGAATTTCCGTGAATCATGTATTTTCACCAATTGATTGATAAACCTTATGCTGTCCAGACATGTTCTGCTTGCTGGGATTACGGGTCTCGGAAGCGTGCGTTACCTGCTTAGCAGTACTACATCATAGCTACTAGGGGCGTAGCTCGCGTATTCCAGAATAAGATTTATTTATTTATAATAATACTAAGAAGCATTGCATTCAGAAGATGCTTGTTACCCCGAATCTTTCTGTGTACCTTTGGTCTGAGTGGACAATACTGTCTCTCGATATCTCTGTAGTAATTTTCGACCGAATTGTGACTGATCTGCTGGAATTGTAAATAAACCCTTGATTATGCCTCTGCAGGCTGACCTCGTGGAAACGTACGGAACCAACTCGACTATGTTTCCTTGTTGGCAGTATCACGTCTTAGAGCGATGTCAGTGAGCGGACACCCAGTGGGGCAAGGTGTCGGAGAAAAACAAACACAGCAACCATCAAAAAGAAGGCATGGATAGATGAGTAAGTCTACACATGTCATTTCTAATAATACGAAGCGATCGGCGGCGAGAAGAGACAGTTTGCGATCGACTGATCGCTGTCCGGCGAAGGTAAGAACCAGTGAAGAGAGCTCGCATCTAAGCAACGATGCCGTGTAACTGGGATCAGGAAATGCATGTAAAGGCGCCAGCACATCAGTGGGATCCAATAAAACACAGGTCGCCCGCGCCCCAAAGATTATCTTGTTGGAGATCCAGAAGAGCCCATACATGTATAGAAGCGACATAAAGGGCAATTCACGGTCGTTCCTTCTAGGTAATTCCAGTGAGCTGGAAGAGTGACAACCAGCAACCGAATGGCACCAGGTGACTGCTGTCGATAAACTACTAAATATTGAAACTTGATCAAACACTGCTTTGAAGTGAAAAGCACCATCAGCAAAGTTACGCCTCAGGGGCATTTCGCAATTTGGGTTCGCACAAAGTAAAACGCTGATAATGATCCATTAAGGAAGTGTGTATAAAAAATTCCATAATGCATTCCATAACAAAATCGGAATTCTCATGAAGTTGGAAAGTAAACGATTGTAATATCACTAATGCCTATAGAGGAATATCTTTAAAATAGGGTTGGTCCTTTCGCCAGACAGATTCCAACGCAATCAAAGCCTTCTTGCCTAGAGGCAGTTCCGAGTAGCGGTCGACGAACGACTGTAATAACCCGCGATAGGTTGGGGCATAGGGAACCAGGTGTATCTCACCGGTAGCATCTTTGCGCAAATTCGGTTGTACGAATATAGCACGAGGTCGTTTGCGCGCTAGGACTATGTCCCGTATAGCCGAGTGTTCCGGTAAGAATTCCGAGTGCCGAAGGAAAAACGAACAACCATCTTTTGCGTTCCCTGTGCTTCTGTAGTACTACATGGTTGGATCAAAAAAGGCAAAAAAGTAGGTCACTGTGACATCGAAAACAGAATATCGACCCATGGAACGTAACAAAGTAGCGAATGACTACAATGAACATGAGACACAAGCGGGGAAAATTGACAGGCGAATGCATTTAGCTCTGTATGTATACACAGTCACTTGTAGTGAAAAAGCAATGCCCGTCATGACCCAGTGGTTAAAAGGATAGAGGTCTTAACTGACATCCCAATGGTTCCTGTTTTCGTGTCTAGAATAGCTAACTGATGAAACAAGGTCGGAAGTCGTCGTGGTGTGCAGTGTTTTCGGATGAACAACGCCCAATTACCATCGGTCCTAGTGATCGAACTGATCAAGGTTCGCTTCAACGTGAATAACGGTCAACAGTGAGATTGCGCGTGACAATAAAAATCGTACAACGACTGTCTGAAAAGCGACCCTCCATTCAATACAACTTCATCTGGAAATGTCATTTTGGAAAGTCGTTCACCAGAATTGGTACCTTACCGACCGGTAGTAGTAATTATCATCTTATGCTAGCGCAGTTTTGACCGTGAAAGAATGAGTATTACCACTGGCTTTGATGTCAGTAGCAACGAAGTTTAAAAGCCAATGCAACAGAGAGAACAGCTAAAGCTCTGATAATGAGTAGTATCATCCAGGCAATGGGTTTCGTAAATCTTATTCTTAACAATAGCTTGAAAGTTTGGGTTAATCGCTGGTTCAGGTCATGTAAATGTTCATTTAACAAAGATGACACACAATGCAGCATTTTGTGAATCCGGAAATATACATATCGCAGTTGATCTGTAAACCAGAACGATCCCACAATGTCCTCGGGTCTCAGTGGCGTAAGCTGCTGACTAGCGGTGCAGGCCACTGGTAGTCATGGGTTCGAATCCCGATCGATCCGATGGATGCGCACTACTGAGGATGCCCAACAGGCTGAAACTGAAGCTAAATATTTTTTCTGGGCATGTAGACGACTATCTGATTTGGAACTGGCTGCGACGAACCATCAAATGATTATATAAAAATCCCGTACTCATGAGTACATCAAATATATCTGCCCCGACAGCTGCTAAATGCTCTGTCGTACATAGCTACTGTCAGTGGACATCGTACCTTTCGGGGCCAACGCTGTCCTCTGCAACCTTCGTAAATTGCAAGGCAGTTAGCTTGTAAATCATGACGGTTCGAAGCAGTCCCCCGTGGCCCAGTGGCATAAGCTGACTGGTGGTGTAAGATGTTGGTGGTCATGGGTTCGAATCCTGATCGATCTGATGGATGCGCACAACTTATGAGGTCCAAACAGGTTGGCAAAGTGCCACAATATTTGAAACAAGTGATTGAACGACGGCGACGTAGAGTGCGGTATAGCATGTTCGGCCGCCAACACCTCTACCGAGAGTAACATTGTCAGTAAGCAAGAAGTCGTTGAAACATCGGAAAGTAAGCGAAACTCGTCTTTAAAATCAACGATGTAAATACTGTAACCCTACAACTCCGCCGGTAATTTTCGATTCCGCCATTGAAACGCTGTACCTAATTTTCGGTACTTTACCTAGTCGGTGAAAAAATGCGTCGCAAACTAGACAACCAATGAAACGTGGTTAAACCTCAAGGCTAGCCGGTGAAAATGTCTGTTCCCATGTGTTTGAAGTGACAGAGTGAGGTTTGACGTGAAAATAATGAAAATCCACAAATGAAACGAATGGCGGATGAACCAACAACTTCGACAGGAAAGCGATGTTTATCACGGCACATCACAGTACATGGATACTTTGGTAGATCCAGACTCTGAGGAGTAAGAATTTCATTGGGAATACATTTCCAGTTCAAGTGACACAAACGGTGAGAGTTCGAGTGAGAGGATGATTTTTAAGTGGTGATGGAGGTTGGAGGAATTTGTATCACAAAATACAGATCTGCATTTGAATGAAGACAGAAAATGCCCAGTGAACACGTCAGGATCTATCACAGAAAAGAATGAATCAAATGACTTTTTATCCTTTTTTGGATGATACTTTCTGGCAAAATTTTGACAGGGAAAACCAACCTCTGGGCCCATCAATTGCATTTAGCAAAGCCCAACGCCTACAATATCAAAAATCTCAAGGATGACAGTGAAAGAAAGGAAGGCTCTTCTTGAAATGAGGATCTCTATGGAATACTTATGTATAAAACCCAGCCACCAATATTATTGGACCAATGAGGGCTCTGTCTTTGTTGGGCTTACTACCTGATTTGAAAATGCCATGACTCGAGATATATTTCTGGCCTATTGGAGTTTTCACTACACATAACTGATGAGGAAGACACAGATATTGATAAAACAGAATATATAAAAGTAGGGTTTTCTTGGAAAGTCTGCTCCTCAAATTGCTCCACTTCTATCTGCTAAACCGACACTTGAACAGAGAAGAGGGGAGGATCCCGACAAATCACCGCTTGGTCATTAAGCAGTAAATCAAGGACAAGCCCATAAAGTGGGGCATCAAGTCTTTCCTTCTCGGTGAAGGTGAGAATGGCTGCATTTTGAATGCAAAGATCTACACTGGGGTTGCACCAATGCGTAGTAAAAAACACAATCATTCGTCTCCTGACCTCTTATACAATGGATTAGGTTGCTAAAAAATAGTTAACGCGGCTTTTAGGCTTAAACTTTAAATGCACATATCTTGACTAGAAGGTAATTCTTTAATCGAAATAAAAACCATTTGGATTAACAGAATTTTGTCAACGAAAATCAAGTTTATTTATACAGGATGAATAAAATTCCGCAGATCTGAGGGCGATGAAATCATCGAAGGCGGTTTCAGCATCTCCTTCGGGTTTTAAAACTCTTCTCTAGGAGGAAATTATCCAAACACCTGAAAAAGTGGTAATCGGTAGATGAGAGATGAGGGGAGTATGGTAGGTGAGGCAAAGTTACGTAGCCCAGCTAGTGCAGCTTCCGCAGGGTTGTTTGTGCGACATGCGGCCGAGCGTTATCAAGGAGAAAAATTTACCCCTTTCTGTTGGCCATTGTTGGGCAGCTGTGTTGAAGTTTTCGGCGCAACTGGACAATTTGTTGACAATACTTCTCCGCTGTAATGGTTTCTCCTGGATTCAAAAAGCTGTGATGGATCGGACCAGCTGCAGACAAACAAAGAGTCACCAAACCATTTTCGGCTTGATCCTCCTGGTCCAAATATTGTGTGGCTTATGGCCGATCATTGCAAAGGGGTCACTTTTCATCGCGAGCCACAATCCGGTGGAGAAACGGGGCGCAGAAGAAGGGAAGACGTCAGCTTAACAAGACGATATTTTTCATTCAACTTTTGCGGCACCTAATTATCAAGCTTTTTAGACATACCGATCTCCCGTAAATATTTCAAAGTCGTCACATGCGATGTGCTAATTCAAAAGCAGGATCTCGAATAGTTTTACGCGGATCCGCTTAAACCAAGGTCCATAATTTATCGTCGTTTACTTCCGATGGCCGTCCACAACGCTCTTCATCTTTAAGCCTCTGCTAACCTCTCCGAAAATGTTAAAACCACCATTGTGCAGTACGGTTATTAGTGGTTCCAGCACCAAACCCACTGTTGATGTCATGGGCTGTTGCCGCTGCATTTCAACCAAGTTTAAATTGGCACAAGAAAATTGTGCGAATTTGTCCTCCGTCTATGTTGCATGAAGTGTTCAGTAAACATGTAATAATGTTTTCGAGTTAAATTATCAGTATTGTTAGATAGAGCGCAAAACGGGCTTCAAAATGATAGGCAAGGTCAAAGTAACTTAACGAAAACGTTCAAAAACACAGCTGTTAAAATAAAATCGTCAAAAAGCCGCAATAACTTTATTAAGAAAATAAATCACATACGCTTGCCACGAACCAGTTCTACAACTGTAACCCTTGCTAAATATGCAGTCAGAATTACAGATAGGAATTGTGGGAACCCTGCAGCAAAATAGGAAGCATTTTCCTAAGGCGCTGAAAAGTGCTAAAAAAGCTTGCTAGGGGTGACAGTCGCTATCTATGTCAATAAAGTGTAATCTGTTTAGTTTGCCTAGGTAGAAAGCCCATCACATTTATTTCGCACTGCCACTATCCAAAATGTAGTAGCAGACAGAAGAAATACTGATGGCAATGTGCAAGAATTACAAATGCCACAGCTAATGAAGGAATAAAATAAATATATGGGTATTTGTGACAAAAATGACCACCGATCTCGTCGTCAGTACCACAGAACCCGACGGAGTTGCATAAAATATTTTACATTTGATGATATGTTTATGTATATCGCGATGGAGTTGTACAGATTTATATTTCTACTTGCTTCTACGTGGGCCAGTTATAATTTATATATCTTGTGTGTTTCAAAGCAGCAAGCTATTTCAAAATAGCCACTTTATTTCACCAGATATATTCAGAAAATGTGCCCGCAACTCACTAGTGGGTATAGGACATCAAGTTACCGCCACTAACAAAAAGAATCTTGCCCTCAGCGGATAAGTACAGGCAATCATTGTCCAGAGATCCCCCCTGGGAAATCGTCTAATCACATCTGTGTTGTGGAAATGAAAAAGCACTCCATGCCTAAAAAGTAAAATCCTGGAGTATCTTACAGAGATAATCCATGCAAGAAGGTGAAGAGTAACATCTGGAGTACCCTTTGCAAGAATTATCTCTGTGTGAAACAAGGCTAATACTGCTGGGTGGATTCGCACAAAAAGGTGGAATATTGACGCTAGATGAACGGCAGACCTATTTTCAACAATGTCTCCAAGTTCCAACTCTAGTAGAATTCCCGTTTATTACGTCAAGTTTAGAAAGAGAAAACACGAGGCTTCAAGCAAACAATTGTTTTCGATTAATTCCTCGTCAGGCCCATACAATAATATACATATACATAATAATATACAATGTACAAATTCCGTGACCGACCAACAGACGGGAAGGAAGTCACGGCACTCCGTAACTCCACCTGACTTCAGTCATGTGATCAGATGACTGCCATCATGATCACAAGTTAAATTTTCTGATCCATTGTAACTTTGTTATGCTGACGATTGCAACAGACCATATCCTAATGTATATTATTGCATGAGCCTGACGAGGAATTAATCGAAGACAATTGTTCGCTTAAAGCTTCGTATTTTGCTTCTCTTTCTGAAGTTGACGAAAATAAATAGGCATTTTGCTAGAGTTGAAATAGCAAATGCGCCCAGACGCGTAAGGAAGTTAATCGGTATATTAAGTTCTACGTGAGAAATTCCGGAACCGAAGCATACATTGAGTTCCAGACTTTGCATCGAAACTCGAGATTACCCAAAATCATTCGGGAAAGCCCTGCGGAGACATCACATCCGACCCGGTGCTGCTACTTTGAAACGGCAAGCACACAACCTTATTGAATCGGATGGAACAAGACTAGAGGAAATCAAACGTCTTACTGCCCAAACAGAAGCCGCGCTGGACACTCTGCAATGAAGAAAGTAACCGTTTTCTTGCTTATGTGAGAGGCGTAACAACTAAACGAGTGGACAAGAAACGATGCAGAAAACGTTAAGTGAAACAAAGTGTCAAACGAAGTGTCCATCAGTTCCAGAACAATACGTGCACAATCTTTCCAGTGTTCATTTAGACAGACTACAGCTGCAAGCACCATCACGCCGTTTCAAATTTAGCCGTCCGCAAAAGAAATATGATCGTCTTGAAACAGAAACAGAGTTTGAAAACGAATGAATTGGTGGCCAACTCTGATATGGAACTTAAAAAGTTCAAATAAATTTTGTCAACGTTTCCTTTTATTACCAAAGACAAGCAACAGAACACCATCAACTACTGACAAAAGCACACATTGATGCCGTGAGAGAACTTCAAAAGAACGAGGATCTCATCATAACCAAACCAAACGAAGAATCTGGGACTGCGCTGATGGATCGTAAAAATGAAAATGATACTTTCGGACATTTCACGTTTCGTGAAATGTGAACAACAGAAAGACAAAACAGCCTGCGTAGAAAACGAATTGGTCAGGTGTTTGAAATCACTAGTGAGCGACGGCATCATCATCATCATCAACAGCAGTACATCAGTCACTTGAAATGGTGCTTCGCTGCCATACAACCATGAGGACCTATGAAATAAAGAATAAGAGGAAGGGGACATACCTGAAAACCTTACTGCCCTAAGCAAACATCCAGGGTCAAGGAGCCTACACCTTGTGTAGACAACATACCATCAAAAACAGCTGGCTATCGCGCAAAGATAAGGCGGCATCGGCGAGATAGCTTCCTTGCGGCTTTCACTACCCCGCGTCATAACCAGCCATTACCCCGCGGATAACTCAGCACCAAACACACTTTAAACAGGCAATCCGATTAGAAGACAGCAGCACACGCGCCACTGGTGTCTACTGCGAGCCATGTCCTGTAAAGTCTCAAGCCAAGCACAAGGTGAGTCACATGTCCGCAGGTGGCCGAGTGGTCTGCACGTTTGCTTTGCAACCATAAGGTCACCGGTTCGAATCCGCGTAGGGGTGGGCGTCCTCGCGGTATACTCAGCCCGCGAGTGACTGGTGATGGTCGCGCGGCAGCGAAGCGCCTTTACGGCGTATACGCTGACACCACCTCCACCACATGGACTCCAACCCGGAAGGCGAGACAAACCAATGGCACCCAGTTTGGTCGTCAGTAACTTCATTTGCCTCTGCTAAGTCAACTTCTGTCCACCTCAAGCCCTGCGCCATCCGACACCTGGTAGACTGAACAAGGCCCTCCTAGGTAAGCGATGACCAGGCATACGTAGCAGGTGCCCGAACCAATGCAACTTATTCAGTGCTATATGTTGTTCTAGGGAGCAAACATGCTTATCACTAAATAGCACTCACTTACGCACAACATCGTTGCAGACACGCTGGTGCCATCCGACACCACCAATGCTTCGCAGACAACTATGATCAAAGAGGAAGGCGCCTCAGATCTTCAGACCGAAGGGGCCAAGTCTCACTGCCATAGACCAGAACGGCCCTCACTGTGGCCTTGTATACACAGCCTTTCAGACGGAGGGAAACCCTTCTGTCGCCAAAGATGTCGCAGATTCAAGAAGGCGGTTCTGGCCTTTGTAATGGGTGAACTGACTTCAGTTTGTATGCGCCCATCATTACTGATACACCAGCCATGATAAATGAATTGATCAACCACTTCGAGTTCCTCGTTAGCAAGCGTCAAGGGGTCATCAAGTGGCTGGTGGTCCTGTAGCAACACTTTGCACTTTGAAGGTGCGAAATGCATACCAAATAATGGGACCACTCTGGACAGGCTATTCAGGGTTGATTGTGCCGCCTCAACATCGTCGAAAAGCAAGACGATATCGTCCGCATAATCTAGATCAACTAACCGTTCACCAGGCAGCACTTCAACACCTACATCGTGAGATTCCGCAAGGGAACACTCCATGATAGAATCCACGACGAAATTGAACAAAAATGGGGAAATCGGGCAACTCTGACGAACGCCACTTGTAGTCGAAAAGCTATCCGATAGGGCACCATAGACCCTGACGCGGCCTGTAGTGCTCAAGTATAGAGCACGAAGGATGTTCACATATTTCGTGGGAACACCTTTCCGCGCAAGTATTTCGAACAGAATCGATCGATCGACTGAACCGAACGCAATCCTCAAATCGAGGAGCACAGCTGTTGTCGGTCTGCGATATGCGTGGCGCTGCTCTAGCACCTGCCGCTAAGTGAATATATGGTATATACAGCCACGTCCTGAGCGGAAACCGACCTGCTCTTCCCTAATCCGAGATTCCCGTTCCGCAGTGAGGCGACGAACGATAATCGAGGCCAGTAATTTTGTCACAACTGGCGTTAGGCTAATACCCCTGTGGTTAGAACAGTCGGTACGACTGCCCTACTTGTATATTGCCACTATAGTCGATTCGCTGCAATTAGCCGGGACACTCCCTTCCTTCCAGATACATTCGAATAAGGAGGTCAGTACTTTGCAGAGGACCTCACCTCCATCCTTGAAGAGTGCAGATGGAAGGAAATCCGGGCCAGCGGCACGAAAACCATTAAAGGCTGTGATCGTGTTTCGGACCTCGGCCTCCGACGGAGGCTCTAAACTAACCATTCATGGTTTGTGCTGCATCACCTTAGTAGAAAGAGGTCAGGGAGCAGGGGGCCAGCTGAAGGGATCTTGAAAATGTTCCGTCCAACAAGCCATACGGCGCTCCTTATTGTGTATCAGCTCACCCGCGCTGTCTCTGATTGTCTCACTGACGCCTGGTTTCCTCGGACCAGTGGTGCGGATTAGCTGGAAGAGCTTGCGGTAATTGCCTACTGCTCCTGCCTCCTCCATTGCTTGAGCCCGACTGGTCCACCAGGCTTCCTTGTCAACACGTAGGCTCCGCTTTAGTTCGCGCCTAATAGCCCGTCTGGTCACATTGTGTTCAGAGCCAGCCGGGAGGTGTCTTCTAGATTCCAACAGGTTCACGGACCTCTCGGATATCCAATGACTGGTGCGGTGACGATGGATAGTGCCACACGCAGATGCTCCTGAGCCGTGCATGGAGGTCGAGGTCGTATTCCACTGAAGCTCAGTGTCATTAGGATAAGACAGCGGAAGTTCGGTATGCAGTGCTTCTTGATAGGCTTGCCTGACCGAGGACTGAGACAATTTCTCAGTTGCCAATCGTAGGGGACGCTTTGTGCACCTTCCGGTAAAGTTCATGGAGAAACGACAGTGTACCAAAGCATGATCAGAGTCGACACAGGTACTCCAGTATGAGCGGCAATCCAGAATGGAACCAGGCCATCTGTAACTTATGGCAATGTGGTCAAGTTGGGTCCATTGCTTGTCAGCTACAGCAGGATGCCAAGTGGCACTTCGGCGCCCACTGTGTCTAAAAGCAGTGCAACTCAGAAACAACTGGTGCTCCGCACACAGTTGCAGTAGACGCACACCGTTGTCAATCCGTTCGGAGTTAAGTCCATAATTACTACCCAGCTGACCTTCTGAAGAGCTCAGACGCCTTACTTGTGCGTTCATATCCCTTGCAAGTACTATAATATCTGAACCCGTAGCACTGCGTATTAGTGCGTTTAGTTCGTCATAGAAGGTGTCCTTGACAGCATTACAACTGCAGTCAGTGGAAGCATAAGCGGAAATCACAAACAAACAGCGTTTTGTACTACTTCGTGAATCAACCTTAGCTGATGTTGTTAAACGGGCTGCACATAAACGGCAGTTCACCGAAATCCAATCAATCAACGATGGCGTCATCACCAAAGAAACGTACGAGGAACTTCGTCCCATAGGCTGCACCACTCCTCATCTTTATGGTCTCCCAAAAATACATAAAAGTGACACACCATTGAGACCCATACTAGATATGAGGAATTCGCCGTATCACAACTTTGCACAATGGCTGACAAAGATGCTGAAGCCCATCAGGCAAATGATTGCTCCTCATAGACTGGCAGATGCATTCCAGTTTGTCAACTTAGTTCGCGATATGAATGTTCAAGAAGATGGGATGTTTTCCTTAGACATTGTTTCCTTGTTTACCAACATGCCTCTGGTAGAAACAGTTACCTACCTATGCTCGTAGATTGACCAATTAGGCGTAAACATCGATATGGGCAGCAACGGAAACAACTAATACTCAGATGTACCAACAACGTTCAATTTCAATGCAATAGCGAGTTTTACAGACAGGTTGATGGCGTCGCAATGGGATTTCCGCTTGGTCCATTGTTAGCGGATATTGAGCTGGGAATGCTAGAAAAAAGTCCATTAAGACAGGCCATGTCGGGTCTGAAATTCTATCGGCGTTATGCGAATGAGATATTTCGTATATGTGATCGGACCACTAAACTCCAGGATATAATCGACTGTTTCAAAAATGCGCACCCGGCTGCCACATTTACAGCTGAGGAAGAAAACAACAATCAAATGAAATTTTTGGACGCAAGCCTTATCAGAAGAACTGAAGGGTCAATCCAAATAAAAACACACAGAAAACCGTATTGGACGGAACAATACATGAGCTTTCAGAGCTTCGCCCCACTCAGATAAAAATGAACGCTGCTGCGAACACTAACTGATCGGGCATACAAAATCTGCAGCGGATACCATAAAAAGCGAACTCGTACGAATCAAAGGAACGCTTCTCGAAAATGGATATCCGGAGCGATTTAGCGAGACGCATATGAGACGATGCATACCAAAAGTAGCAAAACAAACCGCTGAAAAGAAACAGCTTTACCTGAGTCTTCCATACAAAAGAAACAGTGCGGATAAGATATGCACGCGTCGACTACAGTAAAGCTGCAAAAAGACCTTTCATGCAGCTCAACTGAATGTGGTTTTCACGAGCAGACCTTTAATAGTTCCGAGATGCAAAGACCGAGTGTCTGATAATCTTCAATCAATGGTAATCTACCTGTTCACCTGCCCGTGTGGAGCCAGGTACATTGGACGGACGAGCAGGCATTTAGGTAAGAAAAGTAAGCAATACCTCCCAAGTCGGCTCTACAATCGCGAGAAAAGGGCAAACTACAGTGCGATTAAGTACCATCTAATCAACACAGGCCACCAGATAAACAAACATCCTTTCAGATTCTCTAAAGATCATCACCAATGTAAAACCATGGTGCAAAATCAAGCCTACTTGCTACCGTTAAGGCAGTATGCATACGCCTGAAAAAAACCCGGACTTCTGTGTCCAGAAGATGATACAAATACTACAACTTCCGTGGCCGACCACCAGAGGGGAAGGAAGTCACGGCACTCCGTAACTCCGCCTGACTTCAGCCGTGTGATCAGATGATAGCCATCATGATCACAAGTTAAATTTGATAATCAACTGTTACTTCATTATGCTAGTGATTGAAACAGACCTTACCCAAATGTATATTATTCTATGAGCCTGAGAAGGAATTAATCGAAAACAATTGTTCGCTTAAAGCTTCGTGTTTTGTCTCCGAGTTCCATACGATTCTAATCAAACGTTTGAATCTAATATTTTTCTATATTATGTTGCTTTTTACCCTTTAATGCTTAGGAGCCCAGGGATAGGGGACAGTGAGGTTCAGGACTTCTGGTCTGGGGTATAGTTAAATAAACAATTAAACTGGACAGGTGAGACAGAAAATCCACCGGGGATATCACTTGTGCAGAAAGATAATCAAAAATCAGTTGTTTCTCACAAGATTAGATTTACAGATTCTGAGCTGAATGTACCAATGCCTGTGCGTGTATCACGAATTTGACGCATGTCCTAGTGTGTGTGCAAGCAAAGAACCAAGGTATGCGAAGCAAGTATATACTTTGTCTGCATGTCTAGGATAGAATAAGGTAAGACGCCCAATGCGGGTAAGAAGGCCAGTCATATATTTTTCCACTGCGACCCATATTCCACTCCTTATCGTAGCCTCGACAGTTTCATACTGGCTTTACTCACTTCAAACATAAAAAGCAGCTATCGAATGCCCTTTTTACTGGTAAATTGACCCATTGGCATATTTTTTGTTCTTTTTTCATCTAAGTTTTGGCATGCTTTTTACGCCTATATAAATCTGAAGGGATATAACAAGTATGTTTGTTGTTGTATTCTACAACTTTGTATTCGATTATGGATCGAATGAGCCCGTTTTATGTGCTACTAACGCATAGCAGGCAATAAAATTAACTATTTTGAGCTGCATCCACCCTTTTTATGCTTTTACTTGTTATGAACACTTTTTTAAATTATAGCCACCCAAGAACGACTCGAGGGTATGAGCGAAAAAGTAAGAGGGGAATATGGGGTTAAAAAAACCTGTAGTTAGCACTGGGGGACTTTGAAAATGGTATTTCCTTGAAAAAGACAGCTAAGTTGTTCAACATTAAACAACGTTGTTTAGGGCGACATAGAGAGAATTAATTAATTGCAATTTCCACTGCTGTTTTCTGTTTTCATGTCTTTGCATATGGATATGTATTTCAGAGTGGCTCCAGAACAGAATTGCAGCCGAAGTTGGAAGAGGCACTTAGCCAAAAGATAATGGAAGCACTGCTACTTCGTTTGACGACATTGGACGTATGGCATTTGATCTCGCAGAAAAGATGAACCTGCCTTATCGATTAAACAATGAGACAAAATCTGCAAGCCGAAGTTGCTGAATGGGATTTCTAATCCGAAATCCTTCAATTTCACTTAGAACTGCTGAGGCAGTCATCCTTACTCGTGCAGCTGGATTCGACAAGGCAAAAGTAGACAAATGTTGAGACTGTCTGCACTCTGCTTTAACAGCTCACTCATTTACAAAAAGTGGAATTTGGAATATGAATGAGACTGGTTTTTCGTGTGTTCAAAAGCCAACAGAAAGTTTAACTCAGAAACAAAAAAGCACCATAGCGAAATCGACAAGTTCTGAGAGAGGAAATGTGACTATAATTTATACTTTCAACGCGATGGGGACATACATCCCCCCAATGTTCACATTCCCGAGGAAACGGCGGGATCCTAATCTGTTGAAAGGAACATCGGTCGAATCCATTGGTTCTTGCCCGAATAATGGATGGTTTGATGAGGAGCAATTCATAAAATGATCCAACAATTTCGCCGCTAACGTCAAACCGTCGAACACAGAACCTGCTTTGTCAACTCTCGATGGTCACCAAAGTCATAAGACTCTTGCCGCTGTAGAATTGGCAATTGCCAGCCATAGTACCATGTTGACATTGTCATATCGTCTACAGCCTTGCGGTCGCACGTTTTTCAAGCTCTTGAAGTCGGCATTCAATACCTTTGCTGATCAACGGATGCTAAGTCATGCTCGTCAAGGACAAAGCTACAACAAATCAGCAACTGCTGCTCCTGCTACAAAAAGCGTTAAGTCCTGTGGGATCTGGTCGTTTAATCCCTTTCTTTTTTTAATGAGAATGATTTCGTTGCTGTCCAGCTTAATGAGCCACAGGATATTTGTGCCAATCAAGTCATGCTGGTCCCCTTGCCTTCAACTACATCCAGTGATACGTAGACCCTACCCAAGTCCACTCCGTGTCAGCAGATGCTTCTGCTGAATGTAGTATTACCATTACAACTTCCGTATCTATAGATTACGACTACATGCCTTCGACTTCAGGCATGATCTCATCTGCTTACGATAGATCTGCTCCTTCAACGTCAGTTGACGTTCAAAACTGAAATTTAGGTCAGTTAATAGTTGTTTGCCACTGCAAAAGCAGTTAACTCAACCTAGCATAAATGATACCGCAAAAGTGAAGCTGACGAAGGATTAACAGCGTCACCATTTATAAGTTCACTACAACAAAAAAACAAACCAGCAGCAATAGAAAGGAGGCAAGGATAAGGTCTGTAAAGAGAAGAAGTCAAATCGTCCACTTAAGTGTACGAGTCCGATGAATGGCACTGCTTGGCCTGCAGGGAAGAATTTGTTCGCAGTCGACTTTCTGAAATGTGGGTCGCCTACATTGTGTGTCAAATGTGGGCACCCACGAGGATTGCACTCCAGAAATTTCTATGTGTGCCACACTTGCGAATCGGACTATGATTATTGAATCCTTGGTTTTGTTTAACGCATCTCAGCCGGCTGATATTTAAATCTCTACGCATTGTGTTGTTAAGTGATTATCTGGCTAGCCACTTCTGTACATGCCATGACTGTATTGCAATCTACTATGACCTTAGCTTCAGTAGGTTTCAAAACATATTTGTGTACATGCATAAGCCATTAGGGACGGGGTGGGATAAGAAGCTCACCGGTGAGCAACGTACGGATTTCATAAGCTTTGCAAATGAAGCCAAAGTTACTTGCGTAAACCCTTAAGGGGAAGTGTCTTACACCCTTTCCCCCTGCTTAACGCCGATACGTATAGGGATAAAACAGGATGGTCAATCATGTGCGCTTCAGTGATGTGTGCATGTACCAAGGTGTGTCTGTGCGTCACACCATCAGCGCTGGATGATTACAAACCGTGAATCGTTGCATTCCTAGACAGGAAAGCATGAAGATGAGCAAAAGGAAGGAATTCCTTGCATTGCTAACAACAGATATTCCAATGATTGATTGTACTGTGAAATAATTTTATGATCGAAGCGAGCTTACGGTATGTGAATAGAATGCATTCCTCCTGAGTTCGTTACGTAATGATGTAGTGTTCTGATGACGGGTTTAAGCATAATCAAACAACAACGAATGCATATGGGTCTGCAAAAAAAAGCCGAGAGCAAGGTGATGGCGCGTGGTGCCACTACAACGGTCCATTTAAGTTCATGAGAGAAAGAAGAACAGGGCAAAAATGATCATGAGACCCGTAGTGACGGAATGCTGTGATGTCTAGCGCAAAGCCCGTCTACTGGTGGTCGGTGTGCTTGAAAGTCGCAACACAAAACGGCGATCACCAGAAGACATTAAGGCTGCATATGAGCGACTAGGGAGGAATCCAGAACGCAATCGTTCGTATGTGAATGTGGTTCCTGCACTATATCGGGATACTCACGTGAACGACATGATATACCTTTGGTCCCAAGGTGGAAGCTACACTGCACAGAGTGTACGTAACCTGCTAATGTCCCCAAAACCGACAGCAATCCATTCCAACTAAAGTAGCAAAAGTCCTTGTTCAACTAAGTGAACGAAATTTTATGCAGCATTTTCCCTTCACAAATTACAAGATAGGAAGAAATAACATGTTAACAGGATACATGGAATTCAGGTATTTCGAGTATTCTCGTCAGCTGTGAAATTATTGCGTCGCGCACAAAAAGAAGCAAAGTACAAGATCGTTCAGTTCAAGTAAGTACGATCAACAACCTCACCAAGGTAAAGTAAGGTTGGCCGTGAGTTCGGTCTGTTTGCACAAACTGGGCTTCAGCCGCCAAATAGCTGAAGCTTCGGCAAACTGAAGCAACCGGGCGTTGCTCTGCCGGTTAACTACTTGTGGTAGCGAGTACGTTGGCCGAACTGAGATCATCATTCATCATTATACACGTCAGCTAGAGGTGGGAAACATCTCAGCTACTGTGCCGCAATAAATAAAGCAAAAGGAAAATAAATACAACAGTTGCATGCCAGCTGAGCTAACAGCAACGGATAGGCATCGCTCCGGTAAAGCTACCAGCCGGCTACTAAGCACAAAGAAAAATTATTTAGTTTTACGCTAAGAAATGATATCGCAGATGGAGGGGGAGGCTAAAAGGGATGGGGTGGGACAAAGAAACTCACAGAACGAACGCCACTGAGGTCGGCTCCAAGCCAAATCAACAAGTGTATCCAGCCAAACATGTTCCTTGTCCTTCGGACCCCAACCAGGGAGCCGAGACGCTCCAACCGAGGTCAACTCTGAAGTGAGTGCCTTCATTCCTCTGGACCAAGTCATCGCTTGGCCACCCCTTCTCTTCCATCCACATCCCTGGTGGGCAAACAACGCACGTCGTGGAAGTCGGTGGGCTGGCATGCGCAACACGTGGCCTAACCATCGGAGCCTGGTGCGTGAAATGACGGTGCTGAGCGGTTCAGTTCCTTTTTCTGTACCGTAAACAAGGCGTCGAACACGCTCGCTACTCACGCCGTGGTCCCCCCAGATGTGAGCCAAATTGCGAAGGCATCGGTGGTCGAACCTAACTAGCCTCTTTATGTCCGCCGATCTTAGGGGCCTGGTTTCGCAAGTGTATAGTAAGGTCGAACGTGCCGAACTGAGAGGATGCCCAATAGGATTTCAAAGCACTTCCACGTAACATGGTCGCCAATGGTCTGAAACTGCCGGCTAGCTCTATTACGCAACACATGTTTGAATGCACTACGTGAAGACGCCCGCGGGATTCGTTTAAAGTAATTAAACTAGAGAGCAATGCTTCAGTTTGCTGATGCTTCAGCTATTCGGCAGCTGAAGCCCAATTTGTGCAGTGGAGCAAGTCGCATTAAACAACGTCAATATAGCAATCATAATCAGCGAAATATTAGAATGAGACCAGTTACTACTACATTCGGCTAAAAACCACTGCACTAGACGACTGACTGTCACTCGTGAAAGCCATATCCGTGAAGAATAAGCCGGGTTTCGTCGAGGTCGTGGCTGCATTGACCACAGCTTCACTTCGCGTCAGTTGATGTGCACCGTCACATATATTGGCTGCCCATGGTTGTCGTGTTTCTCGATATCAAAGATGCATTCGATTTGGTGGATAGACGTGCATTTTGGTACCGTCTACTCAAGAAAGGTATCGCATCATCATCATCATCATCACCATCAACAGCAGTACATCAGTCACTTGAACTGGTGCTTCGCTGTCATACAACCATGATGACCTAAGGAATAAAGAATAAGAAGAGGGAGAGAAGGGGGACTTACCTGAAAACCTTAATGCCCTAAGCAAACATTCAGGGTCAAGGCGCCTACACCTTGCGTAGACAACATACCGTCACAAACAGTTGGCTATGGTGCAAAAATAAAGCGGCATCAGTGAGACAGCTTCCTTGGGGCTTTCACTGCCCCACGTCATAATCAACCATCACCCAGCAGATAAGTTAGCACCAAACACACTTTAAACAGGTAGGCTGACAAGTAGACGGCAGTACATGCATCAATGGTGTCGGCTGCGAGCCATTAGTCTCGAGGTAAGCATAAGACGGGTCACGTGGACTCAGGCCCGGAAGGCGAGACGGACCAACGGCACCCAGTTTGGTCGTCAGTGACTTCATTTCCCGCTGCCAAGTCAACTTCTGTCCACCTTAAGCCTAGCGCCACCCTACACCTGGCAGAAAAAACAAGGTCCTCCTCGGTAATCGATGACCATGCATAAGTAGTAGGTGCGCAAGCCAACGCAATTTATTCAGCGCTATCAGTTGTTCTAAGGACCTAGCATGACTAAGTGGGTAGTACTCGCCTACGCACATCATCGTTGCGGACATGTTGGTGTCACCCGACATCAGCAATGCTCTGTAGACAACGATGATCGAACACTTGAAAGCGCTTCAGATCATCAAACCTAAGAAACCAAGTCCCATGTCAATAGAGCAGGACGGCCCTCACTGTGGCCACGTAAAGGCGGCTACCAGACGAAGGGAAAATGTCTTCTGATACCAAAAATACCGCAGCTTCAAGAAGATAGTTCAGGCTTTTGCAATGTGTGAACTGAGTTTGGTTTCTATGCGCCCATCGTTGCTGATGCAGCTGCCAGGGTAAGTGAATCGATCAACCACCTCGAGTTCCTCGTTATCAAGGGGTCATCAAGTGGTTGGTGGTCCTGCAGCAACACTTTGAACTTTGAAGATGCGAGGCGCATACCAAATAATAGGATCACTCTTCAGAGGCTATGCAAGGTTGATTGTACCGCCCTAATATCATCAAAAAGCAAGATGACATCGTCCGCATAAGCAATATCAACCAGCCTTTCACTAGGTAGTACCACGACGCCTACGTCGTGAGATTCCGCAAGGGAACACTCCATGACAGAATACACGACAAAGTTGAACAAAAATGGGGAAATGGGGCAACCCTGATGTATGTCAATTGTTGTCGGGAAGACATCAGACAGGTCACCGTAGATCCTAATGCGGCCTGTAGTGTTGGAGTATAGAGCATGTACGATGATCACATATTTCGTGGAAACACTTCGCTGCACAAGTAGATTGGAGAGAATGTATTGATCTACCGAATCGACCGCACTCTTGAAGTTGAAGAATACAGCTTTTGCCGGTCTGCGGTAGCCGTGGCGTTGCTTTAGCACAGAGTGAATGTGTGGTCATTACTTGTTATTCACTTGTGAAACCACTGATGCGTTGGTTGGACACATGGCTCTTCTCACTAAGACCTCAATCTCACCTCGTCCCACAATACCCCGCTACCGTTCCACTTGGTTTTAGTATTCGGTAGTGAAACAACCGAAATATTGATAAGACTCATTCGCGTCCAGTTTAACAATATCCTAAACCTTGCGTTGACTTTCGCCTAGCCCGATTACCTACCTAACCCCCGTTCGGTCTTAGTAATTTGCATGTTACTCGTCATCACACAACACAATAAACCAGTTACCAGTCACAAATGACGCTTTCATATAGATTTACAATGTATTTACCGAAATAATTGTCCCATTCGCCAGCATGCGGGAATATATCCCAGCTTTTCATATAACAAATCGATTCTACTAGGTTTTACACACATGAATCCACCACACACTACTGCATCATCTATTTGCTATTTCATGCTTTTATTTGCAAATCCTTACGAAATGCCTAAGTTACAGTCCGTAGTACATCTATTCTCTCGACGGTTACTGGATCGCATTTCATCCGACGTTATGATGAGAGGACTTGCACCGATGAACAGATCATGCTCGAAGTAAATACTATTCGCTTAATATCTCGGAGAATAGTGGACTGGAATAGGTCAATATTGAGGAACAACCAATTTATACTGACAGTTCGGAATGAAACCTAAACTCATTGGTCGGACTAGGTTCAATGGATCATGTCTCGCGATTACGGGAAATATAAAGATAATATTATATTAATGACATCACCTTGCGGCACAATAGTGGAGGTGTTTTCCCACCTCTAGCCGATATGTATAATGATGATGATGAATGACATCACCACAGCAGTAAAACATGGTACGCCCATTTTAGTTGCTGACGATATCAAAACCATCTATAAGCTTCGGCGTGATCAGCTTCACGGAACGCTATTGCTCATTCAAGATGACTTACATTCCCTTGAGTTACATGAGTGACGAATCTCTCGGTTAAGAAATCAAGCATTATGTCTTACGGCTGCTCCATACCCGAAGAATCTATCACACTACTACACAGCTGTCCACGCGTGATCTTGGAACTAGGTACTCGCCTGCTTGCAATTCCTCCGAACAGGCCCAATACCAAGTAGCACGTGCCAGACAATCTACGTTCAAGGTATCCAACAAAATCCACACAACCCATGCTAGATTTGAGCATTTTAAGGTACTCACTCGCCCCAGTCTCGAATACTGCAGCATAATATACGGCAATATGAGAAAAGAGTGACAGAACTGCTGTGGAACACCTGTAGAGGTCATTTACTAAACATCCGATTTGTATACACTCTACTATGAGTTATCGAGAATGCTGAGACTGAGACTGTAGTTAAGAGCAAGTAGAAAAGTTTCTGTACAACTATCGAATTATGAAAAATCAAAAATATGTAACTGTGAATCGTCAGCGGTAGTGTTTGGTCAGTTAATCGTTTATTCTTGTTCGGTTAGGAATTTGTATTGGTGTCATAATTTCCGGGCATACGATGTATTCTTTTGGCACTGTATGTGCACAGATTTCCGAAGAAATCGTCGATACGGGTTTTAAAACACCTCACAGAATCGGCCTCTATTAATCCTTCTGGTAGTGTATTCCATAAGTTTACCATTCTTCGTTCGATACAAAGCTGATGTGATACTTTGTTCACGCTAGCGACCCTGAGTTTGTAACGGTGTCCTCGGATGTTACAGGGTTCCCGCATGCGAAATATTGGCCGCAGTATGGGGAAGTGATTAAAGTGTAGTACTCGATGAGTCATAATAAAGCCAATTCTTAATCGGCGGTAGGATAGTGTGTAGAGTCCGAGCGTTTCACAAATTTTTCATACGGAAGCTTCCGTAGACTCGGTATCATTCTAGTTGCGATATGCTGTATTTTTTCCAGCTTTTTAGTTTCCCACTGAGTCATCGGATGGTAAGTAATAGAGAGGTAAGCGGAGCCAATGTCCAGATACGAGGTCGCGCACAGGCTTACCAAGGAGCACGTGAGCTTTCTGCTGCATGCGAAGGTCACCAGCACGAGCGTGGAACGACCTTCGACTGTTTTGCCAAGTTTGGGCATCGGGTGCAACCTAATTGGCCAGCAAATACAAGCCCGAGTCAAGGGAGGCGAACCATTCTGCCAAATATAGAAAATCCGTGGGACGGAATTAAGTCACATTGGCTGAGAGCCAAACGCGTCCAAAATTAGTACGCTTCGTTCACCAATAAATAGAACTGACCTATCGTGTAGAATAGACTCCCTGTTTACCAAGCTTTGGCCTTCTGTATCCCGTCGGTTGGTTGGGCGCGTGGCTGAGCAATCAGGCGGTCGTAGTCTCGCAGGCGCAGAATAGCAGCAGTGCAGCAGTACGAAGGCAGGTTTACAACAGTAAGCTGAGGCACCGTATTCAAGGATTGGTCTAATGAGCGAGGTGAATAGACGAGGGACGGTTTCTTCGGACCAGGTGGAGAAACTGCGCCTTAATGCCCAGAGCATACGAAGTGCCGCACGGTACAATTTCTCTGTATTTTCTAGTGATCTCATATAATGTCTTGAGAGGACTCCTAAGTCTCTGACAGATGTGTTGGGATGGAGCAACTGGCCGTCCAAGGTGATTAATCGAGTGGCTGGACGTCTGGTGATACTGATGAACTCCGACTTGCTTGCGTTAAGAGGGAGTTGCATTTCAGTAAACGACGTTGACAGTCGCTCAAAGTCATGCTGGAGGCGAGCGTAGTCGTCCTGATTCTCAATGATCCTCCAGATTTTCAAATCATCTGCAAACAGGGCACATGGTGACTGGAGCTGCTGCGGAAGAGTGTTGATATGAATAAGAAATAATACTGGCCCAAGTACAGTTCCTTGAGGCACGCCATTGGTCGATGGGAACCAGTCTCTCAGGTAGTCATTGACATGTACTAAACCTTCGTCCCAAAATAAACTCGTTTAACCACTGAAGTAGCGTGCCAACAATTCCGTAGATCCTCAGTTTATGAAGGAGCACCTCGTGGTTCACTCTGCCAAACGGCATACTAAAGCTGATGTACAACACGTCAACATCCTTCCGTTCGTTAAGACATTGTGCCCACTGGTGGTTTGCGTACACCAAGTTGGTGATACAGGAGCGCCCTTTCGTAAAGCCGTGTTGTGCTAGCGTCAATACGTCAATCGACAACAGACATTTTTCACAACCTTCTTGAGAACTCTGAATAATATCGAAGTCAAACAGGTCTATTTTACTCGGATCACCACCCTTGGGAAGCGGTCTCACTATCGAGCATTTCCAGATCCTTCAGCCTTAACCACTTTGAATCGACGACAGAAGCATAATTTATCGCCCTTACGCAAAAAGCCCTATTCCGACCTGCCTACACTCGAACTACAACATAACTTAACACGAGAGCAAAAGAACGTTCGCTCTAATTTGTTCCTGCTCAGCTATAGCTATCTGTGGAATAAACTACCAATAATACTCAGATGAAGTGACAAGGTGGCAACATTTAGCAGCAAACACTTCAATTACCTTGATCTAAATACCATAATCACTATATTTACATGGAAAAATATCTAGATGAGCTATTTCAAGAGAGGACCAAAAACATCTAAACACCAAAATTTTCAAAACTAGAGTTTCGCCCCAACCATCCACCAGAACGTTACTACATGAAACGCGTACCCCGATATTTCACCTATGCATGCTGCCCATGCAAAAACATGGATGCCGCTACAAGAGAGTTTCTCGCATCAAGAGAAATATACGTATTATTATTATTATTATTATTCAATGATTCCTAAGTAATATATACTTGTAAATGGATCCGATTCATATAAGCCTTTCAACTAAGTTTGTATGCCAGCAACCGGAGTAGAGGGCAAGACCAACCCAGTTTGAAGTATGTGTGGCCAGTGGGAGCGCTTCTGCGTTGGGGTGAGCTAATAATGGAAGTGTACCTAGCCATAGAGAGCATTTACTGGCCTATGCTAGTCTTGAATAGCAAGGAACCTTCTCCAAAATCATTTCTGGTTAACCTTATGCTCGGAGCCATTTTGACTGCTAACAAAAAGATAACTTCTGCGGCTTGATTGAAGATTTTTTTCAGATCTATGTCTTTTAGTTTTAGAGGTAACTTATCCAGAATTCAAAATAGTCGTACCGGTTACACGTGCAATCGGCGAGAACCGAAACGTAATCGAATGCTGAGCAGCCTTAAAGAAAACTACGCAACGCTAATTCCGCGGCTACGCGTGCTTGCATGTGCTGGCCTCATTGCATACAAATTGAGAGACCACAAGATGGAAGAAGGACACCACTATTCTCATCCCATCATAGTAGTCATCGTTGATACTGCTTCGCGAATAGATCACACAATCACGCAAACACCAAAAGTTCAATAAAACAAGCAGAGCACAATGTGAGCTGAAACTACACAGCGTAGAAAACAAATATCCAGCATAAATAACGCATACTGGCTGTCGCGTGCTGGGCGGTTAAATGATGAAGGAAAAAGCTACCTGTAATTTCCCCAGAAACTGCCCTATAGCCGGCTTGGCGATGGTTGCCAGTTTGTCCCGTTCCAGGGTTATTAGCAAATCGGGAGCACCGTCATCGCCCACCACCTCCTGTACACGCACCATGGACGCGTCCGCTTCGAGCAATACCTTGTTGGGAAGAGAGGGTGAACAGTGAAGAATGTTGTGAGCACAAATACACAGTGCACAAGCAACTTTCGAAGCAAATGATACATATCACAGAGAAAAAACAAGCGCTTCAACCTTATCTTAGTGAGATACACCATTCCGTGGTATGGGATACCAAATGCAAGTAGCCCGTCGGCGTGAATACGGTTAGATTCCGTAGCAAATCTGGAAGTTCTCCTAACTTGAGCTCGAATATGGCAGTGTGCATATAAGGAGAACTGCCAAAATGTCTACGGGTAGAAGCACAAGAATTTGACACGTGAAAAAAGTGAGCAAAGGTAGTAACTTGCTAGAGATCCTAATCATGTATAAGTCCCTCAGTGAACTGCCTGGGACCAGCTCAGATGCCATACAGGGGTGGCACGCGAAAGCACATGCACGCCTATAGATTGGAGAAGCGGATCCCATTAAAAATGCCTTTATTTTCGACTGGTTCTTCGTCATATCCTCTTTACGCGATGATCGAAAACCAGCCATCACGAGATAAAAACCAAGAAGGCTCCATAACTGGGCAGGTATGTTCTGTTCAGCAATTACACATTAAGTGTCAGGAATTCACCACCCGTTTCAAACAAATTGCGGACCAGCCATGCGCAAGCAGAAACACACGTGCTTGTGTGGGTTCCACGAATAGAGGTTGCTCACATCGACACCTGCATTGTCTTATCCAGTCGTTGCTCCCTATAACCTGGGATGTCCGTGTTAGCTTTGGCTAGTAGGATAACCGGAAAGTCTGAGGCTGGTGATCCTATGAACTGCGTTAGTTTACGGCCACTAAACAGATGTGACAGGCTGAAAACTTTCAAAAGACGCTCAGGTTTCTCAATCCCTACACTGGGTTGCCTGTATGGATCCGAGAGGAAGGAGAAAACCCTAGCGGATGTTGCTGCACACATCTATGAGTGAATCAGCGCCATACCACACTGAAACCCAGCAATGAACCTTCCAATCTAAAATAAAGAAGAGTGTGACGTCACGTCGAAGTCTCCTATCAGCGAATCACCTTTAGAGTGCTGCCAAAATCCATCTACAAACCCTTAGATCCTGCAGTGTTATAACCTTCCCACTAGGCACTTTACTGCTTCACAAAAATTTAGCCTAATCGAAGAAAAAAGCAGAAAAGCAATGACCATGACAAAATAACGTGTTAACCACCGTCAACAAAACACTGTACCACTGCAGCAGACCTTGGCTGTATTTGTAAGTCTTTTACTGACCTTCGAATTCTGGAATAGGAAGGCCAACCGACAAGGTTAGTTGTTTCACATAGATTTGACCGATCTTCAGGAGGTTGGTAGTCACGTACAGGCGTTAGAATATTCCAGAACGCTCGAAATTGATGTGATAATCGATGACAATCGATTAGTCGCTGAAATAATGGATTTTCTGAGGAATTATTATCCGCCCCCGGACACCTACCTTTCGGAGATGGTGTCCGCGGTAGATGATGAAAGCCCGTAATTAACTTGCAGTCTACTGGACGGTGTTCTGTGCCTGTCTGCCCGTTTCCTGAACTGAAGTGCTCGAGAACTGTGATCCGACGTCTGAGGTCTGATTTCCTTGTTCGACTGAGAGCAGTCGTTCACAGGCTCTTTTGGAAAGTTGAAGCTTCACCAATAAGTCGAACGGGAGATCGGCAGGCTTTGCTTCTTCTGGTTGGCACAGCGTTGGCCGTAGCTAGTTTGCATGCCGTGCCCAGATCTGTGCGCCCAAGATCACGTCATACGTGACATTTCCGCGCTTGTTTTTGACCGTCTCTGGCGTCCACTTCGCATGGCTTTCCCGATAGTCAGGTACTAGCACTGTCTGTTCAAACGTGAAAGATCGTTTCTTCGCTCTATGCCGTCGGGTAAAATCTTGTTTCATTCTGCGGTTTATTTCACCAACAGAGGGTTCTGAGTGCGGTCGGATGGCGTCGAAAGGCATACGAAGCTTCCTGTTCAACATAGCATGTGCTGGAAACTCCATCCGGCGCTTATGGATTCGGTGTTGATCGGTAGATGAAAAGGAACCGGTCAACCACCCCTCTAATACGTCCCACACCTATTAAATTGTAGAGGGCTCGCTTGAACGTATCGACAAATCTTACTGCCAGGCCATTCGACTGTGGGTGAAACGGCGGTGAGCGAATGTGTTGGACGGCGCATTGCTTGCGGAATTCCATAAAAGTTACCGAAGTGAATTGCATGTCGCTGTCAGTCATAATCGCCACTGGATAGCAGAATCTGCTGAAGAGCTGGCGCAGTCTTGATACAATAGCATTTGTGGCCGTGCTATCCATGAGAAATAGTTTAGGCCATTTGCTGTATGAGTCGACTATGATGAAGAAACTTCGGCAGTTTATCGGTCCTGCAAAGTCGACATGAATGCGGCACCACGGTTCAGTCCCTTGTAGCCATGAATGGAGCTCCGCTTTTGTGGCGCTTTTAAAACATTGGCATACTTTTGACAGCGTTTAGCCAATTTTTCTAGCTGTTTATCCATGAAGGGGCAGTATACATAGTTGCGGGCAAGCGCCTTCATCCGGCTGATCCCAGGATGCCCGGTATGGAATTGCTGAATAACGTGATCCTGAAGGGTCTTGGAGATGACTACACTTTCCGAAAATAGTGTAGCCATTCACAATAGAGAGCGAATGTCTCCACAGATAGTACTATTGCAAGCGGACAGAAAAACATGAAAGTGGCTAACACGTTCTGTGGAACTGTGTGACTTTCTTGAGTACTGGGTACCGAAGCGTTTTGGCTCGTGGATCGGCTTCTGCGCTAACTTGGAAGTCGCGCAATGCGTCCCTCACCATGTAGTTGACGTCAAGTTCGAGTTCGACCGAAGCAATGACTGTGTTCTCATGTTCATACTGATGGGCATCAATTAGGCGTGACAGTGCATCCGCTTGGCCAATGGAAATGTTCGACTTGTAGTGGATCTATAAATCATACTCCATTAAGGTAAGTGCCTAACGTTGTAGCCGCTTGGCTGTGTAAGCCAGGAGGCCCCCTTTCGAACCAATGATAGCCAGCAAAGGCGTGTGATCTGTCAGGGGCTTGAAACGGCGGTCGTACAGCATTTCGTGGAATTTCTTGACAGCGAACACTATAGCCAAAGCTCTTTACTCGATCTGACTGTAATTCATCTCGACGTTTCTAAGTGTCCTGGCAGCATGGGCGATTGCTTGTTGAGATCCATCTGCATACATGTGTGAAATTACTGCACATCTCACACAGCTTGATGCATCTGTGGTTAGGACAATATCTTTGGAAGGATCAAAATGAGTCAAAAGCAAGTTTAAGGACGGCCATCTCTTGACCGTTCGAAGGCATTCTGGTATTCGGAGGTCCAGTTCCCAGTTGGGCCTTTGATTAGTATCTTGCTTAGCGGGGCATGCAGGCAGTGCATCGCAGGTAAGAATGCGCTGTAGTGACTGACAAACCCACAAAAGGAACGCAGGGATTGTAGTTCTTTTGGTGGAGGCAATTTCCCTATGGCTTCTAAGTTTGCCGGATCTGGTCGACGTCCATTCTATACAAGGATAAAATCAAGGTATTTGATGATCGATGTTGTGGGTCATTTTGAAGTACAAATTGTGTGGATGGATTGTGACGCGCAATCTCAATGTTGACCGCGATTCCCATTGAAGTGAACCTTGGTCTTTCGATCACGAGGACCGTAGCTGATGCAAATAGAAATTGGGTGTTGCCCGCCCGAAAACACTGCACTACTATGACGCGTTTCGATGTTATTACATCTCATCAGATAGAGTCAGCAGGCATCGAACTCGGGACCATCGGGATATTAGTTGTGACCGCTACCCCTAAGCCACCGAGTTACAGGCAACGCTTGGCACAACGGTATAATGAACGATGATGTGGGTCATTTTGAAGTATACGTTATGTGGATGGGGCGGGCAACACCCAATTTCTATTTGCATCAGCTACGGTCCTCGTGATCGAAAGACCAAGGTTCACTTCAATGGGAATCGCGGTCAAAATTGAGATTGCGCGTCGCAATCCATCCACACAACGTGTACTTCAAAATGACCCACAACATCGTTCATTATACCGTTGTGCCAACCGTTGCCCGTGACCCGGTGGTTTAGGGGTACCGGTCACAACTAACATCCCGATGGTCCCGGGTTCGATGCCTGCTAACTCTATCTGATGGATGTAATAACATCAAAACGCGTCATAGTAGTGCAGTGTTTTCGGGCGGGCAACATCCAATTTCCATTTGTATTTGATGATCGGTTAACCGCAGTCAACAAAACTCAGAACCGCTGCAGAAGACATTGGCTATATTTATAAGTCCCTTAATGACCTATGATTTCTGAAATAGGAAGACCAACTGTCAAGATTAGTTGTTCCACATAGATTTAACCGATCTTCAGGAAGTTGGTAGTCACTTGCAGGCCTTAAAAGATTCCAGAATGTCAGAAATCGGTATCAAACGATTAAGCGCTGAAATAATGGATTTTAAGGAAGATTCTTATCTTCTCCCAGACATGCAGTTATCCTCCATCAACAATTCATGGTGAGTCTCACACGGCACATAAGAATACTTAACATATACAACACACAGAGCCAGGATTAATATGATCCAGAAACCAGTGAGCGAATACTGCAATAGTATGGCCACTATACCCATCTCTTCATCTTTCTTCCTCTTTCTTACCTATACCAACGACAAAGTTGTCGCCAACGAGTGTGTTATGAGGGAGGAAGTCCATCAAACTCACTTCCACATTCCACGTCTTCATTGTCAATGTTCCTACTACTTTTATTGTTTACTCTTACGGAATCGATACTACTAAATAACCATGGAAGCAGTCATCAAATGTGCTAAAAGAAGATTGACAACTATTTTATACACTTCCGTATTAATATTCTCAAGAAACCTACCAAACTCGACATAGATATCCTATGCAACATAATGTACACATTGAAACAACAGTCAACTTTGATACGTTATCAAAACTGAAAAACGATTTCATTACTGTTGCACATACTTCGATCATTCGTGGTCGTTGAACTGGAAAATGTTTTATGTACCCGAACATGCCGCCACAGGCGTGTCTCGCGAAAAATGGGACTAAATCATTTATTTGTTTAATTCTTACCAGAAAATCGCCCGTTCGACAACCCTAAGTGATTCGTACTCTGGGAAGCGACCCACCTGGGTAAATGCAACCACGTACTCAAGCAGGAACACACGCTCTGTTATACACGTAGGCATAGTTGCGTGAACTAGTGAGCGGGTTTATATATTATCTCCGGTTTGAAAAGGCTATGTATACAAAGCTGTAGGTTTTCAGTTTCTCGAACAGGTACGACTCACTGAAGTAAATACCGGTGCCAAATCGAAATCAGGATCAGCGGTATTTCCCAGAGACCAGGAGAGTAACGCGGTCGGTCAGTCAGACTTAGTTGACGCGTAAACGGGGGCTAGGAAACGGTGGTGACCTTTTATGTTGAATACAGGGACCCGCCAAGGTAGTCGACACAGATAGTAGGGTATAGCAATAAAGTGAAACAAATCAGCTCTGCGTTGAAAGGAGGGAAACGAGAGAATGGAAGTGGGACGACCAAAGGAGAAGTACTACGGTCAACAAACAGTGATCGCTTGGGGTGGGGGGAGGAAACAGGAGATAGGGCAGAGGAAGCAGTGTACGGAAGATTTGGGTCATGATCTGTGCATGTCGGCCGAAAGATAGACTTCTATATGGTCATTCGGAGTAATTGGTGTAACAGCACTGCAGTGTCAGTCGCTTAAATGATCCAACTGCAAATAACACTTGAGCGAGAAATTCACATTTTGACTGCCGGAGTCAAAAGACACCCTAACATCAAATCATAATAGAGGTGCTGTCAAAACATCTAGGAATACCAGCCTATGGATGTCAGTCTTAGCAAAGTAAGGGAGGGAATCGGCAATACCTGGCATTGATGACTTAATGCCGAGTAAACGCAAGCGGTTGCACACACGATGGGAGACTTGTGCAAATGAAAACACTGGCTGGCTTGCCGAACTACCTCCTCGTGATGCCAGCTGGGTGGTTCGGGATTATCCCGTTCCAGCAAATCGTTTGGTGGCAGCATTCCAGGACATGTTGGGTTTTCGCCTGGCAAGCGATCTCCCTATAAAAAGCCATATGTGCGTTTAACAACACTGCGACACTAAATAAAGTCACTGCCCCTTGCATCACCTCGCTGGAGCATTGTAATCGTTCAGCTTGACGCTGAGTTGCTGGGAGTATCGGACCCCTGTTTGGCAGCCAGCCAAACGAAAGGCGTACAAACCGAGCAATCGGTCACCGGCTCCCAATGGGTGCGATTTCTTGAATTCGCCCCGCTGCCTTGTTGATCAGGTCGCTATCACCAAAGGCTCCGGGTGGGGCACCCAAAGTCAACCCCTTTCCTTGGCCTGGGCGACCAGGAAGCTGTATGCCCACACAACACACGAAATGATGGAGTTATGACTCTATGTTCACGTGTCTCGCTCTCTGAACTTTCTTGTTGGCCTGGGTGCTGGCGGCTGGGCATGCTAAACCTCACTCTAGCGCACCGCAAACCACGTCCATCGTTCCACATTTACTCAACCCTCCTGGTCTTGGCAACCGTCCTTCAGTTTTGAGTCTCCAAAAGTGCATTGCAAATAAAAACGGTACCTTCGACTTCACCAATGAACCGCTCAAAATCGATCGCACACAATGCAATTCAAACAGCAAAGCTTTCATCGCATCCTGCTCGCTCTTCAAGCTAGGTACGTTCAATGCTCGAACGCTCTCATGCAGGTTATTTCACAAGCTGGTCATGCGCGCACCTTGGAAACCCACTCAATCGAGGTTGGCTACCTAACCGAAACCCGTTTACAAGATGGCACAACGCTTCGATTGCTCTCACCATCCCAAGTTTCAAGTGCACATTCACCTTGCGCTTATCTGGAGATGCGACAGCGGCAGCCTCTGGTTGCGCCGGCATAGCAGTTGCGTTAAGCGCGAGTGCTCAGGCAGCGCTCATCGACTGGTTCCCGGTCAACAGCCATCTTTGTGCAGTATGCTTGGAAAGCTCAGTGCGATCTTCGAGCCAGGGGACCAGTAGGTGCTGCTTTATTGTGGCGGCGTATGCTCCTACGGATTGCAGCCCGGAAGAAGCTAAAGACGAGTTCTACCGCCAACTCATCGACCTCCTCTGCAAGAAACGCCGTACAGACATCGTGATACACGCCGGAGACTTAAACGCACAGGTCTGTAGATTAGAGGTTCATGAGCGCGAACTTGGGGTCAACACAGAGATGGTACTCGTAGGACGGACAACGGCGATCGACTCCTTCAACTGTGCGCCGAAAACGGCTTGTTCCCTTCCAGCACCAATTTCCGATGATCCTGGCGCTAACGAGCCACCTGGCGACCTCCGGCGCCTGGTCAAGCTTGGACGCAGATTGACCACATTGTTGATAGTTACCGTTGGCGAGCTGCATAACGGACTGCAAGGCAATTTGGTAAGCTTACTTGACCTCGGGTCATGCGCTCGTGTGTGCTAAGTTCGTTCTGCGCTTTGGAGGCACCCAACAACGTTGCCGGGAACGAATTGACAAAGACAAGCTCGCCGCCCCAATTGTGTTCGGCGCATTTCAGAACACATTAGCATCCAACCTGCGTTCTCTATTCCCCGATGTTGAGACACATTGGGCACAAATTCAGAGAGCCTAACGAAAGACCCCTACCCTGGTCTGTGGCTTCACTAGACGAGCTGTTAGTCATTGGATCACTGCACAGTCTCTACAATTAATGGAAAGTCATCGAACAATTCCCGCCGGAGTTGAGTACAACGCACTATGCAGAACCACAAGTGCTGAGCTCAGACAACTCTTCAGGAAGGACCGCGAGATTTGGTGGACATAGCGCATCGTTGAGATGGAGCGGGCAGACTTATCATGAAACTATCGCAAACTCTTCCAACTTATTCGCTCCTCCGGAGGCAGAAGGCCAACAGTCGTCAACGTCGTCTGGTACGATGGGCAGAGCACTTTGAAGGTCAGTTCAACTGGCCACCAGCGTAACCGAGCCCATCTTCTGGGGTTCGCAGTGCTCCATGATGCGTGTAAGTTTCTCCACCGACTGAGGCTGAGGTTTCCAATGAGCTTCGCCTACTGAAGCGCCACAAGTCACCTGGCCCAGATGAATTTCCTCCGACCCTCTTAAAATATGGGGTCCTGCTCTCACTCGTGAACTGACATCTGTCATCCATCAGAGTTGGACTACTGAAACCATTCCATCTGACTGAAATGTAGCGAATGTTGTATCTGTTTACAAAAATGGAGACCGGACCATTTGCTCCAATCATCATGGCATCAGTCTCATTTGTGTCGCATCCAAACTGCTCGCTGCCCTACACTTGAGGTGGCTCAGTTGCGTACGGGAACCACGTGCGTGAACAACAAGCTGAATTTCGCCCGGGTCGCAGTTGCGTCGATCACATCTTTACGATCTGCCAAATACTTGAACATCGCCATACGTTCAGTCGACCAACTAGTCATATTCTTGAACATTCAAGCCGCTTTTGACTCTGTTGACAGAGTGGCTCTTTGGGACTGCTTACTAAAGTGGGGAGTACCTAAGAAGTAAAACAGCATTCTCCGTGCCATGTACCATCAAAGTTGGGGCCGCGTGCGAGCATACGGAGACATTTTGTCCACTTCCAGTATCACAAACAGTGTTAGACAGGATTGCCCAGCCTCTCCAATTTTGTTCAACTTCGCCATGGACGAGATTTTGGCTGGCTCGTCGAACAACCTTCTCGTGCTGCCAGCTGGGTGGTTCGGGATTATCGCGTTACAGGAAATCGTTTGGCGGCAATGTTCCAGAAGATAGTGGGTTTTCGTCTGGCAAGCGATCTCCCTATAAAAAGTCACACATGTCCGTTTAACAATACTGTGACTTGGCGGATGTGACTTGCCACTAACTAAAGTCACCGCTTCAAACTGGCGAAGCATTGTACTCCAGCAACTTAATGCTGAAATTGTGTGGAGCATTGAGCCGGTGTGTGCCAAAGGAACAAACGAAAGGCGTATGAAGTGGACAATCAGCCACCGGCACCCAATGGGCGCGATTCCCTGAATTTGCTCCGATGCCTTGCGGGCAGACCATTCGGCCAAAGACCCGGGCATGGTGTCCCCTAAGTCAACACCCTACTTCGGCTTGGGCAACCAGGTAGTACCTCGCCTTCAGACAAAACCATGGACAGCTCCGTGTTGTGGTTTTTTAAGGATAACTGTACCTTACTTTGGGTTCCATGGTTTTTGATGGCACCATGCCTATTCGTAGGCCGGTACACACACTGATATATATATATATATATATATATATATATATATATATATATATTGCAGGAATATCCAAACTGAAGCAGGAGCGGAAACTCGAGTTCGACACGCAGAACCTGCAGGCCCAACGCCCAAACACAAGGACCCACAGCAGACATGTTGTTCATACTTCAATGGTGAGAAACGATTTCCCGGTCTCGTGCACACACAAACAGTAAGCTACTAATCAATTCATTGCGCTGGTACATCTAACTTAACTGTAATATCATTGCATTCGTCTACATCTGTTTCCCAGGTTAGTTGAACAAGTTTGACCAGAGCCGAAAACAAAACGTGGCCTCCATAAATTCGTGCTTGAAGGACAAGCAAAAGGTGCAAACCACCCCAAAGCTGACACCGTCTATAGACGCCCCTACGACTCCAGTTGACAGAGAAGTCACGGAAACGGATAAGCTCAGGTTCGGCGACATTGGATAGAGGTTACATATTGGAAGTTATCAGCTGTCGAACAGGCTGACATGACTGGTAGCTCAAACACTTTCCAGTAATTTCTGGAACAACTAACCGTTAGTTACGTCCGTCGTTTAGAATCTAACACGTTCCGAAATAGAAAGATTGTCCGTTTTGAAAATCGCCGGCCCAATATTTTCACGCTCAGGCCCAGGCTCTCATCAGCTGCTACCTCACACAACATTCCAAACAAGGCGCAGTCAAAACAGAGAGATAAGCACATCACTTACACGCAGTATTGTGTACCGAGCATGACAATGGGCTTGTCTCCACGCCCCAGCATCACCTTCATTCTTCGGTGGGGTGTAAAACTCCATAGCCATGATACCGAGTCTGACCATGCTAAGCCAGTTGATATACACGACGTCGGAGACTTGATCGTTAGTCTGGCATTCATCACCGACCCCAAACAGCTTCAGCACGATGGGCAAGTCACACAGATACAGTCCGACACATTCGGCACGACACTCTTCCATGGCTGAGGACAAACTGGCAAACTTGTTATCCCAGTTCTCACCCGGTTCATACCTAGGATGTAAAATACAGAAAAGCGAAACATCGTGTATTCATCAGTGAAGGCTAGGTCATGAAACAGAGCAGCAGACAGACGATCAATCAGTGCAGGCTCTACAAAGCATCGTGGAGATAGATGACCAATCAAAACACACACAATAAAAGAGGATCTGTGTATCAGCTACGGCTGACTACATGGTGAGCTCCGAGGTGATGCCCAGAAGCATCTGCATTTCCCATGGTATGGCAAGCCTTTCACACGAGGCGGCGGTACACGGTGGCATTAGACAGAACCGAGAGGTCAAATAAAAGTGGAATTCGGCTGGTTCGTTTGTCCGCAATGGACTGAGTGAAACGGAGGATTTTCACAGTTCAAAAATGTCACACAAACTAGGCAAACTAAGGCAAACGAACTCACTTCTATTACTGCCGATAAGGTAACTGAAAATATATAGAATAGAAAAGGAGCAGCAGTCTCATGTCATGCGCAGCGGAAGCCAAACATTTTTACCACACGCAGCATCAGATCAGTTCAGAAGTTGAGAGCTACACGTGTAACTCGCCGATATGACTGCAAAGTCCCACCGAGAGCAGCCTGAAGTTTGCCACACGCAGAGAGAGAAAGAGGCGACTGCGGGTGGGCTAGGTGTTCCGTCAGGCCGCCCGCACCTATGCGGATTCGAACCGATGGACGCCGGATTACAAGGCAGGCGCCTCATCCTTTCGGCCATGTGCGAATAGTATCCTTAGGAGGTCCAAAACAATTTATTTGGCTCTCAATTGTAGTGTACTAAGCATCAGCGACTATGACCGATCGCAGAGGGAATTTGTTCACTTTGCATTCCTTTGACTAGGAGCTGTTCGGCATGAGGTGGAGCTTCAGGAACTCTTAGGAACCGTCTTCGGTACCTCAAGAGAACTTATCTAAGCGCCATTAATCCATTCTATTTAAAGCCAATAAATAGGTAAGCGGCCTCGAGTAGCTTTTGCGGAACGCACCAATAAAGCGGGCGGGGTATGAACGCGTTAACCAATTGGTGTGACAAATATGATAGAGATGGATGGTATGTATTTCCACCTGAAAACACTTGTTTTATCTCACCGGTAATGACAACTGGTCTACAGTCGAACCCGGGGGCCTTTGGGATATCAGTCAGAACCTCTATCCCTAAGCTACCGAGTCGAATGGATCAGACCACATAGCTGGAATGTGCCTCGTACCGCAGAGGAATATACCAATTATTTATGTACTTAAATGCTGTTTCGTGGATCCCTAGTGTCCGGGGACCAGCAAACATCTCAAAGGATGAGCATCCCACCAAAGCAAGAGCAATGAGCGCTAAGTAAGCGCGTATGAACACACGGATTGAGTCAAACTAAACGCATCATGGTGACCGATTCTCGAGTAACATGCGCCGTCGTTGGCTAATGGCGAGTTAGCGAATTGGACTACATGGTAGCCTAGTAATTGGTGTGCACTAGGTGGTTAGATACAAAAGCCAGCATTGAAAAGTCCGTATATATGGGGAGCGCATTTCTCTGCAATCAGAGTTTAGATCAAGGCTTCACCCCGTATTATTTCAGTGGATGAAGATGTCCAGGTCACGTGGTTATATTTCATCAAGGTGTCCCACTATCATACACCAATCGCTGAGAGGAAGAGTGAAACAGGTGTAACCATCGTGGTTCGATTCGGTTGCGTGCGAATTGGCAAACAGACGGACCAAGTGCTAGCGGACTTATCCGTCAGTTCTCTAATTTTCGAGGCTGTCGAGACTCGCGAAATGTCTGTAAAAACACATACATGCAGCTAGATTAAACTATGAAATGGAGTTGGACAACTCAGCTTCAGTCAACCCAAAGCGATTTTCCGCTTAAGAGGCAAAGCAATTTGAGTTCATTTCTACCACTGTTGATTGGTTCGGACGGCACTGCTGCCCACATAGATCAAGCATGAGCTTGTCTACTACTGGATCAGTATGTGAGACATTTCGTTAGGGAATCTATTATGGCATATTGGTTTACAAATGAGTGTTTACGCAGTTTCTCTGCTGACAGATTTCATTAATTACAGGGACCCAGGTATATAAGCTTCTACAGCAGCTAAATTCCGCCAAAGCGGCCGGAGTGGATGCGCTTCACTCTAAGTTGCTCTAGGAACTAGAAACTGATCTGCAAGAAAGGACTTCTCGAGAAATCACTTCTCGGTTGCTTCTTAGCTTCTGAATGGAAGTAGGCAATTATTGGTCCCGTAATTCAAGAAGGGTGATAAGCACTTAGACCATGCAGTTTAACAAAGATTTCAGTCAAATTATTGAAGGAATTGGTAAGATGTCGTTGAAACCCGATTGGTGACAGTTAGCTTGCTCAGCCTTCGAGAAGGCCACTACTGTCTGACAAACTTTTGTGCTGGAGAATAATGGACTGAAGCAATAGAGTAGGATTAAGTAGTAGACGTATTTTTCACGGATTCTGCAAAAGCATTCGACACCGTCCTACACACCTGTTTTATGTCGAAACTGCAGTCATATGGGGGTTTTGGTCGTGTTCTGTGTTGGATAATGGCATTATTAGAGGACAAGGGGATGTGTTCGAGTTTACCTTTCCGACCATCTATCCTTAGCGGTGTACCACAGGGGTCCGTCTTGGGTCCACTGTTGTCCGTCCTATATGTAAATAATCTACCTGAGAAGGTAGGTTTACTGTCTCTAATGTTTGCAGACGACATGAGGCTCTGGGGGTACGATCAATGACCCAGAGGATTCCTAGGACACAAAGTGTGCAGTTGACAGACTCTGGGACTGGTCCGTCCCGTGGCAACTGCCAATAAATCTTTCAAAATGTTCGACTTTGCGCATGGGGACTGATGGGCCAATTACGAGTTACTTTTTGGACAGAAAGTATGTGTCGAATGTGATCGAGTAAGCAGACTTGGCGATCTCGTTGTCGTAAAAGTTTAATTGAAATGAAAACTGTAATGGATTCAAGATGATGTGTATGATTGGTCGGTCATACGGAATCCTTACAGGTGAAATGTTTGTTCGACTGCAATCAGTTTTCATCAATCCTCACCTGGAATACTGCGTTCAAATTTGTCCTTCCTGCTTAATCGGGGACAAGACAGCAGTGGGACGGGTCATGAGCGTCGGTACTAAGATGGTCTATGGACGCACGTCCTATCCCGAGAGACTGCATAGTTGGGCTTTCCTTTCACCACACCGCAAACTGCATCGGGGATGGACGTGATTCTTACCATCCGCATCTTGAAGGGTCAAGTTGGTCCGGATTTGCCTCATTCATCCACTCAGCGAGATTGCCAACTCTCTACGGTCATCCAATGGAGCTGCACAAGTCTCGAACCGATAGGGAGGTTGGGTTTAAAGCCGGTTATCACGTAGAGAAATTGCCGCTCGGAATGATTTGCTCGAAGACGTTGTGTTGGCACTCACGGTAAGGGAGTTCGGGCGTCGATGGGATGAGTTTGGTTTGCAGTTACAAACCTTCCCCATCATCGCTCAGCCTTTATTACGGCTTCTTATGCTGATTTTATCTTTCTCTATTTCCAATGCTTAGAATATATTGTATGTTATTTGCTTTCCGATTTCCCTTAGCCCCTAAACATTCCGTTTGATTTCTACTTCCCGTAATCGAGAGAGTGAGTACTGATCGGTTGACTGTGATGTGGTGAACGCGTGGCGATTCGACACTCCTAAATGATAAAGCGTCACTAAAATCTATCCTGTATCAACGATGCTCTCAAAGTGGAACATACACAGGATTCTCCTATTGTTACTGTCCCATTTGAACTTAGTCCTGATATTGAGGTCGTGCTAAGAGCAAAGTCGATTGCAGCAGTCACCCCAGGTAAATGTGAAGCATAAAAGTAGAGAAAAAGCATACACAGTACGTCGGCAAACCGTACCAACGCTTTGCTGCCAAGCGACAACAAATAGTCGCGCGCGGGCTGCGTAAACCACGGGGTCCGCCCACACTTATGCGGAATACAAGGTGAATGCGTAATCCCTTCGGTCACTAGCCCAACTGCTAAGCATTACTGCACAATGGCCTCCTAGGCATCCGGAATCCGAGAAGACCTGTGTGAAAATTCTTTTCCCACCACCATGTGAGAGAGAAATGAGAGGCTTATATGGAATGAATACCTGACGGCCGAGGTAGGTTAAAAGTTTATGGGGGCACACATTAAAATGACCAACTGGGTTATAAATTAGACCCGTAGACATTTTCATGGTAGAAGGGAAGCTTCAGCTTCATGATAACGATTAAGTAATCCTAGATGTTACAAACTACGAGTACGGTGTCAGAGAGGAAGTGAATTTTGCAGGCCCCCATCATTAGAATGCAAGCAATGTCACATGTACACCAGGAAGTTGCGCGTTTCGGGGTGTCGAACGACACAAGGTACAAGTTATCCTGTGAATCGAAAAAATACACATTTTCAGATAAAATGTCTCATGACAGACCCCGAAGTAAACTGATTGTACGAGACGCAAGCCCATAACTGGGTGTTTGGAGAGGATGCCAGCCAAAAAAACATCCTAAACAAAGACAGCTAAAATGAAAAATGCAACAAGACTGCATCGGAAAGTACGTGATAACCCAACATCACAAAATCAAATCAAGTAACTGACCAATGCTGAACTGGTCCACCAGTTATAAAATCCTTCGTATTTTCCACGTCGAAGTTGTAAGTTCCATCCTCGTTACGTCGGAATAGCTTTCCAGAACCATGACCGAGAAGTTCATGAAGTCCAACCTGAATCTCGAACGCCGATTCCACATTGGCTAGGAAAACAGGCTTATCGGTATCTGACAAAAATTCGGCCTTCTGATCCTAAAACGAAAGAGTCAGCAATAGCAGAATTACTTTAAATTTGGCAGAGAGAACGTTCCCCAGAGAAACGTTTTTGAAACCTGTTGCCTCTCTAATTTCATCGTAATTCGGAATGTTTATGCCCAGAGGAATCCCAGAACAAGCGAAGGAGACTACATCAAGACTGGTGAAGTCAGGTCGAGTAAACCGGTCTCGTTCATATGACGCAGGCCAAGGAAGACACTTCAATATATCCACCGCATGTTCGACTAGTAGCTGAAATTTCGCAGACATTATTTTATTCACCACGGCAACAAATCCTTCAAATTCGGCGCGAACACCCAGGGGATCGCGGTAGGTCTCAATGAATCCGATATAATTCTCTACTACGGGGTTCTTATCCCGTACCCATGCCCGCGAACCGTCTTTGTGTTTGTCAATACAACCGGTTAAAAAACTATCAGCGTACAACCCCCACATCTCGGTTTCGTTTGGATTCAGTGCATGCAGCTGAGCTTCACGTGAAGCAGTGACAAGCAGCGACATAAGCTCAGAGAAATCGCCAGACTGTAAACGTAGTTTCCAGTTACTAGGTACGTGATCGGAGCAATCGGGGAGGATAGTTTTCTCTTCAGATGAAGCGAAACGGATAGTAAGTACGTGCGAGTTCTCATCATTTGTGGCGTCCTTGAAAACCCGGGTGTTATACGCTTCCAACTTGTTTGCCTTCAAATACGCTTGTGCAGCCTCCGCCTCAGTGCGAGTGCAGTCTCCTGAATAATAAGTCGATATTCCGTCTGTCGGGCCAAATCCCAGCCGGAGACGTCGAGGTGCCAAGGAATACATGGCGGACGACACCTCCTCAAGTAGCGTCTCGACACCACTAGCTTTGTCGGCAAACGCCGAAGTCAAGGATAAGAATTGTACCAAACGGTCACGCGACACAGATGGGACGAATTTTGTGTCTCCAAAACTCAAGTAATTTCCCAAGTTCCCACAAACAGTTGCAAAGTAGGAGAATATGGCTTCTATTTCATCATCTGAAAAGCCGTTGGATTTTGCAACTTCTGCTATTTCATCGGGTGATTGGACACTAAATACGCGATTCACGAGAAGAAAAATCGCAGCAGACTCCGGCGATGTTTGTATGAGATCAATGAGACCGCCGATCCAGCAGGCCTGATAGCAAGCATAAATATATTGTTGTTCTTTGGGAGTGAGCGCATCAAACGCCTGCGTGGCATCCAAGTAGTAAACCGGTGGAGGGACGTGAATATAGAATTCCATCGAATTTGGTACTGAGCTGTAAGGAATGAATAGCAATTACCAGGGACAATGAGGCATAGAAAAGAATAAACTGAATTATTCAAAGAAACACTGACGAATATGGTATCTTGACGGAGTACAATGCATAATGTGTTACCATACGAAATAGTGCAAATAAGTTGCATTAAAATAACCCAAAGAGTAAACAGTGCTGCTATGAAGAATATGGCGTTTGTTGAGAACATAATGGCGTTATCACACAAAGTGGAAGAGCAGGAATTTCTTTAGTTCGCACACATAAATTTGGACATACTAGACGGGTTTTGGGAACCCAAGGTGCGAACAGTCATTTATCAAGCACAAATCTGCAGACTCTTGCATGCTGCGTGGCGCATGCCGCATCTGCATCCAATTTGAGGGCACATATATCTGCGGCTCCCGAGTATTCTTCTTCCAGATAAACCAAAATTAGCCTGTCCTTAGCTGGATTCCTTGGGGTATACAGCGCAGTAGTATCTGCTTTTGGTCCCCCACAGAGTGTATGGTTGTTTCCTGACCAGTCCCCTAGTACGCGTGCCGGCAGTTGAGCTGAATGCAGCCAGGTCGAAGGAAGTGCAGTGAATGGACGCATGTGGGAGCCTCAATTGAAAAACATGAGAGAGCATAAGAAGCGGTTCATCAAGACAGGTAGTTATTGGTTAATTTTGGCTCACGATTCAAGAAATAATAAGGTAAATGACGCAAAAGACGAATCACATGTCATCTGTCACAAGAGTAGCGGAGGAGAAAGACGCTGGGAGCTGCGCTAGACACACTAAACGGTATCGCACAGCAAGAAGCGAAACCATAGTCAACTACTTTCAGTTCCAGAAATTTATGGTGAAAACAGCAATCCAATGAAATAGCAAGCAGGAAACACAGAGAAATGGTTGTGCTTCCGCTGACACATGGATAACTAATACGGTCAGTTAAATCAGGGTCCAAACATCCCCCCCCCCCGAGCCAACGCAATTTATGCAGTGCTATCTGTCGTTCTAGGGAGATAGCATGATTATCACCACCTAGTACTCGCCTACGCACATCATCGTTGCGGACACCCTGGTGCCATCCGACACCAGCAATGCCTCGCAGACAACGATGATCAAAGACTTGAAGGCGCCTCAGATCTTCAGACCGAATGGGCCAAGTCTCACTACCATACAGCAGAACGGCCCTCACTGTGGCCTTGTATACCCGGCCTTTCAGACGAAGGGAAACTCCCTTCTGTCGCCAAAGATGCCGCAGGTTCAAGAAGGTAGCTCTGGCTTTTGCAATGTGTGAGCTGACGTCCGTTTCCATGCGCCCATCATTGCTGATGCAGCTGCCAAGATAAGTGAAATGATCAACCACCTCGAGTTCCTCGTCAGCAAGCGTCAAGGGGTCATCAAGTCAAATTGGTGCAAACCCGACAAAACCCACCTGCGTCTGGCCGTGCTAGCAGACGCGTATCCAACTACGGTCGCAAAACACATAAATCGCTCTAGTGCCTCAAAGGCTGCGCGTGACGGTCATCGAGCAGATCACAATCTGTCTCTGAAATCATATTCCCGAGCTGGATCTGCTCCCCACTGCTTTGTGGGTAAGGCTATTGAGCCAAAGGCTCCGAGGTGGAACATTGTCGACGAACCATTTGCTGGAACGGCGAACACCCGAACCACCCAGATGGCACCACGAGGAGGTTGTTCGGCAAGCCACCGATTGTGTGGGGTAAGCGTCAAATCGGGCTGGGATTGATTTCTAAGGTGTTTAAACGATCAAGATCGATGACTGAATGCGGCTACAGATGGGAAGAAAGTGCACCAAAGGAAACTTAATACACAAGCTTCAGCAACCTAAAGTCACGAAGGGGATTAAGTAACCATGTCAGTCAGCCACGGTAGTACTATCGGCCGTACGAAACGTTTGTGTACACAATTCCGGCTTCAGATGGTGGATGTAAATAGCCTCGGCAGTATACCAGATTTGCTTCAGAAGGCCTTGCGAGAAGCGTTCAGGTAGTGAGTAGATGACTTTAAAGTCATTCTCAGATGCAGTATGGCCACTTTCGAGGAGATGCGACATAATTGAGCTGTCTGAGGACCTCATTTCGCTTTTGTAAAACCACACCGGAATGTGCTCGCAAATCCTCTGAGATAGGTGCCTCGTTGTGCGACCCACGTATCGTGCACCACAGGAGCACGAGCACTGAGAAACGAGCAGCAAACGGGTCAATGACAGTAGACTATCTTTCAAGAGTTTTGCAAGCAATGGCTTGTTGTGATAAACAATTCTTAAGCGGGCCGCGAAATAAGTTTTCTCAACAGCATCTTTCAGACGTCGAGATAAGATATCAGCCGCAATTTTACCTTTAACTGGCAAATGTATGAATAGCTCTTACGTGGCTTTCGCTTTCGTACTTTTATATGCTTCATTATAAACTTAACGGGGTAACCATTTTCACGAAGGGCGTCGCTGATTCTCTGTAGCTCTTCGTTGACGGTATCCGGAGTGCAAATACTGCGCGCCCTGAAGGCAAGAGATCGGATTAAACTGCTCTTGTGCTGTAAAGGCACTGCGCTGTGAAAGTTAGTGTACTGTCCAGTCCACGTATGCTTTCTGTGTACCTTTCTGCTACATGAGCCGTCCGAGTTACGAATGACTTCTATATTCAAGAAAGGTAAACGGTTTTCATTTTCGTGCTCATAGGTGAAGCGTAGATCCTCATGTGCATCATTAAAAGCCTTCAGCAACTGTTCTGCATGCTTTTCGGATTCGCAAAGCAAGGTGTCATGGACATACCATACGTACATTTCAGTTCCACAGATGTGCGTCCTGACTGGGCCATGTTCTAATTTCGCCATAAAGATGTCAGCCAACAACAGCCCCAAAGGAGATCCCATGGCCAATCCACCAATATGAAGGTACATCTCACCATTGAACGTGAAATGAACATTTAACGTGCTACGAAATAGTATCTCCTTTAGCAAATCCTCCGGAAACGTAGCGTATTTTGGTAGTTGCCGGGTCAACTCGCACACGTATTGCACCGTTTCGAACAGTGGGATGTTTGTAAACAGTGACTGGGCATCAAAAGATATCATCCTTTTGTTAGTAAAGTTGATTCCAGATGTCTTCTCAATTAATTTGAAGGAGTATCTCAAGCAGCAAGTGCAAACCACATCCCGTAACGGTTGTAAGTTGTTCACCATCCATTAGGCCAACAAATGCTGGGGAGAACCCACAATGTCCAAGATTACACGCATTGGGGTGCCTTCCTTGTGAACTTTCGGAAGGCCATATAATCCCGGTAGGTGTCCACCTGAAGGCTTCAACTTTTCGAATTCACTCTTTGTGATAAGTTTGGCTTGCATTATTCACCTGATGCAGCCGGTCAACTGTTTCTCTAACTCCCCTGTGTTGTCCTTTCCGGCCATAAGCTTCTGGAACTTACGCTGGTCACTGAGGATGTGCTGCATTTTACAGATATAATACACCCTATCTAATAACACTATGCCGGATCCTTTGTCTGGCCTAGAGGTAATTAATTCGTTGTTTAACCGTAACTCTTTAATTGCCTAAATTTGCTCCCATGAAATAATACCATTACTAGATGGTTTAGCCTTAACATATTCATGACAACTATTCACTAGACTAGATTTTAGGTTCTCAAGATCACTAGATGCTGGAAACAGGTCTCTAGTTTGTAACATTAGGCTTTCAAATTGCACTTCTAAGGTTGCCTGATCTATTTTCTTACATGGAATACAAAACTTGGGGCCTAATGATAACACTTTCAGCTATGTCGGGCTTAGTATTACACTGGAAAAGTTGAGCACATACCGGTCCGGGTTATTCGGAAAGGTCAATTGTGGGACCTGGTTGTTAAGCGTATCAAGTAAGTTCCTTCGCTTTCTTGCTCCCATTTCAGCTAAACCAATTCTACATTTTCCTCAAAAGGCCGTCTCAGATCCTCAGACAACCCATGGAAACCTTTGCGAAATGAATCTCTCCAGCTCCGACAGTTTAACGCAGATGGTGCCCATATAACTGAGTGTATGGCTTTTCAAAGTCTTGCGTTTAGGCAGAGGCCACAGCGTCGTATCTTTCTACAAAATAATTTTGGATAGCGGCTTGCCTGTACGCATTCATTAAGAAATTCCAATTCAACCCTGGATTCCTCAAGCTGAGTACTAAACTTCAGCTACGCATTCAAAATCTTCAACGAATCACGGGCAATGCTGATTTCCAGCACAGCAAATATTCCCATTGTAATCAGATGAATCAAGACCAGAGATCAGTTCAGTGTTAAGAATTCTTTTCGGTAAACTATCTTCAGACCCAAACGTTTACATAACACTGAGTGTGGGATAAGCATCAAAACGGGCTGGGATTGATTTCTAAGGTGTTTAAACGGTCAAGATCGATGACTAAATGTGGCTACAGATGGGAAGAAAGTGCACCAAAGGAAACTTAATACACAAGCTTCAGCAAGCTAAAGTCACGAAGAGAATTAAGTAACCATGTCAGTCGGCCACGGTAGTACTATCGACCGTATGAAACGTTTGTGTGTATGTGTGTGTGTTTGTGTGTGAAGATCTGTGCACACCGTGCTTTGCGAACAGTTGCTGAAGGCTTTTAATGATGCACATGAGGATCTACGCTTCACCTATGAGCACGAAAATGAAAACCGTTTACCTTTCTTGAATATAGAAGTCATTCGTAACTCGGACGGCTCATGTAGCAGAAAGGTACACAGAAAGCATACGTGGACTGGACAGTACACTAACTTTCACAGCGCAGTGCCTTTACAGCACAAGAGCAGTTTAATCCGATCTCTTGCCTTCAGGGCGCGCAGTATTTGCACTCCGGATACCGTCAACGAAGAGCTACAGAGAATCAGCGACGCCCTTCGTGAAAATGGTTACCCCGTTAAGTTTATAATGAAGCATATAAAAGTACGAAAGCGAAAGCCACGTAAGAGCTATTCATACATTTGCCAGTTAAAGGTAAAATTGCGGCTGATATCTTATCTCGACGTCTGAAAGATGCTGTTGAGAGAACTTATTTCGCAGCCCGCTTAAGAATTGTTTATCACAACAAGCCATTGCTTGCAAAACCCTTGAAAGATAGTCTGCCCCGTTTAATGCTCGTTTATCAGTACTCGTGCTCCTGTGGTGCACGATACGTGGGTCGCACAACGAGACGTCTATCCCAGAGGATTTGCCAGCACATTCCGGTGTGGTTTTACAAAGGCGAAATGAGGTCCTCAGACAGCTCAATTATGTCGCATCTCCTCGAAAGTGGCCATACTGCATCTGAGAATGACTTTAAAGTCATCTACTCACTACCTGAACGCTTCTCGCAAGGCCTTCTGAAGCAAATCTGGTATACTGCCGAGGCTATTTACATCCACCATCTGAAGCCGGAATTGTGTACACAAACGTTTCGTACGGCCGATAGTACTACCGTGGCTGACTGACATGGTTACTTAATCCCCTTCGTGACTTTAGGTTGCTGAAGCTTGTGTATTACGTTTCCTTTGGTGCACTTTCTTCCCATCTGTAGCCGCATTCAGTCATCGATCTTGATCGTTTAAACACCTTAGAAATCAATCCCAGCCCGATTTGACGCTTACCCCACACAATCGGTGGCTTGCCGAACAACCTCCTCGTGGTGCCATCTGGGTGGTTCGGGTGTTCGCCGTTCCAGCAAATGGTTCGTCGACAATGTTCCACCTCGGTGGGACATTGTATTCCAGCAATTGTGCTGATGTCATGAGGAGTATTGGACTCCTGATTGGTGATCTACTAAACAAAGACGCGTAAACTGAACATTCAGTCAGCGCCTCCCAATGGCCGCGATTCCCTAAATTCACCCCGCTGCCTCGCGGGTAGGTTATTTAGCCAAAGGCTCGGGGTGGAATCCTCTAAGTCAACTCCCTACTTCGGCTTGGGCAAACGGGGTAGTATCACGCCCTCTCGCAAAACCATGGACTGTATTACAGCTTGCTCATCAGCTACTGTTTCTGCTAGTCACTTTCACGCGACTTCATCACACGCCAATTGTTTGTTTGTTAACAATCCTCACTTTCCGTTACCCGATTCATGTGTTCAACAATCTGGCTGCGATTCCGGTTGCACCGCAGACCAAGCAGTTCAACCTATGGTTCTCCTTCGTCCCCGATCCTCGTTCCGTCTGGCGTGCTTCAACGTTCGGACACTCATGCAGATTGGACAGCAAGCCGGTCTAGCGCACACGCTAGATACCCTAAACATTGATGTCCGCTGCCTTTCAGAAACCCGATTGCAAGATCCCAGCACTGTGCTTACATTGACATCCCCCAGTGACCACGAAGCCAGATATCATCTGCATCTTTCTGGAGATCTAGAAGCAGCCTCAGCGGGTTTGGCTGGCGTAGGTATAACAATAAGTGACAAGGCCGAGGCGGCACTACTGGAATGGTTCCCCATTAAGAGCCGACTATGTGCAGTTCGGCTTCGGAGTTCATGTAGAATCAACAGGCACCGCGAAGAGAAACACAACTTGTTTGTGATCTCCGTGTACGCTCCAACTCTCTGCAGTGGTGACTCAGTCAAGGACGAATTCTACAACAGCTCTTGACTAATGCTAAAAAGTCGGGTGTCATTATCCTTGCTGGGGATTTTAATGCACGCGTTGGCCGCCTGTTACCATATGAACGCCACCTTGGTCGTCATCACTCGCTCGATGAGAACCGCTCTGATAACGTAGAGACTTCGCACATTGTGCGAAGACAACCGTCTGTTTCTTTCGAGCACTAACTTCAGGCGTACGAAGAAGCGTTCCGCAACGTGGCGTCCCCCTTCGCCAACACAACCGTGGTCTCAAATTGATCACATTGCAATTAGCTTCAGATGGCGCGGCAGCGTACTGGACTGCAGGTCCTTTTGGTCCACCTTCGTTGACTCAGATCATGCTCTGATCTGCGCGAAAATCTGTGTGTTTTGGAGGATCCCAAAACAAGAAGCACCACAAAAATGATGTAAACAGATTAACTGATTCCTCTGTCCAGGCGAGCTGCCAGTCTTCACTGGCATATGCACTCAGTTGCAATCCACCGCTAGAAATGGAACACGGGACTTGTATACGGAAGGCAATGACCATTTCCGGACAGTCATCCTGCGGCCTAACTCGACGCCCCTTGAAGGCTTGGATCTCTGCTCGTTCTCTGGAGCTGTTCGAACGCCGCAAAAATATCCCCGCGGAATCAGATTGCAACGAGCGGCGCCGTTCTGCCAACCGGATGCTCAAGCAAAGCCTACGCAAGGATCGCGATACATGGTGGTCTGAGCGTGCTTTAGAGATGGAGACCGCTGCCCTCTCTGGCAACACTCGCAGACTTTTCCAACTCCTTCGGTCCACTGACCTCAGGAAGCCTGGTGTCAGTGAGGTCATTTGTGAGGTAGATGAGTCTCCGATCACCAACCAACAGAGACGTACGGACCGCTGGTCCGAGCACTTTCACTCGCAGTTCAACTGGCCTCCACCATCCATCAGTACACGCAGTACACCTTGTTGTCCCCCCCCCTGGATCATCCCACTGAATCCACCCAGCGAAGCGGAAGTCTGCCTCGAGATTCGACGCTTGAAGCGCTTCAAGGCTGCCGGCTTAGACGGACTTCCTCCGGAACTATTCAAGTATGCCGGTGTGGTGATCATTAACCAGCTAACTGCGCTGTTCCAAAAATTTGGCATGAAAAGAAACTGCCTTCCTCTTGGGGCGAATCAGTTATTGTTCCGATTTTCAAGAAAGGCGCTCGCACTTCATGTGCAAATCATCGCGGGATTAGTCTTATTTCAGTTGCCTCTAAGCTATTGGCATCCATTCTGCTTCGCAGGCTATCCCCAATACGTGAACCATACTACCGTGAAGAACAAGCTGGTTTCCGTCCTGGCCGCGGATGCGTGGATCAAATTTTCACGCTCCGCCAGCTCCTCGAACATCGCCACATTTATCACAGGCCCATTATCATTGCATTCCTAGACATACGTGCCGCTTTTGACTCCGTTGATCGACCTGCTTTATGGCGTTGCTTACTAAAGAACGGGGTGCCAGAGAAATATACCGCCATCTTACGAGCACTTTACCTTCATACATCCGGCAGAGTGGGGGTCTATGGAAAGCTTTCCTCGCAATTCGCTGTCGACAGCGGTGTGCGACAGGGCTGCCCTATGTCCCCATTCCTCTTCAACTTCGCAATCGAAGACGTTCTGTCGAATGCACTAGAAGGTTTCCAACATTTTGGCTTAAAGCTTCTACCGGGTGAGCGCGCGACCGACTTAGATTATGCTGATGATATCGCCTTACTTGGTGACGATCCTCAGGGTATGCAACTCATTCTGGATCGTTTGGCGGTTGAAGCATCTAAGTATGGCATGAGCTTTGCCCCATCGAAGTGTAAAGTACTGCTCAAGGATTGGCTTTAACCTGCTCCCGTGCTCACTCTCGAAGGTGTACAACTTGAACAGGTAGATAGTTTCGTCTACCTTGGGAGCTGTGTTTCTGCTGACGGCACTATCAACAAAGAAGTTCCTCTTCGCATCGCTAAACCTCGATCAGCATTTGTCAATCTCAGGCACTTGTGGCGTCATCGCGACGTCTCATTCTCACTAAAGGGCCGCGTTTACAGCGCATTATTTCGCTCAGTATGGTTGTATGGGTGCGAGTCCTGGCCGATTCGCGTGAAAGACATGCGTCATCTTTCTGCGTTCGATAATGGATGCTTAAGGAGGATCGCTCGTGTTTGGTGGCAACATCGAGTTAATAGTAATGACGTTCGACGTCGCATCTTGGGGAAGGCGAGTATTCCCTTCAACAAATTGGTTTTGTTGCGCCAGTTAAGATGGCTCGGTCACGTCCTACGCATGGCACCTGAGCGTCTACCGCGTCGCGCTCTATTCGCTCGTCAAGGACCTGGTTGGAGGCGACCGAGTGGTGGTCAGCCTTACACCTGGCGGCAGCACATGAAATCGCTGACGTCGTGTCTAGCCGCTGTTGGATCCGTACGTCTTCCAGGATGGGGACCCAAAGATGAGGAGTGCCAGTGGATTAGCACTCTTGAAGACATGGCTCGCAACCGGAATCAGTGGAAGAATTGTGTACAGTATTGTATTGATTCACATGTTTAATACAAAAAACATTAAAATGATAAAAAAGAGCAAAAGCGGCGTGTGAAAAACAAATTAAAAATGTTTTGTTCTACTTTTTGTCAAAATGTTGCATCCTTCCTGCCGCATATTAGTTGAAGTGTGTTGCTCACCTTCAACTAGCATGCCACGATGAGTATGACTCGATGACGCTTGCTTATCCGCTGATCTCCATGGTTTTATGTTGGCTCTGTGTTTAGTTGCTAGACTGTTGAGATTACATACATACATGTAAACGTTTGGGTCTGAAGAGAGTTTACCGAATAGAATTATTAACCCTGAACTGATTTCTGGTCTTAATTCATCTGATTACAATGGGAATATTTGATGTGCTGAAAATCAGCACTGCCCGTGATCCGTTGAAAAATTTTGTTACCTAGTAGCTGACTGAGAGCTTTCCGGAACGATGCCCATCCGCTGCTGGTAGCTCAGCTGGCATGCATCTGTTGCGTGTTTTTTTTCTACGTATTGTGGCACAATAGCTGAGGTGTTTTTTACCTCTAGCTTACGTGTGTAATGGTGATGATGGCGTCTGACCAATCTGATGGGAGTAGCTCTCAAGGGGCAGGGAGCACGACCCAGTATAGCTCAATGGGTCAAAGAGGGACGCAAACCGTCGCGTCACGTTAAGGTCCGGTCTCGTTACGACGGTGGTCAGCAAATGCCTTGCAATTTCCAGAGCACATCGGTTTTCCAATTCACCTAAGTAGGTTCTCGTAGAATCTATCTGACTGCGTAAACATAAAGGGATGTGTAAATTGATTCAGATACCTAAACTTCGATCACTGCACCCGACATAGCTTTCTCCACAGCCGGAGTTGAATTTGCATAAACGGTGAGACACGCATTGCATTGGTATCCGTGTTTTAATCGAGTACGGAAGCACAGGTCTAGTCGAGATGAATAGCCGCAGTACTGCTTCATTGTAGACCATTTTGGAAAGCACTCATCACTTTTTCAATGAATTTCATAAAGCGGCCACCTGGAGGTCATCGGTATCGATCGTGAACGCCCACCACCTTGTATACAAAAATAGCTGATTGAGACAACGTAAACGTTTAGCCACCTACGATCTCATATTGTTGTTTTATCTATCAAGGTTGCATGCTTGTGAATGATGAGAATGCACGAAATGGCGACGTTATGTCACAAAATCTCCTGACCTTTCGTTAGAATGATCAAGGGGATATCTTTCTCCCCGGTGAGCGGTAACATAAAAAAGGATGATAGGGCTCACTTCAAACGGGCGAATTCCTCACATAACTTGGATCGTAACGCCATTTCCTGGGTCTCCGGAAAGCCCACATTTATCCACCGCTTTTTACTGGATTCCGTAACATGCCGGTCGTATACTAATTGAGGTTCCGTCAGGGATGTTCTCGATATATTAGGAGCAGGACGGCCGGGAAGGTCGCGTACACCAGTCAACTGGGCCAGGAATTTCTCCATCATCTTGAGTAAAAAGGTGGGTTGTTTGCAAAATGGTATGTTAATTCGATGAATTCGAGCGGTGTGACGAGCTATAGCCTCCATGACCTTCGCAATGGATAGTTCGGACGCCAAAAGGTTTTACGACTGAAAACACACATCGCCCAGAGAAAGTACATTAGTATTCCCGGGTAAACATGCAATTAATCCAGGTAAAGTATGAAGACATGAACTGGAGGGGCTTCCCAGCATAACTCATTGATGGGCCCCTGTGTCTAACTTGGGAGAAAAAGAAAAAAATATGGCATGATATGGTGACTCGATGTGTCCACTGCAACAATGAGGTGCTGTCTACATGTATCTAATGAAGCAAGAAAGGGAACCTACTGTTAGTTAACGGCCATCGCGACGTGACTGCATCTTGACGTGGTGCTATGGTTTAGGTGCCTTAGCGATCCACTCAGCTAGGTTGGGAGGTTCTTTTCGTACTTTCAGAGCCACTCGTACCAGATTGGTCAGTGGTTAGAGGCCAAACAGTCGCTTGGCCTTCCGAGTTGGGGGTTGGAGTGAGGGTGGCTCCTTACTCTATGAGACGAACTATTTGTAACCCATTACCACAACGCCGCTGCCTTGCGGTCAAGTTTTTGAGGCAAAGGCTTTGGTTGGGAACCCTAGTCGTTCTCCTATATAGGCCAGGGCAACCTGACAGTATCTTGTCCATGATTTCTTGATGCTTTAAGCGTCGCAGATGATAATAAATAGCGCACTATATGTTGCACCGAGTGGGATGGATAGGGTTAATGATGCTAATGCTCAAGCCTTCCAGTCTTCTTATCACCCGTCTTGCGCTTTTTCATTATCTTCGCAATCCAACTTCATTTTTACCCTCCGGTTTTCAACCTCCAATTCTTGGCCCTGCGTCATCTTTCTTCAATGGCCGTTTGTCTTTTAGTTTCAACTCACAATCGCAAGGCGTCGCTCCAGTCTGTGTTCAACCAAGCAGAAAAGGTCAGTTCATCCGTTTCTCTTTGGAGTCGTCGATCTTCACCAAGACTGGAATGCCTCAACGTGCGCGCTTTTTGCAGATTGGCCAAAAGACAGCAGTTGCCCGGACAGTGGAGGACCTATCGATCGAGGTCTGTTGCTTACCGGAAACCCGTCCGCCAGAGGCAAGTTCCGTGATTACCATGTGATTCCCCGCAAGCGTTTGTCTGGAAATAACGCAGCTTTAAATACTGGCCAAGCCGGTGTGGGCATTGTACTGAGTCCCCTGGCTGAAGCTGCCCTGGTTGACTGGATCCCATTCAAAAGTCGGATGTGCGTCGTTAAACTGGCTGGCTCATTCAGAATTTCAAAGTCGAGCGTAAACAAACGGTACCAGTTTGTCATTGCGGCCTACGCGCTTACAAATTGTATCGCTCGTTCGGTGAAAGATGAATTCTATCATCAACTGAACGAGCTTCGTCACAGAAAAAGTATGGATACCGTGTTCCTGGTTGGCGATCTAAACGCCAAATTGGAAAACTGTCCACTGATGAGCTTCAACTGAGCGGCTAAAACGGTGTACGCTCCCGTATTGATAACGGGAGCGGTGGCTACACCTATGTGATGATGCTCGTCTGTTTCTCGTGGGCACTTATTTCCGACATCACCCGCAGAAGAGTGATATGGCGCCCAGCCGCGTCAAACCAGCCTTAAAGACTAGACTATACGAAGCCTAGACTAGATACTCGTACGAGATGGGACAAGGAAACTTCAATCTGAACCAGCCTCCACAACATCCAGTACTGCTATCGATGCACTGAATCGTGGTGCAGTCTGTCAGCATGTTAACATCTACAGACAATGTAAGTCCTGCATAAATAAGCAAAAGGTAATGGGCAAGTCACCTGATTCAGTCTCGCCTACATGCTCAGTGTTGGTAGATGCGTGAACCAACACTTTATCACTCTTATAATTTGCTGCGCCTCAACACAGTAGCGTCTGTCAACGCCTTTTAAAAATTCGTTTGCATAATAATACATAAGAACATGTTCTATACGTAATGCGGTTACTCATAACTTCTACAAAGGCTAATAACATCATGATATTTGTTGGGAAAATAACATACCAACGTATAAACACAGAACTGGTCAGGTCAGGTGTTCAGGGACGAAAAAGACCGCCTAACGAGCGTCCCGTTTCGTGTGTCGGTAAGCAAACAAAGCCCCCAGTACTTTCACGTTCAAGCTTTACTTCTTCAGAGACAAAAAGGAGTAAGAGGAACGTTTCATAATTTCATGAAATCATTCATGACATCCTATTCGCACTATATGAAATCCACCAATCGCAGTGCAATGCAGGAAACAGAGTGGACCAATTCATATCTAGGCCTCCTTTAAAGGCTTCTATAGTATTACATTCCACTAGTGCAGGGGAAGTGGACTCCGACTACGTGCTACGCGGTTAGGGAAAAACTTTGTTCGGATATCTAGTCTGGACCTATGCGTCATGAGTTTCAGATGGTGCCCCGCAAGCGGTCCGAGGTAGCTAGTACAAAGAGATCGATAGGCCACCGAGACCCATTATAATCTTAAACGTTTTTATCAGGTCTCCTCTTAATCCGCGTCGTTCCAATGAGAACAAGCTTAAACAATCCAGGCGGTCAACATACGACTTCTCACGCTGGCCTTCAGTCATTCTGGTGCCCAGCCTTTGTAGCTTCTCTAGGCAAGCGACACCTTACGCTTTTCATTGGCTTCTGAGTTTTGTATTACTGTCTCAAACAATCTTGGATTTGTCCAGCCACTACGAAACAATGGCCTCTAAGTGCCTGAGCTGCGGCAAAACGGTCACCCCCAGCGTTAAAGCCGTGCAATGTGGCCTGTGTGAAGGATGGACCCACATAACCTGTTGCAATATCGAACCCGACCTGTATGAATGCTTAAAACGAACGGCTTCCTCCGGCATTAGGCTCCACTGTGATCAGTGCCACACTGTGGCAAGTCCCTTCTGGCCTGTCTGACCTCAAAGCAAAGGGCCGATACAAACGTTGCACAGCCAACTGCCTCATCGGTTATGTCCCGTTCTGCTATGCCCATGTACAATCACAATCGATTCTCCTCCGCTTCACCGGCGGGAGCGTTTTTGTGTGATGCAGAGCACAATGCCTAGGAAGGTGCGGTTGGAAAGGTGACCAGGACGAAAACCTACGCGGCAGCGCGCACGATCTGAAAATGCAGCTAGCGGGAACCATGCTCCGAACCGAAAAACCAGGAAGGCAGCCACTGGGGACAAAGCAAAATCCAACTCAACGTCAACGCAACTGAAGCGTGTTTTAGTTAGTCACACAACTTGAGAAATTGATAACCGAAAAACCGGTTGCATCAAAACCAGAAAAACCGAGGGAAAACAGACCTCCTAGAGAATGATTTTTGAGTATTACGAATGTTCCGGAATCTGAGTGGCCCCAGGTGAAAGGACCTTTGATGACCAGGATGTTATGGAGAGTCAGCGTTCAGGCTGAGAGCAGTGCTCCAACAGTGGGTCGATCCACAAGTAGAGATCGAACGCGAATATAGATCAAAATGCGAATCTATGAGGAATCAGCGGCGAGTCGGATCATGAACTTGAACCGTTTGAGTTGTGTTTATTAATAGTAATTAGCATTTTCGATTTGGCTGTCAGTGGTTTCCTACAATATATTTATTGCACTATGCCCTCATACAATCAGAATCAGAATTCGGATCCCTCGGACCGGCTGGTCTTGGTGTTCTCATTTCGTGGCGGGTTGAATTGGTTGGGGGCGGCACAGCAGATTTAGGCAGGTTATCCGGAAAATCAGCGGAAAGCACGACACATTTTTGGCAACGGTCAGCTGCCCGGTAGCAGCAGGTTAGCCGTAAAATCAGCGGCATCCAGAACACAGGCATTCCTCAAACGAATGGTATCCAATCTATTCGACGAAGGGGAGCAGGGCAACAATATCGTCTCAGTCTTCCACCTGGGTAGAAAGCAGGAACATCCTACGAAGTTCCGCCCCCCTTAAAGTCGTCTGTCAATGTGAAAAGAATGACGCCGCATCCTCAGGCGCACTTCGCGTCTTAAGGGCGAAACATTCTTTGTCCTGAGAAACCTCTGTCCGGAAGATCGAGTTGAAATGAAACAACTTGTCAAGGAACTACGCACGCCAGTAGTGAAACTGATCTCCATATTGTGGATTTTCGCGCAGTGAAGAGAATACCGAGAGAGCGCTGGCAGCCAATCTTTCTGCTACCCAGCCCGCTGGCGCAAACTGAGGGCTGCGAGTAATCCTTGCCAATGAGCGAAGCCTCAGGAACAAACCTGACGAGATTCCACTTTTCAGCTCTGAACACCATCCAGTTATATTGGCGTTTACAGACTTGGCTGTTCGCTGAGCTCTTGGACAGAGAAATTAGCATACCGGGATAGCAACTCTCGCGATCTGATCATACTGATGGGAGGACCGGAGGGGGAGTGATTCTCTACTTGAAAGACTGCATCAAAGTTTACATCCTTAAAGCGTTCTCCGACAATAACGCTGCCTCAGAAATGCTTTGGTGCCGAATCTATGATGGTCATCAAACAGTCACGACTGGAGTTGCCTACAGAGTACCCACGGGCTCAGGCTCTCGTCTTCTGGACTCAATCAAAACCAATGACAGGCAAAACTGTGTTATAATGCGTGACTTCAATGCACCCAGTATCAATGGGAATCTTTATCATTGCGACCTTCTGCAAGATTATTTCGAGAGGGGGTTTCCAGATGCTGTACAAAAATGCGATCTAATTCAGCACATCTCTACTCCAACGCAGATGCTCCCGAGTCAGACATCAAACATCGTTGATTTGGTTTTCAATCCGATGACCAATGACGTCTGTGACTTAGAGACCTTCCAACCACTCGACCGAAGCTCAATACGGACAATACCTGGTTGTTCAATCCCGTAGGTGTCCGAAGAAACTCTTCCCATACATAAGGCGAAACACCAAAGAGGCCGTTGATATCCCTTCGCTATCTGCCCCTGGAGGAAGCACTGTACTACATCAAGATAATGAGAAAGCCAATCTATTGGCCTCGCAGTACTCAGCTGTCTACGTGGTAGAGGCACCGTTGCCCAAGAATGGTGTCCACGTGCAAGTTGAAATTAGCGTCGAGATGGTCATGCGACTAATCCGTGAGTTGAACCTTAACTCTGCACCAGGCCCTGACGGACTACACCCACTATTCCTCAAGATGTTGCCCGAGTACATCGCCGATCCAATGTCCTAAATATTCCGGATCACTTGATGAGGGCCGCTTACCTAGCGCTTGGAAAGTAGGAATAGTAATGCCTAAATAAAAAGGTGACCGGCAGGACCCTGCGAACTACCGGCCGATATGTCTGGCGTCCGTTGTCTGCAAATAATGGAGAGAATAATCAAGCGCGCTCTCAACGCTCACTGGGAAGGCTTATGCTCAATCTCCCCTTCACAGCACTGATTCCGCAGGGCACGATCCTGCATCACTAACCAGCTTGCTGCCAGAGAAGTATGGGTTAAAGCAACAGATGAGAGGAAACACCTTGGTGTTGTCATCATTGACTTCAGCAAGGCATTTGACAGTGCCCCATAAAGGGCTTCTGCGCACACTGCAGGAAGTTAGTGTCACCAGAAACCTCTTGTCCTGGATTTCAGACTTCCTGGAAGCATGAACCATTCAAGTGAAGGTGAACTAAACACTCCTTAAACCTCCTAAACCTCCTTAAACTGTACATCAAGGATCTTCCAGCGACACTTCAAACCGACTATCTAGTCTACGTTGATGACCTCAAACTGTGGTCTGAAATATCTTGCTCGAGGATGCCGACAGACTCCAAGCTTCGCTTGACCAGCTGCATAATTGGTCCGTTGAGTGGCGACTCCGAGGAACCGTGACACATGTGCCGTTCGCCCGATTGGTGGCCCGGATCCTTTCGGTGCGTATCATATCGGAGGATACCTCCTCAAGTCGGTCACACATGATAAGGACCTGGGAGCCATCGTTTCGCACGATCTCAAGATATCACTTGACACGTAGAAGGTTGCGGCAGCCAACCGAATGCTCTGGACTTTGCGAAGATCGCTCTGTAAAATTACGCTGAATATCTTTAGAATGCTATTCGCTTCGCATGTCCGTCCGATCCTAGAATATGGTCTCCCGGCCGCTTACTTCCTAAAGAAATCTGAACATGATCTGAGAGAGAAGGTGCAGAGACGCGGTTCAAAATACATATCGGAGCTTCGGGATCTTCCCTACATTCCTCGACTTAAGACTCTGAACCTGTTTCCATGGAATGTCGCCGCCGTCGCGGTGATCTCCACACCAGACGCATCCTAAGGGGAGAACTTGGAAGTGAGTTGCAGCAGTTCTTCCATCTAAGTGTGGGCAGCTCAACACGTAGTTACAAACAGAAATTATTTAAGCCGAGGACACTTCGCGTCCGTGCGCAAGCTGCCCTATCTTCCAGAGTGGTAAATGATTGGAACACTGCCGAAATACATCATTGACTCAGACAGAGGAATGTTTCAAGCTATTGCTAAACAACCATCGCCCGCACATGGCAGGGTCCTGCAGCTCTTACTTCAAAGATGATGATCTCCGAAGGAGTAACGTTTCCCGACAGCAAGTACCCACTTTATGATCGTTGGGAACCGATAGAACTGACAAGGGATTTCCCTCCTGCTCCCAATATTCTAATGTATTCCAATGCAATATATTCCAATGTATCCTTTCGAAAGTAAGGTGCCCAAGCCTGAACACTACTCTAAGTGCAGCCGAACCACCGCTTTGCAAAATGGGAGAAAGACATGGTTTAGTCGTACACAATGCTCTCCTGAGGCGAAAAGATTCCTGACGAGCTCTGTTAGCGGCATACTGGCACTGCTCTGAAGGTCTGAAGCTATTTATCGTAACAATGCCCAAGTCCTTCGTCTTATCTACACACTGCAATGTCAGGGACCCTGTGGATGTCTACATCGTAATCCCAACGTTATTTGATGATAACATGTGACATGTGTTCCCGTTCAATAGCAAGTGCCATGATTCAGACCACTTTGCCAGTTCCCGGGTCTTTAGACAATGTATCCCTATCGCCAATAATGACAAGCTTTACGTCATCCGCTAAAACATAACAGGGGTTCTCAAGGAGTGGAGCTAGATCATTTATAAACAAAACAACGGCACTAGTATTGAATCCTGGAAGACTCCGCTATGGGCAGTACCCATGCTAGATCTGGCATCACCAATTCGGACACGGAACTTTCTGCCAGAGCAAATCTGACAACCAAGTCAGCAGCAGAGGATGCAGCCCAAACTAAGTCATCTTTTTCAATAAAAAGCGATGATTAACCGAGTCAAATGCCTTACTGAAGTTTAGGTAACAGACTACCACGGGAATCCCGATATCGAGGCACCGAGTTATCTCGTCCAAAAAACACAACAGATTTGTAAAATATGATTTCTATCTAACGAAGCCACGCTGTTCCGCTCCAATCCAGACGCTAACAACTAGGCGCTAACAAATTCGGTGCCTAATGAGCTTCTCAAAGCACTTAAGCAGAACACATCAGACTGAAGGCCTCATAGTTGAGTGGCGAAGACTTGGAGCCTCCTTGTGAACAGCAACAAAAGTCGCCACTTTCCAGTCATATGGTAGACTACCTTCTAGAAGAGAACACATTTAGTTCCAAAACAGGACACTGAACAATATCAACAAGCGGTTTAACAATCGCCGGATGAACATTGTTACGGTCTGTCGATTTCAAGCTCAAGTTCAGTTGGGACCAGAACGACCGGGTAATCTCGTGAATGTTTCTTCTTTGGCGTATCGTCGCAGCGGGAATTGATAGGTTTGCTTGAGATGTTGAAAAGCCTAAAACAGAGACTTTATCACACCCTGCCCAACGAATTACTCTCTACAGTTTCCTGCCCAGCAGTACCTGCCACGCTAGTTGATGTGAAGTAAGAGAGTGAAGGGTAAGCTAAAAAACAAGCAGTGATTGCCAGCTAAATAATGCTACTACCAAGGTGTGAGAAGAAAGTAAAAATAAGAAACGGAACCTTGAAGACACAAGTCGGTTAGGAGAAGAGGAAGGTTTGGTACTGCCACCAAAGTGCATCTAACTGGCGCTCGAAACCCTCTACCGTAGACTGCCTAACGACGTGCTCCGGAAGCGAGTTTCAACGTCCAATTACCCAGCGCGAAGAGCGAGTTTCCGTCCATACCCGGTCAGTACGCAGTTTGTACAGCTCCAACAGGTGACCTCGGCGACTAGGCAGCTTGGCGGGAATAAATAGCCAGGACGAGTCTCGACCGATCTTACCCGTTAAGATACGGTAAGTGAGAATCAAGTCTCCGCTAATTCTGCGGTAGTGCAATGAGTACATACCAAAGACAAGCAAAAGTTCGGGATACGTTTGCTCCGTACTCCCTGCACTAACCTTGTACCCATCCGCAAAATCCTCTCCAGTTCCATTTTGTCCCTTACAAGACAAGGTGGACAAGCCTGGATACAGTATTCTCAGTGAGGTCGCACAAATGCTGAGAACAGCTTCAAAAAGATATCGGCCGTTAGGACACCGAAGGAGCGACGAATAAACCACATAATACGCAATCCTCTACGAGCAGCCTTCCTCCAATGGTCCCCAGAGTGAAGCACTGAGATGTGGACGATACTTAGATCAACCTGCTGAGTGACAACAAGGATGTCAACTCCACCAACTCGATAGCGCGTGGGGAACTAGCACCTCCAATGCGGATGACAGAACATTTTCCTTGATTTAAAGGCATCAACCATAAGAGTGACCAATCTCAGAGCCTATCCAAGGCACTGTGAAGTGCCTCAGAGCCCCGTGGATATCCACAATATTCTAGAGCTTGTCATTAGCAAACAATCGCGACGGTACTTTAAGCTCCTGGAGGTCATAGACGAAAATTGTGAAAAGCAACGGCCCTAGAACTGAGCCCTGCGGAACGCCAGTAAGAACAGCTTGTCTAAGCGAAAAAACTACGTCCCACTCGTACACACTGTTCTCTCCCCTGTAGGAAAGCAGACACCTATTTAAGGGCGGCTACAGATATCCCATACGATCTCAACTTTAATGAGTCGTTGATGTGAGACGGTATCAAAGGCTTACGAGAAGTCAAAGAAGAGCACGTCGATAGCGTGACTGTTGTCTACTGCCTCAGCCCACCTTGCAAGGGTTACAAGTAAATTTGTCAGACACCAAAATCCCCTACGGAATCCGTGCTGGGCCGCACTGAGAAGGTTAAACTTAATCAGGTGATTCTCCACCGAATTCCTGACCAATTTTTCGAACAAATTAAGTGCTACACTTGTCAAGCTGACAGGCTGGTAGTTCGAGGGCAGAGCTCTGTCACCGCCCTTAAAAATCGGACAGGTGATTGCCTCCTCCCATTCCGATTGTAAGGCACGGCTGTCGAGTGAGATTGTAAACACGCATGTGAGAGGGCAACCTAGCTCAATGGCCAATGAATGCATCAACGTCGGATGAACTGAATCAGGGACAGAACCTTTGAAAGAATTTAGCCCTTGCAATAGCCTGAAGACTTGTGCCTCAGTTACGCTGATTTCAGTTAGGCAAGAATCCTCCGGAACTTTTGTGATCAGCTCAACCTGAGGTAGAGATGCCTCAAGAGAAAAGACACCAGCATACTGTGCGCTAAGTACACAAGCACTATCATAGTCGGTATGCCCACGGGTCAAGTCCGATTCTAGTAAAGCCGGTACAGACGAGTTTGTACCGCTACGTCTCTTTACGCAAGCAAAAGACTTCTTTGGATTTGTTGCGGCTGCGTTAGCCAAACCCTCCTCGTACTGAAGATGAAGAGTCCTAATATATTGCTTACATTTATTTCTAACCGCTTGATAGCTTTCGTAGGTGTGGTTGATGAAACCGCTTGGTAAGTTCGCCAGCACTTAGAGCGTTTCCTGAGCAGGCATTTATCTGTTTGATCCATTCAAGGAGGCTGTGCCCCTGTCACCCGTCTCTTAATGTGTGGGATGTAGGGAGCGGAGATCTTGATGAGGTATGCCTTAAATTTCTCCCAGGCTGTCTCAACGGTGTCAGCCAAGGTGATCGCATAATGCAAAACTGAAGCTTTGTCTCGAATTGCATTAAAGTCTGCCCGCCAAATATTTGGACATGTCTCAGCGGTAGCTTAGAGCACATCGAAAGGATACACAGACATGGTCACTGGCTCCTAGAGGACAGCCGTAATATCACTTAAGAAATCTGACTTCTCAAAAATGAGATCCAAGGTAGACGGAAGCTGGTTGCTCAGATATCTAGTCGGGAAGTCCACGAATCGATGCAAAACTAGTTGCAACGTTAGCTCGAGGAGATCCGAACCGAAAGTGCCCACCGCCAAACTACAAGATAGACCAGCCCAACAGACTTCATGGAGATTGAAGTCACCCAGTACTAGACACCTATTGACAGCCTGAGTACGAATAAATTCAACCACCTCCCTGAAAATACTTCCAGGACTTCGATATACCACTACCACTGTAAACTGATAGGAGGAAGTGCACACAATAGTCGATAGGGCTTCAACAATTTGATCCGGCGACTGTAAAGCACGGGTCCTCAAGACATCAAGTTTACAACTCCCACAAAGAGCGCCTTGGCGGCAAACGGAGCGATCACATCTAAGCAGTGCGTAGCCAGGTAAATATACTTCATCGTCTGCGATATGCAGGGACAACCACGTTTCAGTGAAAGCAAGTATGTCAGGATGAGATTTGTCTACAAGTAGACTCACCTCGTGTACCTTGTTTCTTAGACTAAACACAGTGCTAAGCATTACCCGAAGGAACTCCGAACGCCTAGCCCTGGGTAGTACGCTACGAGGATGGGTTCTGGTAGAGCAGAATTTGACTTACGGCTGACCACCTAGAAACCCACAAGACGAAGGCCTTGCTCATCAGCCGCCCACCTGCTGTTGAGGCTTTTGGCGGCTTCCGTTAACTTCAGTCGATTTACCAATTGGAGGTCCGGTTGAACGCTGTTATTGCTACCCTTGAGATTGAATGCGAAGCGCAGTAACGCTTTGCGTTCCTCCGGGGTTAAGAGGACTACACGAAATAGTCGGGGTCGCGGATTTGTCGTATCGGCAGGGACGTTCTCTATTCTGGTTAACTTCCTGATAGTGACACCGGAGAAACCAGGTGGAAGCATCATGATGATGCAGAACTTGAACCACTGGAGGTCATCCAGCATGCGTTCCTTGGGAAGAGCTGCCGCAGACTCAGCAACTTTACAGAAGATAACGCTACTATCAGTAAAAGAATCACTTCGACGTAGCGTATTAACTCCACGAGTCTTCGACTCGACCCCAGTTTCGGCCGGTTTGGCATGTGACACGGCGCGTTTCTTCGCCAAAGGGGCTGGAGTAATTGAGGTTGGGGTTTTGTGTTCTACCTTTAACTCCTTCACCGGTCTAGTCTTTTCATACTTTGATGGCGTAGCCGAAGTCGACAAGGCGCGTTTCTTCGCCGATGGAACTGGGGTGATTGGAGTTGGAGCTTCGTGCTTTACCTATTACCTTAATGGGTTTAGTACCTTCAGGCTTTAAGGGGGGGGGCCTTACGGACTTCCTTAGCCCATAGGGGATAGAAGATCGGTCTTGCCTTGGACGACGTCGTGGACGACACCAGTTTTCGTTAGGGGCATTCTGGACCGCTGGGGCACACGACACAGTAGCCATCACCTCAGTCGGATTCACATCGACAGCAATCGAGGTTAGATGCGTGGCTTCCTTCAAGGAGCCGACATCAGCAGACTCCCCTTTTCCTCATCAGTAACTACACTTTGCGATCAAGAGATGAGAAGAAAGACTACATCTGCTGGTTGCACAGCACGACGTCGCTCGATGTCTCCTCAGTGACCTCAAGACGCGTAGATCGACGAGTACGGCATAGAAGAGAATTCAACAGTATGCTATCGCTAGGCAAGAGCATTGCGTACTGATCAGGACACGAATCGGTACAAGTCTCATGGTACTCGCAGTTGCATACGTAGCACTGCATGCCAGCAGACTCGTCCGTCACGGGCTTTGAGAAACTCACGCCGCCGCATACAGCAATAGATTCGTTGATGAACGCAGCCGAAGACACATTAGCGCCGGTATTCAGTGAATCTGACATGACGCTTTCAAAGAGCGTGAAACAAGTATCAAAACGTAAAACCGACAAGCTGTTATACGCAGAGCAATCAAGTTCAAGTTCAAGTGGGACTGGAACGATAGGATGAATCCCGTAATTGTTCCTTCTTGAGCAGGTCGTCGATCCAGGAGTTGATAGGGGTGCTCCGAATCCTTGATGGGTCTAGAACGAAAACACCCAAAAAACACCCTGATCCACCAAGTTAATGTCCACGTTCCTTACATTAGTTGTCCCAGCTATGTCAGTTACGTGAAGTAAGAGAGGAAGAAAAATCGAAGGTAAGAGAGTAAGGGAAATCAGTTAAAAGAAGAGAATAATATCAATGGCGAGGAAAAGTAAAGGAAATAGAATCGAAGTATGAAGATGAGAATAAGTCAGGAAAAAGGAAAGGTTTCGTGTTGCCACCCAACAGCGTCTAGTTGACGCTCAAACCTCTTAACCGTAGCTTCCTTGACAACATTTTCTGGAAGCAGGTTCCAGCGCTCGATGACTGGACGCGATAACCGTGTCTCCGCTCTAACTCGATCGGACCGCGGTTTGTCCAGCTTCATACAATGCCCGCGGAGACCAGACAACCTAGCAGGACTAAATAGCATGGACAAATCAGGGCCAACCTTCCCAGTCAAAATACGGTAAGTTAGGATTAGGTCCCCTCTAATCCTTCGATAGTGCATTGACTGCATCCCCAAACTAAGTAGACGTTCAAGGTACGTTTGTCCTCGTAATCCCTTGACCAACCTAGTACTGACACGCAAACCGTTTCTAGTACCATTTTGTCTCGGACAAAGCGTGGTAGACAGGCAGGACGCAATATTCTAGGTGGGGTCGCACAAACGCTGAGAAGAGCTTCACAAACACATCAGCAGTTAGGGTCCCGAAAGAACGACGGATAAACCACAACATCCGGAACCCTTTACTAGCCGCCTTCTTCCAGTTGTTTCCAGAGTGTAGTGTGGAACAGTGGACGACACCTAGATCAACCTGATGAGTCACGTGAGGGAGTTCACTCCCATCGAGCACATAACTTGTGGAAGAAGCAGACACTACGATACGAAGCACTGAACACTTTGCCCGATTTACGGGCAGCAACCACAAGACAGACCATTCTCAGAGTCTATCCAGAGCCCATTGAAGAGCCACGGGACTTCCAGCGATATTAACAATATTCCAGAGCTTTAGATCATCAGCAAATAAGAGCGATGGCATCTCAAGGTCCCTCGGAAAGTCATTCAAGTAGACTGAGAAAAGCAGCGGACCTAGGACAGAGCATTGCAGAACGCCGCTAAGTACAGCTTGTCGAAACGAAAGACTGCTTCCAACACGAATACACTGTTCCCATCCATCTAGAAAAACTGACACTCACTGGAGAGCGCGACCAGATATTCCATACGACCTCAACTTCAGTGAGTCGCGAATGGGGCACAGTGTAAAAGGCCTTGGCGAAGTCAATGAACACCACATCCACTGCATGTCCACTGTCTACGGCTTCAGCCCAGCACTCACAAGCTACCAGCAAGTTCGTCTGACACGAAAATCCTTTGCGAAAACCATGCTGCTCGACGCTAAGCAGGTTAAACATATTTAAATGGTTCTCCATTATCTCGTCCCAATTTTTCAAGTAACTTAACGATCACGCTAGTCAAGCTGACCGGCCTGTAATTATCCGGTAGGTCTGTCACCGCACTTGAAAATCGGGCAGACAACAGCCTCCTTCCATTCGGTAGGTAAAACACAGCTGTTGAGTGACTTCTGAAACACACAAGTCAGGGGTCCACTGAGTTCCACTGCCAATTCGTGCAACAATTTTGGATGAACAGAATCTGGCCCGGAAGCCTTAGCTGGGTTTACCTTTCTTAGCAACCGGAGAACTTGGGACTCACAAGAATTTCACCCAGACAACAGTCCTGAGAGACTCTTGAAGCTAACTCTGCATGGCGTATTTGTTTCACGGACAAAGACGCTTGAGTACTACTCACCAAGCACGCATGCCTTGTCATAGTCGCTATAGGCATAGGTCCCATCTCCTCGAAGCAATGGTGGTATGGGCGAGTTTGCACTACAGCGTCGTTTAACGTCAGCGAAGAATTTCTTGGGATTTTTCGAGGCAGTATCAGCTAAGCCCTTTGCATACCGAAGCCGGGCCAACCTAAGATGTAGCTTGCACTCATTCCGAACCGACCGATACTTGTCAAACATGCTGTTCGACGGAGCTGTTCGGTACGCTCGCCAGCATCTAGACCGCTTCTTTAGCAGGCCCTTCCCCGCGGAATCTATCCACGGAGGCTGCGCTCTCGATTCCCTTCTTTTTACCAGTGGGATGTAAGGTGTAGAAACCTCGACGAGGTGAGCCTTAAGTTTTTCCCAGACTATATGAACAGTGTCGGTCTCACATGTCACACAAGGCGATGACCTAGTCTTATCCCGCATCGTTTGGAAGTCCGCGGCCCAAATGTTCGGATACCAACTGGTAGTAGCTTGGCAAGGCCTGATAAGGGCACACTGGAAAGACAAGCAAACGTGATCGTTAGCGTCAAGATGCGAGTCGTATTTAATGTCATTTACAAAGTCAAGTGACTTAGCAGACACAAGATCTAAAATGGACGGCTGCTGCTTTCGCATGTACCTAGTGGGGAGGTCCACGAACTGGTGTAGTGGTACCTGCAGCGTCAAGTCCGCAGTTCTGTACCGAACGATTCCAGAGCCGAACTGCAAGATAGATCATCCCAACAAACCTCTGGGAGGTTGAAGTCTCCCAGCACCAGACACTTGTTTGCAGAGTGAGTGAGTATAAACTCAATGATTCCATTTGAGGTGCTCATAGGCCTTCTATACACTAACACGACCGTAACCTGAACCGAGGAAGCGCAAATCAAGACTGCGAGAGCCTCAACAGATTTATCCAGACTGAAAAACGCTGGTCCTCAATACGTCAATGTGACAACTCACATAAAGAGCTACACCACCCCCTTGACGGCCAATGGAGCGGTCAGCGCGGAACAGTGCATAGCCAGACAGATATACTTCGCCATCTGTGATTTCCTCAGACAGCCACATTTCAGTGAAAGCAAGTATATCTGGACGAGATTTGTCTACGAGCAGACCCACCTCGCACATCTTGTTCCTCAGGCTATGCACGTTACTAAGTACTACTTGGAAGGCTTCGGCACGACCAACCCTGGGTCGTGCGCAAGTAGAATAGGTTCTGGCAGGGCGGAAAAGGACTGCCGGCTGACCACCCGAAAACCCACCAACCGGAGATCTTGCTCGCCAGCTGCACGCCGGGCTTTTGGGTCTCTGATGGCTTCCTTTAACTTTAACCTATCCGCTAACGGAAGGTCTGGTTGCACACTAACGTTGCTACCATTGAGCTTGAAGGCAAATCGCAGTAAGACCCTGCGCTCTTCAGGGGTGGAGAGGACCACCCAAAGCAGACAAGGTCGAGGAGTTGGTTGACCAAACCGGAACGTTCCTCAATCTCATGAGCTTCCTAACAGTAAAGCCAGGGAAACCTGGTGGTAAAAGCCTGGTCACGCAAACTTTAAGCCAAACAAGATCATCAAGCATGCACTCGGTGGGAAGAGCGGCAGTGGATTCAGTGACGTTTCTGAAAATCACACTGCTATCTGTGTAAGAATCGCCTCGACGAGGTGTATTTACTCCACAAGCTCTACCATCCACGCCACATGGTTGTTTGACAGGAATCGGTGGGACCGAAGGCGACGGCACCTCTTGTCTCACTGAGGGAATTGCCACACCAAGTGGTGTTTCCAACTCGGGCGCTTGTTTCTTGAGCATTTTACCCCCTTCCGGTTTGGGGTCGGAGGGTTTGCGCGCCTTCCTTGCCCTCTTACGCTTATTCTTTAATGGCACAGGAGCCCGTGACTCGCCTTCCATTTGGGGCGGGTCAACAATGCCGTCCGGAGCATCTGTGTCAGTTATATCCACGTGAACAGGAGCGTCCGGTAGAATGAACGCTTCGTCAATGGTTGGACTGTCAGCAGGATAGTCCGTTACAGCGTTCACATTCGCAATATTCAGAGATTTCATAACCAAATCCACTTTAGAGTTGAGCGAGGCAAGAGGCAAGCTCGGCTAATGCCTTCTCAACAAATGTGAATCTGGATGCTAGTGCTTTGAATTCAGCCGGGAGCTTGTAGGACTAGTTAATACTAGTCCGAGACGGTGCGCGGAATTAAGCGCGGATATCAGAAGGCAATTGGAGTCGGACACAGCGGACTGTATTCGATGGGACTACAATAAGAAGCGGACGGATGAAGCGAGGCGACAGCGTACACGTGAGCGCGGGAACTTACAAGGCAGTTGTGTGTCGAGCCGGTTGTAAGATTAAAACAAGAAGGAGTAATGTACAATCGGTCAACAAGTAAATTGTACACGAAAGATAAGAGTTATCTTATGGGCGCTACAAGCTTCGCATTCTGAGCGCAACGATCAGCACATCTAAACAGAAGGTTTTCACTGGATGATAGCATATTGTACTGATTTGTTCGGAGGCCGGTGCAATTTTTGTGATACCAACGGGATCAAACATCTCATTGTATATCATCAGATGAATCCGTTACTGGCTTTAAACAGGCAGAATTGCTGCAAGCTGCACTTGACTCATCAAACGAGGACGCAAGGGGTTCACCCGCCTCGGTTTTTCGCGAGACGGCCATGTTTAAGTGGAAAAACAGAGCAGAATTTAAAAACACGTATACAACCGTAAAACTGCAACAATAAAAAGGCAAAACAGGGTGCAAAACAGGATTATAAAAGGGAACAACCGCAAAATTACCAATAAGCGTCAGGGAGACGTTTTGACCAGGCCACTTTAGTCAGATTCAGATTCAGATTCAGATGGACTGGAACGATAGGAAAATCCCTTGAGTGTTCCTTCTTGAGCAAATCGTTGAGCCAGGAAATGATAAGGTGTTAGTTCTTGATAGATCTAAAACGAAACACCCGAAACACACCCTGATCAACCAACTACTGCCCACGTTCCCTGCACTAGCAGTCCGCGATGTGTAGGTTACGTGAAGTAAGAAAGAAGTAGAAAGTAAATGAAAAGATAAAGGGGAATGAAAGTCATTAAAATGAAGGATAACACCAAAGAGTGAAGATAATGACAGAATAAGAACTGAAAGTTTGAAGATGGATATGGTCAGGAGAAGGGAAAGGTTTCGTGTTGCCACCCAAGAGCGTCTAACTGACGCTCGAAACCCTTAACCGTAGGTTCACTGACTACATTTTCTGGAAGAGAGTTCCAGCGCTCGATAACTCTACGCGATAACCGAGTTTCCGCCCTGATCCCGTCAGAACGCCGCTTGTGTAGCTTCATGGAATGACCGCGAAGACAAGGCAACCTAGCCGGGCGAAACAGCCAGCGCAAGTCCGGCCCAACCTTCCCTGTTAAAATGCGGTAAGTAAGGATTAGGTCTCCTCGAAGCCGTCGGTAGTGCATTGAATACATACCCAAGCTAAGTAGACGCTCGGGGTACGATTGCCCCCGTAACCCCTCGACCAATTTGGTACCTACTCTCAAAACCCTCTCAAGCTCCATTTTGTCCCGAACAAGGCAGGGCGCGCAAGCCTGGACGCAGTATTCCAGATGGGGCCGAACGAAAGCTGAGAATAGCTTCACAAATATGTCGGCAGTTAAGACCCCGAAAGAACGGCGTATTAACCACAACATTCTAAAACCCCTACTAGCGGCCTTCTTCCAGTTGTCACCAGAATGCAAAGACGAGGAATGAACGACACCTAGATCTATCTGGTTGGAGACAAGGGGGAGTTCGACCCCACCGAGTACGTAGCTCGAAGGCGGGAAAGTTGCTCCTATACGAAGGACGGAACACTTAGCCTGATTTATGGGCAGTAGCCACAAAGTAGACCAGTCCCAGAGTCTGTCCAGTGCACGCTGTATGGCCTCAGAACCCCCAGGAACATTTACAACATTCCATAGCTTAAGGTCATCAGCAAACAATAAGGATGATACCCCAAGCTCTCCAGGGAGATCGTTTACGTAGATAGAGAACAGCATCGGTCCAAGGACCGAGCCCTGTGGGACACCGCTAAGGACCGCTTGCTTAAAGGATAAGCTGCGACCCACACGTACACACTGCTCTCTTCCCTGCAAAAACGCAGATACCCAGTGAAGGGCGCGGCCAGATACGCCGTAGGACCTCAGCTTATGTGATAGCCTCAAGTGGGGTACCTTATCAAATGCTTTCGAGAAGTCTACGAAAAGCACATCCACTACGTGGCCATTGTCCACTGCCTCGGCCCAAGCTTCACGAGCAACCAACAAATTCGTCAAACACGAAAACCCCTTCCGGAATCCATGTTGTGCACTGCTGAGCAGATTAAATCTATTCAGGTGACATTCCAACGAATCTCTTACCAGCTTTTCAAGCAGTTTGACCACGACGCTAGTCAGACTAACTGGCCTATAATTGGCTGACAGACTCCTGTCGCCATTTTTGAAGATAGGACAGATGACAGCCTCCTTCCATTCGGAAGGTAATGTACAGGTGTCAAGTGATTTCTGAAACACCATCGTCAGCGGTCCACTTAGTTCCCCCGCCAACTCATGCAGAAGCTTCGGGTGAATTGAATCAGGTCCAGCTGATTTGGAAGGGTTCAGTTCTTGCAGCAGTTTAAGGACTTGCGTTTCCCCCACAGTAAACTCAGCTAAATAAGAACCATCAGGTACTCTGGGGACAAATTCAACGCTAGTCAGCGCGGCCTCACGTACAAAAGCCCCTGCATACTGTTCCCCAAGTACACGAGCCTTATCTGAGTCCGCATACGCACGAGTTCCATCGGCCCTCATCAAAGTAGTCAATAAAACATATCTTGGATCAGAGGAAATTTGACGATAGTCAAATTTCTTTTCAAGTGTTTATTCAAACACTGTTTTCAGCTAAAAATCTCGATCAGTATGTAACGCCAAAAAATGAGAGTGGGTAATTTTTGACATGAAAAAGCGGCCTGGAGAGACTTTGTGTCCCGGTACACCAGGCTAAATGGTGATGCTTTCATAACTGGATTTGAAAAAGATGTGTATAGGTCGCTTTGTGCTTAAGTATGTAGAAAAACTGGTAATTGGTAAGAAATAATAATTGTAAATATCGCTTTCTTTTATCGCAATTGTACAAAATACAAAAAATACAATAATGACACAAGAGATATGTATACCCCTTATACAAGCAAGTAACTTACTGCGAGCATAAACTTTACATATATGAAACAGTTGTATTAACACTTATTTGCCCCATAAAACAACCGTTTACACTACACTTTTATTTAGCATTTGCCTGCTTTCCATTATGCCGTGAACTTCAACAACGCCTGTAGTCACCACTTTAATTTATCTTAACCGTTTTCACGAAGCAAATCCATATAGCATTATTTTCTATTTCCCCGCACCTTCATGCCACCAAAATTAAGAATAAACTCTGCAGCCACTCAAATAAACTTGGATGTTACCGAGGACAACGGTAGTGAAACCGTTTTCCGTCATGACGAAAATTATCCCTTCCCACAAAAGATCGAGTTACCGCGCAGAACTCACAGATTCAAAACTATTCGGGCAAAGATAATAATATAAAGGAAAACCATTATTTTAGTAATTAATCGCTTATCTACGATCATGCATTAATTTCGAAGATTCCGGTACCTTACATTCCTCCACGTGATCGCCAGCATACCGAGCTTTGGCAGGGAGGCTAATAGGTTTAACAGTTGACCTTCGTTTTCTAAAAGCCGAAGGTCATTGATCTACCTTCATATTTGGCTTAGGTCTAGCGTCGTTATACAGCGTTTTGGCGGCAGTTTTGGCTACGTTGGCGGGACTGTTTGATAGGCGGAAGAAAAATTTGTGTTGCTCCGTGATGTTCGGTGGTACAAATTGTACATAGCAACGGTTGCCTAGCGACATTGCCAAGGAGGACTAATGGGCAAATACCTGGAAAATAGGTGGAGGGTGGGTGTGGGAATTGGATTGTGGGTTAGGTACGATGCCGTGTAAATGGTAACCTTTATTGGTGCATGTGCATGCTGTTTGTTTTATTTATTTGGTGGCCATACTTGCTTTTTCTGCTATCGCTTTGGTTATGGATGATAGTGAGCTGTTCAGGTCATTGGTTATTGGGAAGTATGAAAGTGTTGAAGACCTGGAGAAGCAATTGGGACGTTTTCACATTGAAACGGCGACTTGTTTTTCCCGTGCATCCTCCAAGTCTGCTGCGGCGTACCATCGTGGAAGGAGGAAGCAGTTACCGGATGGGGACTGTCACGGTTACATCATGTACATTTTCGTTCATTGTAAAGGTTCAGGATCTCGTGGCAAGCGGTAAGTTAATATTTATGCAACAAGAAGACTAACACATATAGGTACCAATTGTACGATTGCGAGGCGCGATTCTCCGTGGTTTGCAAGGAAGGGAAATATGTCGTGCGAAGTTACTTCATGACGCATAGTCATGGTTTTCACTTGGGTAACCCCTGGTTTGATGCACGCAACCGTCGGCTTTCTCCGGTGCAAGAGAAGGAAGTTCTTCGTTTGATGGGCAGTTTCCATAGCACCCCTGATTTGCGGCGCTTCATCTATCAGGAGTACGGCAAACGTGTAACCCGTATGGACCTGAGCAATTTGCACATGCGTCATCGGAATGCAACCGCATGTGAAGTGTCCGAGGTGGCGAAGATGTTGGAAAGGCAAGGTGTGTGCCGATTGATGTCGGAGGGAAGTCAGATTCGTTAAGTGTTTTTCTCTCCATCGGTTTTTCGCGGCATTGTGAAGCGTTATGGGGAGGTGCTATTATGCGATGCGACGCACCAACTCAATTACGGTGGCTACATTTTGTGGCATTGCATGCTGGTGGACGTCACAGGTCTAGTGATTTCCATTTTCTACGCCCTTTTACCTGATGAGACGTAGTACAGCTGCGGGCAGGCGGTGGAGGCTATGAGAGAGATGGTGCCTAGCAGCGTACGTTGCCACACTGTTGTGCTGGATAAATGTGCTGCGCAGTTCCGGGCGTTTCGACGTTTTTATCCCAACTTGAAGGTCGTGTTTTGCAGGTACCATGTTAAAGTGGATATGGCTCGACGTTGCGGTCGCTTACGTGGTATCTCAGATGCTCGCCGAATGCAATTACGCGGTTGGCTGCATAACCTTATATATACTCGTGATGCGTCCGTATTTGATAGAATATTGAACGTGGTGCGGGATGCAAATCCGGAATGCCACCGTTATTTGTGCCCAACGTGGCTTCCGCACGCGGACTCCTGGGCGGCTCACAGACTAAGGGATACCTTGCTTTTTGGCTGCCACACCACGAACCGGGTAGAGAATGAGAACAAACATTTGAAGGAGTATTTGTCTGAGAGGTCATCGCTACTCACTCTGTTCACCTGCGTGGTTGATAGGTTGAACGGTATGGTACACGAAAGGAACAGCATAATAGGTAGGCGGTGCATGAGCGTAATTGCTGTTCCATCGGAGGTGTCCTCAGTGACTTCGATTTTCGCACACCTAAGTGGTTTCGCAGGCAATGTGTTCATGGCACATGTTCGTGGGTCAACGGTTCTCCGTTGCAGGTCTGAGGGACCCTACTGGTTTGTCACGTGTCCTCGTTACAAAGTACGTCGGGTATGCATCACACGGGGCAGTGAATGTGATTGTGAGTTCAGTCGGCATTGGCGGCTACCATGTGCTCATATTTGTTATGTGGCGGCGCATCACAAACACTCGGCGGAGGACATCCTACATGGAGGTCGGTGGATCGCACCCCGGCAACCATCCGCAGCATCCTCAGAGTGTGTTGCGTTTGATGAGGGTGTGCAGATTCTAGACCATAATGTAGGGGACAGCGATGCCGTTGTAAGCCGTACCATGAAACTTCGCAAAACACAGGACGTTTAGGCGGACATCGGCACTCAATTGATGAGCTACGGATCGGAGAACTTCACCGCTGCGTTGACCTACCTGAAAATGGTTTCGTTGCTCATGTCCAAGAATGCCACTTTTCAGTTCTATGGGCGAAAGTCGAGGTGGCCGATTCCCCTTCATTTAGATAACGAGGCAAACGGACAGATGTTATGCGGCTTGCCTACGGCGGGAACGTCTGATGGTGGCGCAGCCTCCGCGGTAGCCACCACGTCGGAAGGCGAAGTGCGGGCCCCTTTGCAAGTAACGCAGGTGAATGACATGCTGTCTGCAATTGCCACCGCAGCACCTGTTCCATCAACATCGACAGGTGGGTCCAGGAAACGTAAATCGTCCCTTAAGTGCAAGTTGACGGAGGTTAGCCCCGATAACAGTGCGCTATAGGGTAAAGTGTTCCGTAACCTTTGCACCCGGACATCCTCCGGCTACAGGGTTCCCGTTAAACCGAAACACCGTACTCAGGGCTTGGTTTCAGAGGATGTCTGCGGAGTCTGTCAGCACGAGGATGATGTAGAAGTTTGCGGTGAATCGGTGCAATGGGTGATGTGCGACGCCTGCTGCAAATGGTACCACGCCTCATGTGTTTGCTACGCTGGTGAAAAGGAATTCATTCGCTTCTCGTGCCCCTCTTAGTGTCAGCATAACGTGCCTGACCAGGGTAGCATGTTAACCGCCTCAGGTATCTCCAATTTCCGTGCCGTTACACTGAGTGCATTTCGCTTAGAGGACACACTGCTTCACTTTCACGATGATATGAACACCTGCGAATGCGAATTGAACATGATGCCGATAGATTGTCAGCATGGATGAAACATTACGCAACGGTAAGTTCCCACTACTATTCCCGTTATGAACGCTCATTTAGGCACTGTAATGCAGCGGTCATTTCCACAGGGGAACTCAATGCCAGTAAATTTGTTGCTATGTACGTTGCATCTCATTTGATGATTGCACGTTACCCATGCTTAGGTGACCTGAACCTTATTGGTAACATCCTCACAGATATAGCTTATAATGCATCATGAATGCTGTGTAACAGGTAAACGGATGTACGCTGCCAATTGTTTTTCGAGTTTGCGCCACTACGGAGCAACGTCTGACGCATTGTCTCCGCCAAGTGCACCTTTAATCAGATGCCCTCACAGGTAAGATTTCTGATTCATGATTAATGTTGTTTAACAGTGAAGCCGACATGCACCGCCCATTGCCTGCCCACGTTGCGCTGTTACTGAGCCACCTGCCCGCATTGCCTCCACCATGTGAAGCTGAAATCCTCCGTCCTCACAGGTAAGATTTCTGATGCATGATTAATGTTGTTTAACAGTGAAGCCGAAATGCACCGCCCATTGCCTGCCTACGTTGCGCTGTTACTGAGCCACCTGCCCGCATTGCCTCCGCCGTGTGAACGTGCCATCATACGCCCGCACAAGTAACCGTTATTATGCATTGGGAATGAGTAACTTCTTTCTCACATCCATAGTTGCGTGCCCTCACTGTTGCCTTCCGACGACATCATAACGCAGGGCATTGCCAATGTGACATCGCAAAGTGGGTCGACACTTTCATACTAACATTCCATAGCGCAAGGCACCCGGTACATGAAGTGACAACGTTTGCCGCCTGCTCGGGATGACAAGTCGCCGTAGCACCTCCATTTCGTTTTGCTCTTAGCTGTGTAACGTCCTTTTCTTCGTGAACGACTCAACGGCCCTTTTCAGGGCCACCCCTGTTCTTGTCCTCGCGTCTCCCCTACGCGGGTAGCAGAACGGGGAACATACGTGCAGAGGTTGGGTCCGTAATCTTCCGAACTTGAAAGGTTTATCCCCATGCACGCTACTATATTTCCATTTGTTCCCTACACCACTGTCCATAGTGCGCTGGGGTAGGTTGTACGAAACCAACGAAAGGTGAGGTACAGTGACTGTGAAGCACGGAGAAGCATGGTTCTGTTACATTTCAGCTGCAGACACTACAGACGTGCGCTTTCTCATTTGGAAAAACCGCCTTAAATTTTATTTCTTTACATTTGGCTTTCTATAGTGATCCAAAGTAATGGAGTCGAAATCTGCACTCTTCACCATCACATATTGATCTCACGTTGTCCGTGCACAATGAAAGGCTTGCTTAGAACCGTCCAATGGAAAGGGATCACAGTGCTCTTCAATGTTGGTAGGAGCAATGCGTTGTCCCGCGCAGTATGATGTTGGTCGGCATACTGATACTCTGTTTCATACCGCCACTATCTGCCTATCTGTTCTTGTCTATGCATTGTACTTTCACCAAGTATCTCTGTATCACTTACCTACGCTGGCTTGTTGATGCATTCAGTGACCCTTTAGGAATAACCTTGTGACCAAGCGTCTTAATGCAATGCCTATGTCTAGGGATTAATAGTCTTTCCTACCGATACCATCTGTCGGTCGTCTTAAATGCTGCACACCTGTTTCGAAGTAGCCAGTGGTCATCGGCTGCATGCATACGCGATTATGCAGTGCTGGTTACCAGCAACTCCGTATGTCAATAACCTTCATTCCTTTTCCAACTTAAGCGTTCAGCGTTCGCCTCTGCCACCTTTTCCGTTGCAAGTCCGGTCAGTGTATCCGCTGTTAGTAAGTGGCTTCCAGTGCTCCCTTGCTTCCATGCTGCCCTTTATGCTTCCTCGGCCACTGCTGGTGAGCATGCACTACACCGCTGGCGAGGCTATCCAGTCCGTTGAAACTTCGGTAAGTATATCCTTTAATCAAATCTTTTTATAGCACAAGTCCATCTGCGCAGCCTAAGGGATTCATCCGGGCAGCACTGCTAACCCAACATGTCAGCATTGCCGTGGCTATCAAGTCCCTTTCACCTACGTAGCTGTCCGCTATTCAAGACGTACTTTTTCAAGGGCTGTCTATCAATGCTGCGTAGATGGTTAATGCGGTATTGCTGGTCACCCCCCACGTCAACGTGGCCGCTGCTACGTTGCCCGTTTCAACGGTAACATCTTCCCTTGCCAACCCGACGTTGGTATTGCCCTTAGTCCCCGGGCTAAAGATGCTCTGGTTGATTGCATTCAAATCAGTAGGCGAATGTGTCCGGTCCGATTGGCTAGCTCCTTCAAAGCTTCGAAGTCGCGTGGGACTAGCAGGTGTCCATTCCGTGTCCATTGAGTCTCTTGACAGTCTGCGGAACTTATAGATGCTCGGCGGCATATTCCGGCTGGCAGTGGACACGATTAAACTGGCAAATAGCTCTGGGAGAAACTCCGTGCTAACCTAAGAAATTACCGCGAATCCTGGTGCTGTCAGCGTGCAACACAGTTGGAAATGGCCGGTGCCTTTGTTAAACATGGTGAGTCAATCCGTCTGATACGGAAAACGGCCAGCTGGAGACTTGGTGTTTGTGAAACCATACGTGACGACAGTGGACAGCCTATTGTCAACTTATCAAACCCCTTGGAACCTTGTGATGAGCACTTTGAAAGGCTCAGAAGTCAAACGTGAGATCGTACTGTTGAAGTTAAATATCTCCATCGCCTCCAAATTGCTTGCCTCTGTCATCCTGCACAGACTGACTGGCACTCGTGAAAGCCAGATTCGTGAAGAGCAAACCGGGTTTCGTCGAGGTCGTGGCTGCAATGACCACATTTTCACTTTGAGTCAGTTGTTGGTGTCCCGTCACATATATTGGCGGCCCACTGTTGTCCTGTTCCACGATATAAAATGTGCATTCGATTCGGTGGATAGCCATGCACTTTGGGAATGTTTACTCTGGAAAGGTGTACCCGAGAAATATGTGAATATTATCCGAGCATTATATGCGCGTAGCTCGGGCAGAGTGGGGGCGTACTGCAAGTTGTCGTCCCCCACTTAATATCTCCAGCGGCGTGAGACAAGGATGCCCGCTGTCACCTTTCCTCTTCAACTTCGCTGTTGACGAAGTCATGGAAATGGTGTTCGCCGGACACGACTTAGAACGTGTGGAGCTACTCCCAGGAGAACGACTTCTTGACTTACAGTATGCTGACGATAATGCCCTGATCTGTGAAAAGTCACAAACATACCAAGCGGCACAGGACAGATTAGCACTACCTGTCCGTCACTTCGGGCTTCATTTCTCACCTTCGAGGTGCAAAGCGTTTCTCCAAGATTGGCAGGGATCCACCCCTGTGCTGACCCCTGGTGGGGATCAGCTAGAAGTCGTTCAAAAATTCAACTACCTGGGAAGTTGTATCAGCGCCCGTGGGATGGAAGATGAAATCACGAATGGTATAACAAAACCTCTGGGCGGTTTTGCTAACCTTCGACACTTGTGGCGCCGGCGAGACATCACTGTTGCCCTGAAGAGTAGAGTGTTCAATGCAGCGGTACGTTCGACCCTACTGTACGGTTGTGAAACCTGGCCGCTTAAAACGGCGGACCTGAGGAGGCTAGATACGTTCCACAACCGGCGCCTTCGTAATTTAGCTCACATCTGGTGGGAACACCGCGTGAGCAACGAGCGTGTTCGACCCCTTGTTTATGGCACAGGAAAAGGAACTGAACCGCTCAGCACAGTTATTTCACGCATCACGCTTCGATGGCTCGGTCACGTGTTACGCATGCCAGCCCACCGACGCACGCGACGTGTGTTATTTGTGCGCCGGGGGTGTGGAGGGGCGGCCAAGCGATGATTTGGTCCAGAGGAATGACGGTCCTCACTTCTGAGCTGGCCTCGGTTGGAGAGTCTCGGCGCCCTGGTTGGGGTCCGAAAGACGATGAACACGTTTGGTTGGACACACTTGCTGATATGCCTAGGAGCCGCCCTCAGTGGCGTTCGTGCTGTGAGTTTCTTTGTCCCACCCCATCCCTCTTAGCCTCCCCCTCCAACGGCGCCATTAATGGTATTCCCCCAGGAAATCTGTCCTGCTACATAGATACCCCGTCGCACCGGCAGTCACTTTGTTTGCCGTTAACAAATGCTATATCAGATCATGGGTATCCGTGCTGCCTGGATGACCGATCCGGGACTACTGGTCAGCATTAACGTCACGGTTGCCGCCGCTACGTACTTCCTTTCACCTACCGTAACTGTATTGTATGCCTTAATGCGGCTTTTGCTACAGCCGTCAATCCGTCATTCCTAAATGGGTGGTGCTGAAGTACCGCTCTGACACGACATCACAAAGGCCACCCCCATCTACTCCGTTGCACATCCCGTAAGGGTATGAGATATTAATAGATGCGTTTTAGAACGCCTCTCTGTGATTATTACTGTATTGATGCGTCACTACTAGTTTCTCTGCATGTAACATATGCTGCCGCGTATATACTCCGTTGCACCTCTGCCAAGTGCATTGCGTGTTCATTAATTGCTTTCAGAACCGCTGTCCATCCCTGGTGCCTACTTCAGTGTTCGGCCACTGCTGGTATGCCTCCAATTTACATGTGCCACTGCCGAACTGCTTCTTAGGACGTTAGGTTGGTGTATGAATCTGTAACACCTGGCTTTCAGAACCCGCGCATATTCCCTTCGTATGCATGACTACTCTGACCGTCTCTTCGTTTCCGGAGTAATGTAAAAATCCATGGGTACGTTCATCACTGCGTATTTCACGACATTTTTATGTCACATTTCCTTTTATAACAATATTACATATTTATACTGCCTTACTTGTTCTTTTGTCGAATGTCCGGTTCATATTGATTTCGTATTGTCGACGTGGCCTGTGATGAGGCTTCCGAAACCATTTCTCAGTGTTCACCCTTGGTGGGTTCAGCGATACGTACACGCTCACACACCTAGTGATGAATATTTCTGAATGGTCCTAACGTCCTTCACGTTCATGGCATCTGGTTTTCCTATGTAACAAACCATTTACATCCACCGCCGCTTCTCACCTGCAACGTTAACCTGTATGGTTGTTTCCGTAGCAGATAGCGTCATACGGGTGGATTTATATATATATATATATATGTAATTATACACCTTTATGTATATGTACTGTCTTCCATACAGAACGACACACATGTCCTGGATTCAACATGCGCTACTCCGTCAGTACACAGTGAATGCAACTTGTTATGTCTGTTAGTGAATGGCATAGAAGCCATCAACGCTTATCATTTTAAACTACTGCGCAACATTCTGCATGACCTCGGTCAAATATGGTTCAAGCAGTGCCGAGGTACTGTGCAGCCGAGAGGCCACGTGAGCCACAACACGAAAGATACGTTCCATAGGACGAAACTCCCTGGGTTCTTCAAAGCAAGCGGATACCCATCCACCTCCCTCGAGCCAGCCAACGTACCCATGGGCGATAGGCTTTCCACAGCGGGTACCATCGGTCACTGGCGTGCCTGTTGGCGAGACCGCAGTCCGGCCTACAGACACTAACATGGCTGTGCGTGATGGCCCAGTCGGTGAAGGCTAACATATATACCTGGATATTATATATATAAATATATATACATATATATATATATGCCCCATGATGAGGCTGTTGTCTCCTTCTTGATGTTTCTTCACCGCAGTTGGGCTAAACCAAATTGCACTTCAACTACCTCCTTTTAGGCTGCATAAATTTCATTCTACTTCATTCGGTTTCTTCTGCATACCTTATTAATGTTCAAATAACTGGCCACGTTGCCTACGCTAATTGCCCTTATCTTCGGCGATTTCGTTGCGTTTATAGCATTTATAAGTAAATGGTGGCCAGTTATTACTTATCGTGGATTCGTCGCTAAGCCATTTACCTCATATGGTAATTTAGGGAACAGTTCTGGCACGGTATCTGTATACATTTTTGCATTTATTTCCATCTCAACTTATCGTTTTAAGTGAATGGCTGTTGCTTGACATACCCGTGTAACTGGCCTTGTTGTGTATGCTGACAAGGTGCATAGCTAGGTATTACCCACTGCCTCGTTCATACTGGCTCCAGTTATCAGTTGGTCGTTGATGGAGGGGACGGGGTGCACGGTCCTCGTGGTCGTGCTACGCTCCAAGAGTCGTTCCATGCACTCAGTGTGGAGTGGACTACGGTCCAGCCACCACCTAGTGTGCGCTTGATTCCCCAAATACAGCGTCATTGTGTTCGCCTGTGAAGGAGTGTGGGCCGGCTCTTTTGATAAAACGTGGCTCCCATCCACATGCCTCCCGGTCTTTTTCCTTCCGCTTTACTCCGGATATGGGGTGTGTGGATGGAAGTGTGAGTGACGCAGCGCAAGCCATCCATGGTCCCTCTGTACGCGCAAACGTCCTTCGCTTGGCCGCAGTCACAGGATAATCCGAAACCACATGCCGCCAACCATATAGTGATTGGGATTATTGAACATTGCCAAAGCTGTGCTCGCACCAGCAGCTTCTTAGTCACTGTCACGCAATTAATTTTAACCACCAACCTCCTCATAACCTCTGTCATACATGTAAACTGCCCAAAAACTGGAGCACGTTTATCACTGGTTATGAAAGAAACATATATATATATATATATGTATATTAATGGAAGTGCTATTTTTGGTATGCTATCTCGTGTACCCTCATTCGTTGCACGTACGCATGCATGTTTCCTTATATACTGATGTAATTAGCTGCATCCATATGCACAGGTATGCATATATATATCTATATGCGAAAAATGAATACATATACATATATGTATATATGCGTACAGTATAAAAACATATTTGTATACATATATACATATATATATATATACATATTTACACCCCAACATCTACATAGGTAGTTTATTAAGACGGATGGACATATATATATGTTTGGCGGCATCCGGTTTGGGATTTGCCTGTCACTGTGGCAAGCCACAGGACGCCTGCGCCTACAGAGGGACCATGGATGGTTGCGCTGCACCACCCACAGCTCCATCCACACACCCCATATCCAGTGTAAACCCGAAGGAATAAGACCGGGAGGCATGTGGATGGGAGCCACGTTTCATCGACGGAGCCGACCCACACTCCCTCACAGGCAAACACAAGCACACTGTATTTTCGGAAATCAAGCGCTCACAAGGCGGTGGCGGGACCGTAGTCCGCTCCACATTGACTGCATGAACCACTCTTCGAGCCTAGCATGGCCACAAGGACCGTGCACCCCGGCCCCTCCAGCAACGACCAACTGTCTCCTGGAGTCAGTATGGACGAGATAGTGGGTAATAGACAGATGGGCATCTTGTCAACATGCACATCAAGTGCACCCACACCGGGGATATCAAACAACAGCAAAGCACTTGAGGGAGAAAGGGAGAGAGAAAAAGAGAAAAACTCGATTAATGTTTAAGGAAACGGTGACATAAACCTTAATTAAATAGCATATGTAATAAGTTGTTAATAAACAAATCTTAGCTAAGTGCACGAGGTCAGAAAGTATACTATACGGAAATGCCACGAACACAAAAATGTTATGGAAATCGAATACACTTGGCTTAGGCGAGGTGTGCAAGTTAATGGAATAGAGTACAGGGAGATATTTATATGAGAAAGAAAAGCATTAAGGTAAAAACTGTAAACCCACCACCTGAAATAAAGAGACTTAGCATGCAAGCACGCGGTTAGTAAATCGAATTCAGCGTGCCTCCAAACGCTGCGCCCGTGCTGCCTACGTTCACTGCGGGACCCGTCGTCGCTTCGGCAGTGGTCCCGAGTGACCTCTCTCATGGCTCAATAGGCCTGCCTGACTAAGGCCCTCGCGATCGCATGAGCTGCAGCACCATGCGCTCGATGTCGATGAACTGCAATCCATCAGTGCTTGCCGCTTCCGAACTTGCCGCTTCTTCTCTGCGTGCATGAGGTCTTTCTCCCGCACTTCAGCAACTGCCTTCGTGATTAGGTCGCGCCATGCACGCCGATCAACCGCCTGCGATTCCCATGATCTGCAATCAAGATTAGAACGTGAGAGGTGCACTCTGATTATGTTCTGGTAACACAATTTTGGTTTCCCTACATGCCGCTTCCCTATACTCAGCTGACTGTATAAAAGTTGTTTCGGTATCCGCGTCGAATCCATACTGCTCACATGACCGAGCCATCTCAGGTGTCGCAGTAAAAGTATGCAGTCCACTGCATACATCCCACTTCGGCGCAACACTTCCGTGTCTGCAACTCTGGCGCCCCAACCGATGCGCAAAATTCGTCGTAGACACTGCTGATGAAACCGCTCGAGATATCGCACATCCCGACGGTACATCATCCACGTTTCACTGCCGTATAGAGGCACGGACAGTATCATGGCTTTGTACACCATCAGCTTCGTGCCAATGCTAAGCTGATGGTTGTTCCACACTCGGTACTCAAGCTTCCCGAATCCCGTTGCTGCCTTCGACACGCGAATACGCAACTCAACGTGTAGCTGCTGATCAGTTAAAATAACACTCTCAAGGTAGCTGAAACGGGAGGTGGTTTCCAATACTTCAGCACCAATGCTGATTCGCGGCAATATTGAAGCTTGCACCTCCGGTGAAGGCTGAAAGAGACAGACAGTTTTGCTTGTGTTGATGGTGAGCCCGAATTTGGCCGCTGTCGAAGCCAGAGCACTAGTCATGTGCTGCAACTCATCCGCGCTGTGTGAAAACAACGCACAGCCGTCAGCAAACAGCGACATACGGATAGTTGTCTCACAGACTAGAGTTCTCGCACCGAAGCGACGGATGTTCGGCAACCCACCATCAATACGGTGCTCTACACGAGCACCGTAAGCACAAGCGGCATCAAAAGCACAGGTTATCATTGCATGAAGATATATATTAAACAGGGAAGGAGCTAAGACACAGCCTTGCTTCACACCAGAGACAACTACAAAGTCATCCGAGGCTGGCTGGCCGAACAACCTCCTCGTGGTGCCAGCTGGGTGGATTGGGTTTACCCCTTTCAGCAAATAGTTCGGCGGCTGTGTTCCAGGACGTGGTGGGTTTCCGCCTGGCAAGCGTTCTCCCTATAAAAAGCCACAAATGTCCTCTTAACAACACTGTGACGTGGCGGTTGTGACTCGCCACCAACTAAAGTCACGCATTGCTTATCCGGACGACCGCTTCAATTCCACAGCCATCAAGCACCCATTTAACACTGGCCACACGTTCAAGCACGATCAAAAAACTGGAATACATTTACGAATTCCATAAACACGGCTAAACACGCCCACATACACACTTACATACATTTATATATCAACCTATGCGACAATCCCATTGATCTATTGTATATTGACTGATCACAGTTCGTACTCTTAAAATGATCATGTCTGTGCAGACGTGCCTCGCTTAGTCGAGAATAAACATTTTATTTATTTATTTATTTATTTATTTATAGGTCTCTCCACTCAGCTGCACCCTCGTTCGCATACCACTGTGCAGACATTCAATTAAACTTACAAACTTACGCGGACAACCAAGCTTAACCAACACCAGCCACAATGCCTCGCGGTTCACCGTATCAAATGCCTTGGTGAAATCAACAAAAGCGAGTACAATGGCTGGTGTCGTTCTCTGCACTTCTCTTGCAACTGACGAGCCGCAAACACCATATCTATAGTGCTGCGACCCGAACGGAATCCACATTGCTCTTCCGCCACGGTTAGGTTCCACAATCTGACTCACGAGGCGATTGAGCAGGATTCGGCAATCACCTTGCCCACACAACTCAGCAAGTTGATGCCACGATAATTCGTGCAACATTGCTTGCTACCTTTGCCCTTGTACAGTGGTAGCACAAGGGCATCCTTCAGCTCAGCAGACACCTCCTCCTCAATCCACACGCGTTGCACCAAGTGGTGCAGCGCAGTCAACAACGCGGGTCCACCGTGTTTCAATACTTCAGGTGGGATCCCGTCACTCCAGGCACATTTGCCGTTTCGCAGCTGAGCAAGTGCTCTCTGCGTCTCATCCAGTGTCGGCGTATCCGCCAGATCCGCCTTCACATCGTGCTGCTTCAGGCCGTTCAATGTAGGCCAGTCGATCTCTGAACGGTTGTTCAAGAGACAGTCAAAGTGTTTCCGCCAGACCTGCATTATGTCTGCAGTCTGGGTGCAGGTAGCGCCTGAACTACCATCGATCAGTGTCCTCAGCGGCTCCAATCTCGGTCCATACACCGCCTTCAAGGAGTCAAAGAATTCCTTGTGTTGGCGGCGTTCGGCGTAGCATTCCATCTGCTTCGCCTTCTCCGTCCACCATGCATTTTTAATGCGACGGAGCTCTCGGGTCAGTCGCCGTCGTAGTTTGCGAAACTGACCACTCTTCCCCAAGTCACTGGGGTCTGCAGCATGTGCAGCAAATGCTGCATTCTTCTCTGACACCAATGCGACAATCGTCACATTGTTGTCATCAAACCAATCAGTCCGCTTACAGTTTGCGCGCCAGATGGTCTCCTCGACAGCAGCTGTCACCTGGTCGCGAATGTGGTGCCACAGGTCGCCCACTGTGGCTATACAGTCCACATCACCACACAGGCGTGCAGCCATCGCCTTCTCCAGCTCAGTACGTTTCGCCACAGTACCGAGGGAGAGAATGTTAAATTTACGCCGATTCACGGCGGGAGTGCAATACATCGATTTACGAAAATATATGTACAGTTTGGTCCGAACCAATTTGTGATCAGTGCCACACTCAGCTCCACGCAGTACACGTGTCATGCGCACTTCACGCATATCACGCTGACGTACGATGACATAGTCGAGCAGGTGAGCGTGACCACTCCGTGGGTGCGTCCAAGTTGCTATATCACTCGCACTCAGTGCAAACCGAGTGTTCGTGATCGTCAGGCCGTGAGTGGCACACAGTGAGAGCAGCCTGTCACCGTTCGCATTCGCTGAACCAATGCCATGCGCACCGATAACATCTGTCCACGCTGATGCATCACGCCCAACGCGCGCGTTGAAATCACCCAGCAGAAATAGTCGGTCGCTCCTCGGCACAGACCGTATCACGGAGGATAGCTCAGTGTAGAACTGATCACGCGTGTCATCAGGATAACACATGGTCGGACCGTACGTGCTTATAAAGTAGCAAACTTACCACTTCCGAGTCGTAGGCGAACAGTCATCAGTCGCGCGCTGATGCCCGTTGGTTCACCCACCAGCAGGCTATGGAGCCTATCGGATATTGCAAATCCGATTCCATGTTCACGTGGTGCTGAGGCGGCGTTGCCCACCCAGTAGAATGTGTAGCCAGCATCTGCTTCATGTAACTTACCTTGCTCAGCGAGCCGAGTTTCACTGAGCGCCGCAATATCGATGTGGTAGCGCGCCAGCTCCATTGCGACCAGTGCAGTGCGTCGCTCCGGGCGCTCGCTGGAGTTCCGGTCCAGTAGTGTGCGCACGTTCCAGCACCCGATGCTGAGTGCTTTGCGCGCAGGCATACGATTGCATTGGTGGGCAATCGCACGCGAGGTGGTCGTTGTGCTTCGGAGGTTTGCTTGAGGGACTCCACCCGGAGCCTTTGGCTCAATAGCCTGACCCACAAGGCAGTGGGTGGTTTGGAGGTTTGCTTGAGGGACTCCACCAGGAGCCTTTGGCTCAATAGCCTGACCCACAAGGCAGTGGAGAGCAGATCCAGCTCGGGAATGTGATTGCAGAGACAGATTGGGATCTGCTTGACGGCCGTCACAAGCAGCCTTTGAGGTTCTGGAACAATTATCATATGTTTTGCGACCGTAGTAGGATACGCACCTGCGACCACGGCCAGACGCAGGTGGGTTTTTGGCGGGTTTGCACCAATTTGACCAGGGGCTGTCTGGCTTGAGGCGGGCAGTAGCAAACCATTGAACACCCGGAGGTGTCCTCCCACCGTCAGAGACAATGCGTGGCACTCGTGCTCTACGCCAATCGAGCTGTGAGCTTATAACCTGTAAACCTGTTGTCTCCCATGGCTAGGTTTTATGGGAAGAGGGCCATCGACCACTTCCTAACCTCCGAAGAGGATGGAGCAGGATACTGCCATGGCGCCCACACCTGACAGGAGAACGACTCTGGTCCTCAGCCAAAGCCTTCGATCAAATGAACACCCGAAAGGCAGCGGGTCTAGCACATGGTCAGTTGGCGGACTCATGCGGATTGGTGTCCTGGATCTTAGCAGGGAGAAGGGCGAAACCCAACTTCCACCCAGCGGTCGCCACGAGGAGGCGCCCAGGACATGAGACTATGGCGCAACAGTAGCAGCAGTGGGTAGACCATCTGTCAGGATCTAGCCACCACCAGCCTCAGCGCACCATAGGCTCACCCGCCTATGTACATATATATATATACACATACATACATATACTTTCGTCTCCATAAATATGTATAAATATATACATATATACATTTACTTTCGTATATATATACATATATATATATATATGGCTTACATGTACGCCTTCTCATATTCCGCTTACCTATGTACTTTGGCATCTGAGCACATAACAACTTATTCTTATTTGCATAGAGCTTCGCAAACACGTATACATACATAAATAACTTTAACACTTGCAAATATTCATCTTCACTGACACAAACAACAAACCCTATTCCGTGCATCCTCATTTAACATTACCCATTTATAGGCGCAACCATACAGTAATAGAAGATGTTAGTCAGCCATTATTCCTTATCACATTTATGCATGTTATTCCGTATGTTATAAACCATGCACATAGTCATGCCTTTGTCATAACAGTTATTTCTTTCTTATTTCTGCAGATTCACGACATCACATTTACTTCCAGGTTATCTTCAAGGCATAATCCGTAAGTTCCACACTTATTATTTACGCATCTCCGTTCATTAGCATCACACAAAATAAATAAATTGCCTTAAAATGTTGCATTTCAAGTCGTCCATGTGCAACATCCTTGCAATTAACCTTCCGTGTAGATTTCTCACCCTTCCACCTGCTGTATTGTAAAAAGTCATTTCCGCTTATAATACACAGACAGTTTCTGTATCAATACATGCAACAATTAAAAGCATTTCCCAAGCAAAAATAATGCTACATTTCTTAAACGATTTTTCAGCGCATTCCCATCCCTTGATTTTCCGCCACCATTACGACCTTACTCACTTTAACCACTTTACCTCAGTAAAATGTTTACACAAGATACCCCATGTATTACTATTAAACGATTTACATTAATTAATGCTATCTATCCTTAGTATTATGAAGGCCATTTATTAAAGTCGAAGAACAGATGTACCAGTTGCCACCACAAGAATTTAAATTTCACTGCCGACCTGTCGTCAAACGGTCCCTACGTTGGCAGCGTTTTTATTAACACGTTTCGTGGTCAAAGTCGTTGGATTTTTGACTTTCGGCTGCGTTAGAATTTATGCGTTGAAATTTTTGGGTGCTTAATTCGGAATAGCGCGACAAGTGAAGCTCTAAAAATGGCGACGGACAAGCAAAAGATGTTAAAAGCTTTCTGCCGAACATTTTCAAAAGCTGCTTTTTCTGCAACAATCCCTGCTGGAAGTACAAATGAAACTGGCTGAACGTTTAACGCAGTGCTTTACCGTACAATCAAACGGAGCATCTATAAGGGACACGCAGGCTATTTCACGTGATCTTCTTACGAATTCAATCACTGGATTTCATTTTGATGCTGATTCCGAATGCATGATGCAAATGGCATGATGCAAACCCTGTAGTAAATGTTCGGACTGATTTCAGCCGTCAAGATGCGTCTTTTGCTCCGCTAGCTCGGATCTAATGGACCTACAAGGTTCGTTGACCGCATTTTGCCCGAAGAGCCGTGGGATGTCCGTTTCATCGAAGCGGTGGTAACAATCGAAAAAGGTTTTGGTGGGTCGACATCTTTGTGTATCATTTGTTATCAATGTCTGAAATTGTTACATGGGATAGAGACGATTATGGGGCACTAGCAGTTATGGTTAACCGTGAATGTGAACGTTTCAAGGTACGCTGTTTGAAGGAAGAACAGTTTGAGTGTTTCATGTATGTCAGTGCTTTGCGGTCTTCAAGCGACTCGGAAATACGCTCCCGGCTCCTCGCTAAGTTGGATCAGGATCAAGACTTGACATTGAAAGCTCTTGCAGGGTGATGCAAACGGTTGTTTGCCTTGAAGCACGACACGGCTATGGTTGTGCAAAAAGCAAGAAAGTTTGGCTCGAACAAGCCGTGCATCAGAACGCTGAACAATCCGCCTACACCTTATGTTGGCGGCATCCGGTTTCGGATTTGCCTGTCACTGTGGCAAGCCACAGGACGCCTGCGCCTACAGAGGGACCATGGATGGCTTGCGCTGCACCACCCACAGCTCCAACCACATACCCCATATCCAGTGTAAACCCGAAGGAATAAGACCGGGAGGCATGCGGATGGGAACCACGTTTCATCAACGGAGCCGGCCCACACTCCTTCACAGGCAAACACAAGCACGCTGTATTTGGGGAATCAAGCGCACACAAGGCGGTGGCTGGACCGTAGTCCGTTCCACACTGAGTGCATGGAACCACTCTTCGAGCCTAGCACGGCCACAAGGACCGTGCACCCCGTCCCCCCCAGCAACGACCAACTGTCTCCTGGAGCCAGTATGGACGAGGTAGTGGGTAATAGACAGGTAGGCACCTTGTCAACATGCACATCAAGCGCAGCCACACCGGGGATAGCACGCAACAGCCAATCACTTGAAACGACAAAATGAAATAACATAAATCCAATAATGCATACAGATACGGTGGCATAACTCTTCGCTAAGTTAGCATATGAAGTAAGTTGGTTAGCAATGAATCCGTGATAAGGAAAAAATGTCCACAAGTTACTCAAAAATGCTACAAACGCAACAAAATTACCGAAGATAAGCGCAATTAGCGTAAGCGACGTGGCCAGCTAATAGAAGACTATTCAGATAGCAAAACTAACCAAATAAACTGGAATGAAATTTATGCAGCTTAAAGAGACCTAGTTTAAGTGTAAGTTGGTTTAGCCCAACTGCGGTGAAGAAGCATCAAGAATGCAACATCAGCCTCAGCATGGGGCACACATGGTTGGCGGCATCCGGTTTCGGATTTGCCTGTCACTGTGGCAAGCCACAGGACGCCTGCGCCTACAGAGGGACCATGGATGGCTTGCGCTGCACCACCCACAGCTCCAACCACATACCCCATATCCAGTGTAAACCCGAAGGAATAAGACCGGGAGGCATGCGGATGGGAACCACGTTTCATCAACGGAGCCGGCCCACACTCCTTCACAGGCAAACACAAGCACACTGTATTTGGGAATCAAGCGCACACAAGGCGGTGGCAGGACCGTAGTCCGCTCCACACTGAGTGCATGGAACCACTCTTCGAGCCTAGCACGGCCACAAGGACCGTGCACCCCGTCCCCTCCAGCAACGACCAACTGTCTCCTGGAGCCAGTATGGACGAGGTAGTGGGTAATAGACAGGTAGGCACCTTGTCAACATGCACATCAAGCGCAGCCACACCGGGGATATCAAACAACAGCCAAACACTTGAGAGAGAGAGAGAGAAGAAAAAGAGAAAAACTCGATTAATGCATTTGGAAACGGTGACATAAACCTTAGTTAAAGAGCATACGTAATCAGTTGTTTACAAACAAATCCTAGCTAAGTGCACGAGGTCAGGAAGTATAGTTCACGGAATGCGACGAACAAAAAAATGTTATGGAAATCGAATACAATTGGCTGAAGCTATGTGTGCAAGTTAATGGAATAGAGTGCAGGGAGATATTCATATGAGAAAGGAAGGCATTAGGCAAAAACTGTAAACCCACCACCTGAAATAAAGAGACTTAGCATGCATGCACGCGGTTAGTAAATCGTAATCAGCGTGCCTACAAACGCTGCGCCGGCTCGTCGTAATCCTCTGCAGGACCCGTCGTCGATTCTGTAGTGGCCCCAAATGGCATAGCGCATTGCCCACTAGACATTTATCCACTAGACATTTATATGAGAAAGAAGAAGAAGTGGTAAATGGCATTTGGCACGATACTGTCCATTCAAGCGTCACATTAGTGATAAGTGCCACAAACGCGGTCACAAGGAAGACGTTTGCAATCTGTCCCGTCCAAGAAACGTGAAACACCGCTACCGAAGGAAGGACCTCAGGAAGCCTGACGCCGAATTGCTGTCGGTGATTGCAACCTTTCACATCGATTCCGGAACACGCCGCCGATTTAGCACTGTGCTTATCAACGGAATCCCAACGCGGCTGTATTTCGTTACGGCATCAGATATAACGATCATTTCCAAGAACACTTGGAAGCACATTAAGAAGCCGAAGCTCGTCCATTCCAACAATGTCGCCCACAACGCATCCGGTGGAGTGCTGAAGCTGGTCGGAGCAATAACTTGCAAAATTGCATTCGACGGAATGGAACAGACCGGAAACTGCTACTTGTCTGACCGACCAAACTTGAATTTCCTTGGACTTGACGGGATGTAATTATTACAACTTTTTGCTGTTCCACTAAGTCAGATTTGCAATACTGTCTAAACCGACCCAGTACATGCATCATTGTCGATAGAAGAGGTGACAAGAAATCCAAAGCAACACTTTGCCGCCTTGGTTGATGATAGTCTCGTCTACTGCGCTACGTTCACAACAAAGTTGTGCCTTCGCGAATGTACCAAGCCAGTCTTCGGAGCAAAAACACCGGTACCGTATGCAGCCATGGCAGCCGTTGAGCAGGAGCTCAACCGACTGGAACGAGCCGGTGTCATCACACTAGTAAACTACTCTTCACGGGCTGCGCCGATTGTTGCAGTGAGAAAGTCGAACGGTAAAGTGCGTGTCTGCGCCGGTTTTCAGACTGGCCCGAATGCCACATTGGACGACTATCAATAAGTCCTTCCGATTCCAGAGAATGTCTTTGTCAAACTGAATGGTGGGTAGCGTTTCGCGACGCTGGACTTTGCGATGCCGGCCTCCATGTCGAAGTTGCTGACAGCTCGAGAGAATTGTTGACCATCTACACCCACCTTGGCTTTACCGGTAGAAACGCCTCCCATTTGAAACGAAAACAGCACCAGCCACCTTCTAGCAGCTGAGGAATACCACGCTAGCTAAAGTGTCTAGATCGGCGGCGTACTTGGATGCCATCATTTTAATGGGTCGGAGAGCAGAACTATTTAGTGGCTCGCTGAAGTGCTTGTACGTATCCGGTCATAGAGCTTTTATATCCGTGAAGACAAGTGTACTATTTTTATACTAACCATCACGTTTCTCGGCTTCACTTTCTCGAAAGTTGCTCGCCACTCTGATCCAGAAATATCCGAGCTATTCAACGGTTCCCCAACCTGGGGACTTGCAATCGCTGCGTACATTCTGTAGCTTAATCAGTCACCACGGAGCTTTTCTGCCCCAACTGCATCGCCTGCGTGCCCCGCTGAATAAGTTGTTGAGGAAGGGTTCAACCAGGAATTGGACGCCAAAATGGCAGACCGCGTTCGAGTGGGTCAAGTCATCGCTAGCTGCAGACCTACTCCTAACACACTTTGATCCATCTCGGGTAATTGTCGTTGCCACAGAGGCATCCAGTCTATGGATCCGAGTCGTAGTTTTTCATTCGTTCCCAGAAGGATCTCAGAAGGCGATCGCACATACCGCCAGAATGCTGACGAAAGCCCGAAGAAACTACAGTTAGATCAAGAAGGAGGCATTGCCCCCAAGTGTTTGCCCCGTAGCAACTTCACACGAAGCTTCAGGGTCGCCTCTTCAAGCGTTTGACGGATCACTAGCCGCTGCTGGCCATTTTCGGCTTGAAGATGTGAATTCCTGCCTATACAGTCAATCAACCCCATCGACGGGCACTCAACTTGCTGGCTATGATTTTGAAATCTGTTATCAGTCAACCGATTCAGTGGGCCAGACAGATGCGTTGTTACACCTCATGGCATCCCAGCAGCAAGGACACCATCAGTGCCTCAGTTGAGCTCGAACCTGCTGTCACATTCCTGGTGAGTGGGGCACTACATGTTTCACCTGTTACGGCCGAAAGGCTACTAGACCCAATCCTGAAGAAGGTGATACCCTTCCACAGGACCATCTGGCCACGTTCGTGTTCACCTGTCGAAATGCAACACTTCTATCAGTGAAGACCTTTGCTCTCCCTTGTGAATGATTATGTCCTGTTCTTAGAAAGAGTAGTCAGCACGCAGGCGTTGTCAGAAAGAGAGATGCGGCAATTCCATGCAGGACATTCAGGGCTCAACCGGATGAAAGCGCTTGCCAGAAGTTATGTGTATTGGCCATTTATGGACAGACAGCTGGTGCCGCCAGCAGGAAGTTGTGGCAACTGCGCGACCGTTTCAAGGGCACCGCCGAAGACTGAACATCACTTGTGGCATAAACCAACTAAATCTTAGAGTCGCGTTTCTGTCGACTTTGCAGGCCCAATCAATGGCCAGAGCTTTCTCATAGTGGATGACGCTTACACCTGAGAGGTTTGTGGATGCATTCAAACGCGCTCTCCTCAAGCCAAGGAGGTATTGACCGCTGCTATTTTATGTACCGACCTATAGAAGATCCACACACGCCGGCTGGAATATCAACAGCAAAGGCCAGCATGAAGCGAAAGCGGCATGCCACTTGATGAAGTTCGGCCGTCCCCAGAGTGAAAGTAACCTCAAGATGGAACATGACTTTGGTCAGCAGTATGGAGCTGTGCAACATTCGTTTAAAATAGGTCAGCCAGTACTCTTACTTGCTTATCAGGATGGGCACACGCACACTATACACGTTAGATAGAGGTGGGAGACACCTCAGCAATTGTGCCGCAATACATAAAAGAAAAAGGGAATAAAATGCAAAAGGTGCAAGCTAGTCGAGCTACTGGTACCGGATGTGCATCGTTTCGAGAAGCTACCTGCCGGCTACTATGCAGCAGAAAAGGTAATTTCCAATGCACTTGTAAAATACTAACTAATGAGATCGTGGTTTGTGGGGAAGCTAACAGGGTTGGGGTGGGACAAATAAACTCACAGCGCAAACGACATTGAGGTCGGCTCCTAGCCATATCGACATGCGTATCCAGCTAAACGTGTTCATCATCTATCAGGCCCCAACCAGGGAGACCAAACGCTCCAACTGAGGCCAGCTTGGAAGTGAGGACCTTCATTCCTCTCGACCAAGTCATCTCTTGCCTACCCCTCCTCTTCTTCCATATACACACCCAAGGCAGGCAAACAACGCACCTCGCCGGAGTCAGTGGGCTGGCATGCGTAACACGTGGCCGAGCCATCGGAGCCCGGTACGTGAACTAACGGCGCTGAGCGGTTCATTTCCTTTTCCTGTGACGTAAACAAGGCGACGAACGCGCACGTTGCTAACGCGGTGTTTACACCAGATGGGAGCTAAATTGCGAAGGCACCGGTGGTCGAACCTAACTAGCCTCTTTATGTCCGCTGACCTAGGGGGCCAAGTTTCACATGGTATAGTAGTGTCGAACGGGCCTCTGCATTGTACACCCTACCCTTCAGGACGACGAAGATGCACCGAAGGCAAGCAAAGGCGCCTAGAGCCATTGTTATATGGTTTGTGATCCCGTTTTCGATCCCAAGGACGCTGATACAACTTCCCAGGTAGCTGAATTTCTGAAGGACTTCTGGCTGATCCCCGCCAAGGGTCAGCGAAGTTGGCAGTCCAGAGAAATTTTGGAGGAACGCTTTGCACTTCGATGGTGAAAAGTAACGTCCTAAGCGGCTGACAGCCAGTGGTAAGCTGTCCAGTGTCGCTTGGCACCTCTGGGAGATGTCACAGAATAGGGCAATATCGTCAGCATACTCCACGAAAAGAAGTCGTTCTCCTGGGAGCAGATCCACACCTTCAAAGTCGTGTCCTGTGAACGCGATTTCTATGACTTCGTCAATAGCGAAATTGAAAAGGAAAGGTGACAGCGGGCATCCTTGTCTCACTCCGCTGGAGATATTAAAGGGCGACGACAGCTTGCCATAAGCCCTCACTCTGCCTGAACTACTTGCGTATAATCTTGGATAATATTTACACATTTCTCAAGTATGCCTTGCCTGAGTAGACAGTCCCAAAGTGCACTTCAACTAACCGAATCGAATGCACCTTTGATATCAAGGAACACAACGGTGGACCGCCAATATATGTGACGGTGCTCCTACAACTGACGCAACGTGAAGAGGTGGTCAATGCAGGCATGATCCCGACGGATGTCGTGATGGACACGCAACATGGACGTCAGCTAAGATCCAGGGCAAGCGCGGCAGCGTCTTTTACAACCTGCTGGTTGGAAAGCAAGTATGCGTACGCCATGCCAACTAATTGCAACCAATAGTGCGTCCTGCACAATCAACAGAACCAGCCGAGCTTCCATTCGACCTGTTGACAGCTTCACCTTGCCTAAAGAGCCAGAAGAAGAATCCTGTCATCAGACGAATAACACCAGACCGCAGAGCAAGGAATTTAAATCCAAAACACTACAGCCTAGGCGATGAATTGATAGGGGTAGAACCCTTTCCGGGAGGAGTAAGGGCAATCCCAGGCTAGCATCATGCACTGCGCAAGCCGTTCCAAGAAGGAATGTATCCGGGAAGGTAAAACCACAAAGTAAAACCATTATTTTAGTAACTAATCAATTATCATCGAACGTGCATTGATTTCGAAGATATCGGAACCATCCATTTCTTCAAGTGGTCGACGGCAAAAGGAGTCTTGGCAAGGAGGCAACTAATTTTAACATCTGACATTCGTTTTCTAGACGCCGAAGGAAATTGTGTCCCCCACATATTTGGCCTAGGGCCGGTGTACTTATACAGCGTTTTGGCGGCAGTTTTGGCTAAGTTGGCAGCGTTTTTGCTAACAAGAATTTGGTGGAGAAGGTAGTTGGAATGTTGGTTTTTTTCCATGGGTTAGAGATTTTGCAAAGAAAGCTTTAGATTTTTAATTCGGTATACGGAGAAATACTAAAGATGTAACAAACAAGTCACAAAGCGGATAACAAAACAAAAGTGCCAGCAAACAGCCCGAGGCTGAACCCGAAAAAGACGGACGACATTTGGTAAGTACCTTAGGACGGGCACGGCGTAATCCAGGGAAAACGGTGATCCAAAAGGCTTTGGATCAAGCAAACTTTGACAAAAGTCCAATTGTTTGCACGACACTTGTAAACACTGTTGTTCAACTGCTCTTTGAAATAAAATTCACAAAAGGGCAGCACGATCCGCTAATTCAACTTACCGCCAAGTTGGGGTTTAAGCTAGCCAGTACCTCAACGTCCTCTTATGTGGTTATTATGACCCACTACACTGCAACTTTGCATGAGTAGTGTGTGCGAGGCGACTGCACAGCATGCTGTCCACACGGTACAAATGATAAATCCAAGCTGAAATACGCAACTAACGGACTCTCAACAGGTTACAAAGACACTGCGCGGTTTACACCTCAAGTAAAGTTGGGACCAGAACGACAGGGTAATCTCGTGAATGTTTCTTCTTTGGCTTATCGTCGCAGCGGGAATTGATAGGTTTGCTTGAGATGTTGAAAAGCCTAAAACAGAGACTTTATCACACCCTGCCCAACGAATTACTCTCTACCGTTTCCTGCCCAGCAGTACCTGCCACGCTAGTTGATGTGAAGTAAGAGAGTGAAGGGTAAACTAAAAAACAAGCAGTGATTGCCAGCTAAATAATGCTACTACCAAGGTGTGAGAAGAAAGTAAAAATAAGAAACGGAACCTTGAAGACACAAGTCGGTTAGGAGAAGAGGAAGGCTTGGTAATGCCACCAAAGTGCATTTAACTTGCGCTCGAAACCCTCTACCGTAGACTGCCTAACGACGTGCTCCGGAAGCGAGTTTCAACGTCCAATTACCCAGCGCGAAGAGCGAGTTTCCGTCCATACCCGGTCAGTACGCAGTTTGTACAGCTCCAACAGGTGACCTCGGCGACTAGGCAGCTTGGCGGGAATAAATAGCCAGGACGAGTCTCGACCGATTTTACCCGTTAAGATACGGTAAGTGAGAATCAAGTCTCCGCTAATGCTGCGGTAGTGCATTGAGTACATACCAACGACAAGCAAAAGTTCGGGATACGTTTGCCCCGTAATCCCTGCACTAACCTTGTAACCACTCGGAAAACCCACTCCAGTTCCATTTTGTCCCTTACAATACAAGGTGAGGTCGCACAAATGCTGAGAACAGCTTCAAAATGATATCGGCCGTTAGGGCACCGAAGAAGCGACGAATAAACTACATAATACGCAAACCTCTATCAATGTCCTTCCTCCAATTGTTCCCAGAGCGAAGCACTGAAGTGTAGTCGATATATAGATGAACATGCTGGGTGACGTTAGGGATTTCAATTCCACCAACTCGATAGCGCGTAGGGGACTAGCACCATTAATGCGGAGGACAGAACGTTTTGCTTACTTTAAAGGCATCAACCACAAGATTGACCAATCCCAGAGCCCATCGAGTGCACTGTGAATAGCCTCATAGCCCCAATGATATTCACAATATTATAGAGTTTGTGATCATCGGTGGTTGTGACCTTGAGCTAGCGTGTTTGCAAATCGCCGACGTGTGTGCTTATGGTCTTTTCACTGTGACTCTGCATCATTTTATCGCACACCTTTGGATCTACATCATCATGCTTTTTAAACCTCCACATTGTGTTTTTATTTTCTCGTGTGCATTGCAGTACATTCTACGTGTATCCGGAAATTTAAGTTTCTGACAGTGCTTCGCCGATAATAAGCGCCATAATTTGCTTATCCAACCGTCGGATACATTATTTGGTCACACTCGATGGATCATTTCAACAGCTATCGAACAAACTCTCACTTGTCCAAATTCAACTTTGCTTGATGCAGCTAAAGGTCTCTAGATAAATTCACCCCGCACGATTCCTAAGCTTAAGCACCAAAATTCTCAAGAACACCTTCGTGTAAGCTGCCCGATGTTCTAGCTGACACATTCGAGTGGCATGATTGAGAGTACAGTCTGCAAGCACAAAGCTGCAGCGCGGTCACTGCGACCTTACTAGCAACGTCACTAACAAACCGACTTTTACAATAGAGGGTAAGGCATTCAAATGGATCGTAACATTACCACAACTAGCGCGATGCCCACTGTGCCGCGGTCTAAAGGCCTATGCGGATCATGTACCAAACTTGTTAAGGGGCATTTTGTACCGTAACTGTTAAAAGTTTTTCCTGCGAGCTGTCTCCGGATTAAACCTAGTCAGCTCAAATTATTAAGCAAACGAAACGCGCTAGGGTTCTGCGTGGAATGCACGTCTATCCCACTGATAAAAGCGTGCTCCTATTATGTCAGAAGTATGACCAGCTGCTAGCCAAGTTTGAGGAAACGGTGACTGCCATAATTCCCGCGGTTGGAGTAGGCATAGTGGACTGTGAAACCCAGTACTCCTCGTAAGTGCTGCTCCTATCCCGCGAACCATTGCTTGTAACCCCGTAAGCAACAGGACACTTAGAGTCCAAAACATCAACAGCTGTCCCAACACCACAAGCGGTTTACATTTGATTAATGCGGTTAACAGGTCGATCAGAGTGACTGCACGTAAGACTGCTCCCAAACTACCGACAGAGTACGTGGAAAAATGGCAAGCTGGTACTAGCAGAAGTTGGGTTACGGTTGCTACCAAGAAGAGCCGGCATTTAAAATTAACATCACTCCCAACTGGATGGGAAAATGAGAAACCTATCGGTTTTCTTAGTGCAAGCGCCACTGATTTTCCGCGGTACATCTCTGAGTACTTCAATCACTAAACGCGAGATATCGAAGAGTGTAAAGAAACAACTACCTGTACTGAGCCTTCTGTGCTCTAATATCCCAGAAGCAAAATAAATATTAATAAGAGGCATGCAGTTGGATCACCACAACCGGTAGGTTATTATCAGTAACCTATTCGCAGTTGTACTAAAACCTGTAAACGTGGTGCGTATTCCGCTTCACACCAACGCTAAGCCTTTCGGGGAGCCATGACTACTGCGCGTTGTGCTGAAGTCCATCGCTAAGCAGAAGTAGCGCTGCAGTCGACAGATAGTCTCAGAAATGAACCTTGCTACATCCGTATCCTCCCAGATATCCCATGGGGCGAGCGTTGTTGAGTAGCCGCACCTTAGAAGACTACGGGAAGGAACATCCAACAAGAACTATACTTCTTTACGGGATTTCTGAAACTGAAGCATGTGATAAGTATGAAATACCAACCCATGATAAAGAAAAGCGGAGTTGTATTCGTGAACCAGTCTGCTTGGAGCATGTGTTCGCGAAATCCGTGGAACTGCCGCGTACCTCACCGAACTACGAAGGAAGTGGCCCGAGGGAGCTGAAGGTGGTCCTTCAGTCAAAACATGGTACCAATGCTGCTAAAATGCTGGTACATATTCCGTCGTAGGCCACCGTCCGAGCTTCGGCTGAAGGCGGTCAGCGATATGCCCTCTACAGATGAGCTGTCAATCAAAGAACTAAACGCGATGAGATCTACGAAAGAAAAATGCGCCAGTAGTGTGTCTAATGAGCCCATACTAACAGTAAAAGATGATATTAGCCAGCCACCTTACACGGTAAGTAGAAGATTAGACACGGGACTAACCACATGGGCGATGAATTAGGCGTTAAACTCTTTAACAAATGCACATCGAAAAAAGGATTATTCGCCGGCCACTCACTAGTCTGCCAAAGTTCATGTATGAGTTGCACAACCTCCAAACCAGGGCTTAATTGAGAAACTCATATATGAACACTAACGCCCAATGGCTCCTCGGGAAACTTACCGAAATTCGACACCACCACGTTGCTAATCCTTTGGACGTAATTACTATTACCGAAAATTGGTTTCACTTACATTTGACTGATGCCGCGGTTGAGATAGCCAGAAGGTCACTCATCCGGAACAACCGCTTCAGCAGAGGAGGTACAGTCCTGCACCACTACGGCAGCGATCGGCAATGTGCAATAGTAGATTAACTAGCAACACATGTTACCGACTCACTAGGGTGCCGTCTCCGACCAAGACACAACGACGCATATCTCGTAACTGCCGTTTACCGCCCCCAACATCCACTCTGGAAATGGATTTCCGCTGGCTCCGTGGTCTGAAGAGAGCACCACCCACTATGTGCAGCCATATTCTCATCTCCGGGGACTTCAAGCCACACGATCTGCAGGTTTCGGTGGCACCCAGTTAACAGTCCAAAACAGACTTGCATGAATTGATCGCTAATATTCCTTTGTACAATCATGTCACCATGCCCACTAGATTAAGGGCAGAAAACAAACCGTCTATATTTGACCTTGTGCTCATGAAGGAAGAGCTCGTGGCTGAGGTGTTATTAATGTTATCAGTGACCAGGTGGTAACGATGTTCAACTGTGTGTTATGCAGTATCCATCTGAACACGGAACCAACTCATACAATCACACGCTACCACGTATTGAAAGAACTCGTCGACGCAGCTGTTTAGGAGTTCTCAAACAACAGCCCCCTTGACAACGTTTGAACAGAGTTCGTTGATAGACTCAGCGATATCTTCAACAGGACATCAAAGACCAAACCACTTCGTCCCGCAAACTACCTTAAATCCTAAGGAGCAGGACTCGAAAAAGCTTGGCGCTAAGGGATGCATCGTGGCGTGCCTACTAGATTCACCCTGACTCAAAGACTTGGGGTAACTCCCTGATCATAGCAACCATTGCGCCGCACTTGTTTGTGAGGACAAATAACTTATCAACAGTGCCTAGCCAAAACGTTCGTGGCGCACAATGAACTGCTATATGGACATGTCAATAAGCTTCGTAAATTAAAGCCCGGAATCCCTCCACTTTTCACGACAGGCAGTAGGGTTCAAAGCGCCGAAGAACCTGATAATGCTCTGCGGCTAAAATACGCCGAAATTTATGAACTCGCATCCTCTGTCTGTCCAATTGTGTCATACACATTATCAACACTGTTGACACATGTAATTTGCAACCCATCAATTGGGCTAATTATGTTACTTTTACTGCGCGATCCTAGTTTTACGGGAGCAGACAACATCCGACCGAAGGCACTAAAGTCTTGGCGTACAATCTGGCTGAAAAGCTGTTACATATTTTCCATAGGTGCTTCGCTGGACAACAACACCCATATGTAAAAGCGCGGCATTAACACCCAGATTGAAGGTGGTAGTCGTTCAGAGCCTGCAAATCAGCGCCCAGTGACTCTCCTCCCTGTGCTTGCGAAGGTGAAAGAAGCGGTCGTCACTGAGGCTATAATGAGCTAGTTGGAAAAATGCAACATCTTGGCACCGGAGCAGCATGTCTTCCGTCAACATAGGTTATGCACCAACAACCTACTGATTGCACGAGGTAGTTGGAAGGAAGTGGCTTATAACGGAGTCGGCACTGACGTCATTTATCTGGACTTCTCCAAAGCTTTCGTCGGCCTGGATCACAGCGTCCTATTTCAAAGTTGCATGGCAGCCGATGAGCTGAGACTAGTGGTACCTATACCACCATTGGATAGTTGCGATATGAACGAAGAGAGGCGCCAAACAAGAGAGGTAGACGTTAATGTGAGCTGAGATGCATGATAGTGGAGCCGAGAGCCAAACTCAATCAGCGACCGGAAATTTGGATTTCGGTAGGCGTTACCAAGCATAGAGCCAAATATTCAGACAAAAAATAGTATCATAAGGTTGTAACTTATGCCAATGAGAACTTGAGTTGATGGCAGCCGGTGCTCAAAATAAGAAAGGCCTAGGTTTAAGACTATAGGCATTTAGAGCCTGAGAGGACTGACTCGTCCAAAATGTTTTGGAATGAGAAGCACAAAAGAAAAGATAACCAAAAGAGACCTGGGATGTTGCGCTGATGCTCGTGGTGCCTTTACCGCCATTGAACGGTTGCGATATAGACTAAAAGAGAGGCAAAACAAGAGAGGGGGACGTAATTGTGTGCTGCGTAGCATGAGAATGGAGCCGAGAAGCAAAACTCAACCAGGGATCTGAAATTGCAATTTTGCAGGGGACCAAGCATACAGGTAATGTACCAAACGGAGGCCAGTATCAAGAGGCTATTTCTTATGTCAATGAGAACTTTAATCGATGCTCAAAGGAAGAGAAGCCTTTGTTTGAGACCTATAGGCATTGGGAGCCTGAGGCCGGTGTGGTCCAGGAGGTTTTAAGAGTGCGAGGCGCAGTGGGAAGGCGAATCAAACGTGGCCTAGCATGTTGTGCTAACGCTATGGGTACCTAAACCACCATTGAAACGATGCGATATGGACCAGAAGAGAGGCCAAACAAGAAAGGGAGACGTAATTGTGAGCTGAGAAGCATGAAAGTGGAGCCGAGAGGTAAACTAATCAAGGACCGGAACTTTCGTTTTCGGTAGGGGGCCCATGCATGCAGATAATATATCAGACGGAGACGAGTAGCATGAAGTCGTTACTTTTACAACTGTGAACCTTCTTTGATCGCAGCCGATGTTCAAATGAAAAGAGGCCTTGGGTTGAGGCCTATGGGTATTTGGGGCCTGAGAGGGCCAGACTAGTCGAAAAGTTTTTAGAATGAGTGCCACAGTAGCAAAGAGAATCAAAGGAGGCCTAGGATTTTGCGCTGACGCTAGCGGTACCTATGCCACCATTGAACAGTTGCGATATAAACCAAAAGAGAGGACAAGCAAGAGAGGGAGGCTTTGAAGTGAGCTGAGAAGCAGGATAATAAATAAATAAATATTTATTTATTTATTTATATGGACCAAAAGAGAGGACAAGCAAGAGAGGGAGGCTTTGAATTGAGCTGAGAAGCAGGATAGTAAATAAATAAATAAATATTTATTTATTTATATGGACCAAAAGAGAGGACAAGCAAGAGAGGGAGGCTTTGAATTGAGCTGAGAAGCAGGATAGTAAGAAAGAGAATCTAGCAAGGCCTAGGATTTGTCACAGGCGTTATGTGTACTTAGGCCACTATTGAAGAGTTGCGATAAGGACCATAAGAGGTGCCGAATACAATATACACAAAGTCGGGTTAAGCATAAGGGTGGAGTAGAGTAAGCAAAGATGCGGCTAAGGATGTAAATCTCAACGTTCTAGAAGGAACGGTAAGTGAAATATTTGGATCAAAGAGATTGAAGTCTTGATGCAGAGCTACGGAATCGGAGTTCCTGTACTTGGTTGGATTGGCAGCTTCCTTCACCAACGGAAGCTGCAAGTACGCGTTAGGCGATTCCTCTCTAACAAGCTTGCGGTGAAATATGGTGTCCCACAAGGCTCAGTACTAGGACCGCGCTTACTTCTGGTGTTTAACAACGACCTGGGAAGTTGTCTCCTCAAAGTTCTTGCTTTCCGCCCATAAAGTCAAGAAATGGCGAGCCATTAGTAACAAAAAAGCTTACGATCTACTCCAACACGACGTAGTTTGCATTTAGGAAAGGTCAGAGGAAGATGCTCCAGTTGCACATAGCTAAGTGCAAGGTGATGCATCTGGGGCAACAGCCGGTAAGCGCTTAAAAGCTTGGAGACCGCACCTTAGAGAAGGTCTCTCAGGAGCACGCCCTGAGTGCATTGGTATAGGAAGATGTTAGGTGTTCGAAACAAGCAGAGGAGGCGACGAGAACCGGGAATCAAAAATTCGGGCTTCTTCGCAGAGCCTTCGGTCTGTTTATACCCTCAATCTTCCCCAATTGCTTAACGCTTACGTGCGACCGCACGTAGAATACACTATCTAAACGTGCCAGCCGTGGCAGAAACAGGATCTTGTTGCTCTCGTGCCGGCCCAATGAAGGGCAACGGAGAGCGTCAGGGGCCTCGTGCATCTGCTCCCTCAGTTTAGACTGAAATCTCCAAACATTTATAGCAGTCAATGTCGGCTTTTAGTAAGACCTCATAATAAATAAATAAATAAATAAATTTTTATTCTCGACAATGCGAGGCACACCTTTACAGGCATGATCATACTTAGCTAACATAGTGTGAACAAATTGTACAAAAGGACATGTTTAGCATAACAGTGTATGTAAGTATATGGGTGTATATACGTATGTAATTGTGTAGGAATGTAGCTTGTGTTTTTGAATGCGCCGCAGAATTTTTGACTGTTTGTTATCGTCAGGAATGTGAGAATAAGCGATTGATTTTCGTGGATTGGATAGCATTTTCCGAATGTCCACGGGCCAGTGACTTTAGTTTGTGGCGAGTCACATCCGCCACGTCGCAGTGTTGTTAAGCAGACATTTGTGGCTTTTTATAGGGAGAACGCTTGCCAGGCGAAAACCCACCACGTCCTGGAACACTGCCGCCGAACCATCTGCTGGAACGGGTTAAACCCGAACCACCCAGCTGGCACCACGAGGAGGTTGTTCGGCTAGCCAGCTTATAAAGAACCCAAACTACGGTAGCCACCCGCTACTAGAATTGACCTACATGACTAACCTAAGAGGTCATTTCCTGAAACTGGCAATAAAGCAAAACCGGCTTGGATGCCTAGAAATTCCCCCCTTAGCATGTGCCAGCCTTGGAACGCTTTCCCTACTTAGGTCGTCTCTGAGCCTAATCTGGCTATGTATAAAAAACGAGTCGACTGTGCGTCGTCTCATTCACATTTCATTTTATGGATTGTTAGCCAGGAGATACAAAACGCAATCAATTAGTGTCTCGCCAAACTACAAATCAATGGATTTATGGAGTTGTACGCGAACATCTCCGCTACTATACATAAGTCAATGGTGGGACTATCAAAACTCTTTTTACTTAATCATGCAATGCACTTTCGTAATAACTTCAAACCCACGGGACTTGCTAAAACATGCTACTTTATCCGTAAGCAGCCACTGCACCATTGGTACTTCAAGCTCCTAGTGTAGGTCAACGACGAATATTGCGAAAAGCAACGGCACCAGAACCGAGCCCTGCGGAACGCCAGTAAAAACAGCTTGTCCAAGCGAAAAACTACGTTACACTCGTACGCACCGCTCATTTCCTCTAGGAGAGCAGACACCTATCTAAGGCGGCTTCAGTTATCCCATAGTATCTCAACTTTAATGAGTCGTTGTGGTGGGACAGTGTCAAAAGCTTTCGAAAGCCAGAGAAAAGCACGCCGATAGCGTGAATGTTGTCTACCGCCCACCTTACAAGGACTACAAGTAAATTTACCGGACAGGAAAAATTTTCGGAATCCGTGCTGTGCGGCACTGAGAAGGTTAAACTTAATCCGATTATTCTCCACCGAATTCCTGACCAATTTTTCGAACAACTTAAGTACTACGCTTGTCAAGCTGACAGGCCGGTAGTTCGATAGCACGTTCCTTCACCGCCCCACAATTCAGACATCTAATTGCCTCCTTCCCTTCTGTACATTGGAAGCTTATATTTACTGGGAATAAAGGCTCAAACAGTACATGACCCAGAGGGTAAACAAGTTCGGGTCAGGTCTAATGAAAGGCCAAGTAACCTTGTAGCAGGTTAGGCACGCGTGTTAGAAGTATCTTCATCGGGCTTATGCGACATTTAAACAGAATTCACGCCGGCTCAAAGCGTGACATCTCACCACGCCTGCCGAAGCGGCTAAGGAAAGAATTGGGTAGAAGAAAGGAAAGCAACACCATAAGGTAGGTAATTATATCAGGGCATATCGCGGTGTAGCTCGGCCAGATGACAATCCCAGCGAGTATTAAAATCCGCCACAGTACGTGCAAAGGCTGCATCAGCAGGCAGAGCATTGCACGGTCGGCAGATTCGCAAAGAAAATAGTGTCGCTTGCAATGCAGTCGACTGTGCTGTGTGGGCCTCAGTGGGTGGCCCCGTGGTTGGGAGCACGATTACCGCTATATGAGTAGGTGGCGACAGGGATGCCCCGTGTTGGATAAGATCATAAATACAAGAATCAGGTCGAACTGTAGACGTCTGTAAATAAGCGAGTAGAGACACAGGCAGTTGAGTCGTTGTGGATAATCTAAATACTTGAGACCTCGGACCCGGTAAAACACAGCTGTCAAGATAATCATATGGAGGTGGCCGAGCCGTAGCTCTTGATATTTGCAACTCATTGAGCCTAGTACCGTTTTGTGTACAGTACACGCTGTACTTACAACGGGGACAGGCAGCCATAGGCTGCGTGCGTGTCGCGGATACTCGGGGAAAAAAGCGATTAGTGCGGTCCGTGACAGTGGTCTGGTACGGTTACTTCAAGTTCAACTGGGACTGGAAAGATTGGATGAATCCCGTAAGTGTTTCTTCTTGAGCGTGTCGTCGATTCAGGAGTTCCTATAGGTGCTCCGACTGCCTGACGGGTCTAAAAAAAACCCCGAAAAAGCACCCTGGCCAATCAATTTAATGCCCACGTCCCTTACATTAGCTGTCCTCGCTATGTCAGCTAAGAGAAATAAGTAAGGGAGGAAGAAGACTCGAAGGTAAAGAATAAGAAATCAGGTAAAAGAAGGGAATAATACCAACGGTGAGAGAAAGTACGTAAAATAGAATCGAAGTATGAAGATGGGAATCGGTCAGGAAAAAGGAAATGTTTCGTGTTGTCATCCAAAAGCATCTAGTCGACCCTGTAACCCTTAATCGTAGCTTTTTGACAACAAGATCTAGAAGCGAGTTCCAACGCTGGATGTCTGGACGCGATAACAGTGTCTCCGGCAGTGTTCCAGGACGTGGTGGGTCTTCGTCCCGTAAGCGCTTTTCCTACAAAAGACCACAAATGTCTGTTTAACAACACTGCGACGTGGCGGAGGTGACTCGCCACTCAATGAAGTCACCGCCCCAATCACACATTGGCAATTTGATCAATAGCACATTTACAAATTCCGTGCATAAATATGTTCTCTTATGAACACGCCTACCTATTTGCTGCTACATGCCACCATTCTTAAATATTTTTGCAGCTTCTTCCTCATACATCACTCACCTGACCCGCACTGTGCACACAACCTCGTGGTACAAGTTCCTCCTCAACATACCCCACATTAGAGATCTGATTATTATGTTTACATGGTGGTGGGTTTTCGCCTGGCGAGCGTTCTCCCTATAAAAAGCCACAAATGTCCGTTTAACAACACTGCAACGTGGCGAATGTGACTTGCCACCGAATAAAGTCACAGCCCATAACTTCACACTGGCAGCTCAATTAGAATCATCATACTGGATAGCTTGCTCTTCAATTATCTTCCAATGGATCACTCAGGATTCCCTATCTATTATTAATCGAGGTATGTCTGCGATATATGGCAGAGCGATTATGTCCAAACAAATGAAGCTCGACCACACTACAACCAAATCGTTCTTCCGCATGTTTACCATTGCACAGTTCCAAGCATGGACATATGAACAATTTTCTACTGTCACTACAGTTCCCATAAAATATCTGTACAGCTGTACATACCTGATCATGCCTCAATTGGCGTGCCTCGCATAGTCGAGAATAAAATATTTATTTATTTATTTATTTATCTCGCATCCTGTGGACATTGACTTCGTACAATCTTTGGGCCAAATGGGCCCACACTACCGACTCTATCTGTACTACTCCCACTCTTGGTGCTGCTAAGCATACAGGCATGTATAATGCTGCAATATGCTGATCATGCTCAAAAGGCGTGCCTCGCTTTGTCGAGGATCAGCTATTTATTTATTTGGTTAACTAGATCGGACCGCGGTTTGATCAGCTTCATACAGTGTCTGCGGAGACCAACTAAACTAGCAGGAGTAAGTAGCCAGGACAAATCAGGGCCAACCTTCCCAATCAAAATATAACAGGTTAGGATTAGGTCCCCTCTAGTCCTTTGATACTGCATGAAACGCATCCCGAACTTAAGTAGGCGTTCCGTGTACTTTTTCCTCGTAACCCCTCGACTTACCTAGTACCGACACGCAACACCCTTTCTTGTGTCATTTCGTCCCGCGCAAGACATGGTGGATTGCCATGGACTCAATATCCTAGGTGTGGTCGCACAACCGATGAGAAGAGCTTCACAAAACATAATGGCTCAGGGTCCCGCAAGAACGACTGATAAACCACAAGCTTCGTGATTCCTTATTAACAGCCTTCTTCTAATTGTATCCAGAGTGTAGTGTGGAACAGCGGGCCACACCTAGATCACACTGTTGAGTCACGTAAGGAAGTTCACTCCCACCCAGCACATGACTTGTGGAGTAAGCAGACGCTCCGATACGCAGCATTGAACACCGTCCGGTTTATACGCAGCAACCACAAGACAGACCATACCCAATGTAAACATGCTCACGTAATTTTAGATGTTGTACAGACATGTGATCGGTAAGAGAATGTTAAGGGTATTGTTAACTTATGTTTTACTTATGGCATGAAGCTCATGTAATCGGTTTGTTTATATGAGTTACTTAGTTTGTACATTTTTGCGCTTTTCCTGTCTTCCGCCAAACTGGATTATACAGCTGCTTTCCGCTGCGTGGCAACTGGTGGTCACGTGGCAATGGAAGAGTTCCAACTCGATTTGCTGCAGTTACTTAAAGAAACTGATAGCTCATGTTATAGATGCATGGCGTTACTGCGGCGAGTCATAAGCAAAGGACTGTAAACGAGCTCCCTGATGTTTTTCGGTATTGGGTCATTCGGTATCGAGGTGTGCACAGCAAGCGTAAGATTGTGAAAAGGAAACGGTAAGATGCCTGCTAAAGTTGACTGCTGACGAATATTTTAGTTATAGGTGCTACAACTGCAAGGACCGGTTTTCCGTTGGGCTGCAGGATGTCTTATGAAATTGTTTGCGCCTGCCTGAGGCATTCACAGGTGCTCCAGTTTGGAAAACCATAGCATTGTCGACTACTGAAAGGCTCAATGCAGTACAGGAGGCGGCGGTAGTAAACTCGATGAAGCCATTTCGTTATATACGTTAAATTAGGCAGTTCATGTTAAAGCATACGGCAACCGTATTAGTAAACGAGATTCCTATCAACTGAGGCATCGGAGCCAAGCGGAACAAGCTAATGAGGTTGAGATAGTAATCACCCTGTTGGAAAAAGGAAGCTTTTTGTAAAGTTGTGACAGAGCAACTGGAGGTTTGCTTCCTTTGCTGCGTATCTGTGTGCAACGATACAACAAAGTTATAATGGCGGATTCTGCGCCTCAGGTTAATTACGGTGGCTACATTTTATGGCATCGCATGTTCGCTGACGTCACCGGGTAGATGTCAACCATTTACGCAACGTTGCCAAATGAGACGACGGAGAGTTAGTTGGATGTGATATAATTCTTGCGTCCATGCTTCCAAGCACGGCATCCGTGCGAACAATTGTGGTAGAAAAATATGCGCATCAACACAGCGCTTTCGGAGATGGGTATACGGAGGCGTGCATGGTGTTGTTTCGTGTGCACATGTTACGGGACACAAAGAGACGGTGAGATCAATTGTCAGTTGTGGACACAGTGGAAATGAATTTTCCGAGCCGTTTGCTAAGGAACCCGATATTCAAGCCTAGGGACACGCGTTAGCTCGAAATTCTAGAAATCATTCAGCACAGCAATATGGAATGCTTTGAAGTATTTCGGTAGAACATAGGTGCTTTGGTAGAGGTGCTGGACTACGCCTGAATTACGGCATGTCATACTGTTCGGATGCGATTTCACTAATCGAGTGGAAAATGAAAACTCCTCCTAAACCTACGTTGCGCGAGCCTTCCTCCTTACTTGCTCATTTCGAGACAACTGGTCTTTTTAGGCAAGGCATGATGGATCAGCAAAGCAAGCAGGTAGCTGAGGAGTGCATGCGAAGTAATGCGGCACGCGGAGATGGATCCGTCGTGCCTGAACTTGTAAGCAGCTTGATTGCATATGCTTGCGAACGGGTGCTGCATCATTTTCAGCGTAAGGCGGTGTCGCGTTGGATGGACGGTACCCTGTAATGTCAGGATCCGGATCTGCTGTGTATCACCGTTGCTCAGACCGAGGCAGTAGCTGTGTCCGTTCTTTCAATAATCACTGGCCTATGCCTTGCCGTCATCCCCTGCACGTCGCGGCAGAAGAGTATCGGAGTGTCCACCTTATCCTTAAAGGATGTCGATGGTTTATTGTTTCGGCGGTACAATCTGAAACGGCCGAGAACTTGGATTGCGGCTACTCTGAAACGGTCTCCACCGTTGGACAAGCACAAAGTGTGATACACAGACGCATAATGATTAGCGGACCGCAAATGGTGCTGGCGGAACTCGAGGTGAACGTCCAAAGTCTGGGCTCAGATTGTTATCGGCCAGCGTTGGATACCTTGCGTGCTTTTGGGGTTGTTATCTCCAATAACTTGGAGTGCAACGTGCACTGTGACGCATGGAATTGTTCAGAAAGTATACCGCTGTGCACCGAAAGCGTACCACGTTTATTGGGAAGGCAATGTGCGAACGAAGTGCAAACCATTGCGGCAGGCTCCGTAGCAATTTCGGCAAACTTTGAGGAGCGCGACGTGAACATTCTCCACAGTGGTCTCTGTGGAGGATCACGGATATCGCAAACTAGCTCTCACGGAACCCTTGCTCCATCGTGCGGTAATTCCGCCTCCAGGTACCAACGCAATATCCGGTACTCAATGTCGTTGGCCCCCAAAACTATCACCACAAGCCGCAGTACGCACTGCAAACGTTGTGCACGTAGGAGTACAAGTGGCCAGGTTCCAAAAGCCATTTATGAATTGTGTCTGCAGGAAGGTGACTTTGGAATGCGTCTTTGCGGTGTTTCTCGGGTGATGTGTGACAGATTTTCTAGGTGGTTCCACCTAAATTGCACTACATAACATGCTGAGGATATGTGTTAGTGCGTTTTCTTAGTAATGTACGTCCCCTTTATTCCAGGTAGTGATGAAGTGCATTGCTGGTGTCCGCGAAGCAACAGCAGGTGTGTTTGCCAATGAAAGCAACTATCAAAAGTAAAAGCGACTTATTTGCGACTGTGTATCACAATGTCGGTAAGTTTCTCGTTTTTACGAAAGCAAGCATTTCATGTATCTGTAAATATTCTTGCTTCCACTTGCGTATGCCTAGTAAGGCAGCGGCTGCAGCAGTATGTGCGTTTATGCTAACAAAACGCCATGCTTTTCGCAGGTTTATGCTGCTGTCGCCCCATTCACTGCACAACTAAAAGCGGGATCAAAACAACTACCTTGGATCGTCTGGATCGTTGGCATGCCATGCCCGAAGGCACGGATCACAAGGAAATCCGTCAACCAGTTTAGCAACTACGAATCGCAAGCTTGTGCTCTGACAAGGAACGTTGGTGGTCTAGTCGTGTGCTGGTATGTTGGCCCGTGCATCGTTTAGAAACTGAGGCGCGTTGTTTCTGCACATCAGCAACAACAGCAGTACACTGGCCAGTTGAACTGGCGCTTCGTTGCCATACAACCATTATGATCTATTGAATAGGCGGTACTAACAGAGAGATATACGGAGTACTTACCTGCAAACTCTAATGCCCTAAGCAAACAGTCTGGGTCAAGGCGCGTACACGTTTGGATGACAACCTTCCGTTACACAAACGCTGCCTAGGATGCAAAAATAACGCAGTACCTGTGCGACAGATTCCTTGCGGCTTTCAGTGGCCTGAGTAGCAATCAGCCATTACCCTGCGGATAAAACGGCTGGGAATGCACTGTAAATGTCAAGCAGACTAGGATACAGCAGCAGACGCTTTATTGGTGTGGACTTCACGCCATGTCCTGCAAAGTCACGAGACAAGCACGAATTGTGTCACGTGCACTCCCGTCAGGCGAGACGAACCGACAGTACATAGTTTGATCGTCAGTTGCTTCATTTCCCGCTGCCGCGTCAAATGCTGTCCACCCAGATGTTTGTACTATCCTGCATCGGGCAGCCTTAACAAGGCCCTTTTAGTTAAGTGGTGACAAGGCATACTAGGTGCCTAAGCCAAAACAACATATTAAGTTCTATCTGTTGTTCTAGGGAGCTAGCGTGATTAACACTACCTAGTACTCGCCTATGCACATCTTTGTTGCGGACGAGCTAGTGCCATCCGACACTACCAACGCTTCGCAGACAACGATGGTCAAAAACTTAAGGCGCCCCCAATTTTCAGATCAAAGGAGCCAACCTTCACAACATACAGAAGGATGGTACACATTATGGCCATGTATACACGGCTTTTCAGACGGAGGAAACTTAACTTTAGTCGCCAAAGCTGCCGCAGGGTCAAGTAAGAGGTTCTGGGCGTTACAATGCGTGAAATGACTTGTTTCTATGCGCCATCGTTGCTAAGGTCGCTGCCAAGGTAAGTGAATTGCTCAACGACAGTGAGTTTCTCGTTAGAAATTGTCTAGGGATCACAACGTGACTGTTGGTCCTGAAGCACCTCTTTGCACTTTAAAGATGCGAAGCGGATACAAAATAATGGGACCACTCTAGAAAGGTTATTCGGGGTTGAAGTAACACCGCAACATCGTCAAAACGCAAGAGGATATCATCCTCATGATCTGGCTCCACTAATCTGTCACCAAGCAGAACTTCAACAACTAGATCATGAGATTCAGCATCCAAGAGTCTACAAAGCAATTGGACAAACCTGCAGAACTTCGACCACCCTGATCAACGACACTTGCAGTCTGAAAGTTTTCCGGCCGGTCAACGTAGACCCTAACGCGGCCCGTAATGCTCCAGTATAGAGCATTTAGGATGGCCACATATATGGTGGGCGCACCTTTCTGCGCAGATAATTCGAACCTAATGGATCGGCGTACTGAATAGAACGCACTCTTGAAACCGAGGAACACAGGTATTGTCGGTCTGCGATGTGTGGCACTTATTTAGCACCTGCCGCAGAGTTAATCTTTGGTCTATACAGCCACGTCCCGGAGAGAAACCTGCCTGCTGTTCCTTACTCCGAGATTTGCGTTCCAACGTGAAGCGACGAACAACGTGAGCGGCCAGTAATCTTGCCAAACTGCCTTTAGAGTAATATCCCTTCGGTTAGAACAGTCTGTGCGACTACCCTTGTTGTATATTTCCACTATAATCTATTCAACACTATCAGCTGGAACACTTTTCCTTACAGACAGGTTCGAATAGTCAGTGCTTTGCAGAGGACCTCACCATCTACTCCGTTGCACCACCGGTAAGTGTATTGGCACTAAACAATTGGCTGTTAATTGTCCTGTGTATCCCTGCTGCCTGTATGACTAATGCGGCACTACTTGTGTGCTTCCGCGCAACATGTGCCCATGATAGGCAACCCGTTGCAACTCCGGTAGGCGTTTTCCCCATGAAAAGGAGGCTTTTGGATACCCTGTCTATCCGTGATGTCTACTTCAGTGATCCGCCACTACTGGTTCTTCTACACGTAACATGAGCTGCCGCCTATATACTCCGTTGCACCTCCGGTAAGTGTAGTGTTGGTTCACCCGTCGCTTTTAAAACTCCTGTCTATCCGTGCTGCCTATCTAATTGATCGGTCACTACTGGTCTGCCTCCAAGTAACATGTGCTACCGCATATATGCTTCGTCCCATCTCCGGTTAGTCCCTTATCCAATCACATGTGGCTTTTAGAACGTTCGCATATTCCGTTTGCATACATGACAGCTATGACCTTCCCGAGGATGTAGACTAACACAGAATGCCATGCGTCTATGCACCACCGCTTATTTTAAACAAGAACTGCTGGCATGTAACAAAATTATATGTTTCTACTCCCTAAAGCCAATTCTCATCCTACGTCCTGTTCACATTGATTTCGCGCTGGTTAGCTGGCCTCTTATGATGTTGCCAAAGTCCTTTTGCAGTGTTTAACCTTGGGGGTT
>OX104068.1:8640557-8655606 GCA_944474145.2 Dicrocoelium dendriticum | reverse complement strand
TAGATCAAGGTAATTGGAGTGTTTGCTGCTAAATCATCATCATCATCAACTATTCCTCTCCAGCACCAGCTTTCGTCATCCTGGACGCCAGTACGCCACTTGGCGCCCCCCATCATCAACCCAGCGCTGGTCACAGATTGACCACATAGCTATAAGTCGCAGGTGGCGCGGCAGTGTACGCGACTGCCGATCATTTTGGTCAACATGCGTCGACACCGATCATGCACTGGTGTGTGCGACCGTTTGCATGCGTTTTGGTGGTTCGCCTAGGTCAAAACACACCCGACTGAACTCCTACAAGTTGGAGGACCCAATGGTGAAGAGAGAGTATCAACAAAAGCTTCGAGAAAAGCTCCCTCTCTCTCACACTCTGGATGTTGATCAACACTGGTCAAGTCTCCAGCAAGCCTTATTGTCGGCCGGTTTGTCCAGCTGTGGCCTCACTCGCTCCACTCCCAAATGCTGGATCTCGGGAAGATCATCAGAATTGCTGGATCGTCGACGGGCGGTGCCTGCTGGCGCAGAGTCCAACGAACACCGCCGGTCTATTACGCAACAGCTGAAAGCAAGCCTTCGCTCTGATCGTGAATCTTGGTGGTCAAAACAAGCTGGTGAGATGGAAGCCGCTGCATCAGCTGGCAACTTCCGCCGTCTGTTTTACATCATCAGGGCCACTGGTTGCAATTTCCACGCTATCAGCCAGACGATTTGCGAGGCAGACGGCACGAAGATCACCAACCTTCGCAGACGATTGGGTCGCTGGTCAGAGCATTTCGCTCTTCAATTCAACCACCCAACACAGTCCCTTGCGACACCTCCTGCCCCAATGTATGATGCTTGGCCTGTCTCCAAAACCCCCCCAAATGAAGCAGAGATTCGAAATGTAGTCCAATCTTTGAAACGCCACAAAGCTTCGGGTCCCGACAACCTACCACCAGCTCTATTCAAAGATGGTGGGAGTGTACTTATCAGCGAAATCCTATCGCTGTTCACGAAAGTTTGGACTGAGGAGAAGGTTCCGAGCTCATGGGGAGAATCGGTCATTGTCCCGATTCACAAGAAGGGTTCCCGCGCCGATTGCTGCAACTACCGCGGAATCTCCCTAATCTCTGTCGCATCCAAAATCTTCGTGTCGGTCCTACTTGGCAGGCTTTCAACGACTAGAGAGGAGTTTTCCCGAGAAGAACAAGCTGGATTTCGTCCAGGCCGTGGCTGCATCGACCAAATCTTCACGCTTCGGCAAGTTCTCGAACTTCGTCACATCCACCGGCGGCCAACAATCGTAGTGTTTTTGGACATCCGAGCGGCATTTGATTCAGTAGATAGATCTGCGTTGTGGAACTGTTTACTGAAGAAAGGTGTGCCCGACAAGTTTGTAACCATCCTGAAAGTACTTTACAGTCACACGTCGGGCAAAGTTAGGGCTTACGGCACGCACTCCTCTTCATTCGCTGTGACCAGCGGTGTTCGCCAAGGTTGCCCTATTTCACCTTTCCTCTTCAATTTCGCCATCGAAGATGTTCTCCAAAGAGCACTGGAAGGTGTCCAGGACTGCGGTGTTGAGCTTCTCCCTGGAGACAGACTCACGGACTTGGACTACGCCGATGATATCGCCTTGCTGGGGGACGACCCACAATCCGTCCAGAACGCTCTGGACCGCTTGGCGATGGAGGCGTCTAAGTACGGCCTGTGCTTCACTCCGGGAAAATGTAAAACGCTGCTCCAGGATTGGCAGGTGCCTGAACCCGCGCTCACCATTGCTGGACATGTTCTGGAGCAAGTCCCTTGCTTCACTTACCTAGGGAGTTGCATCACGGCTGGTGGCGGTGTTGGAGATGAAGTCTCACAACGGATTGCAAAGGCCCGCCTTGCATTCATCAAACTGAGACATCTATGGCGTCGTCGTGATGTCAGTCTCAAGCTCAAGGGCAGGGTGTACAATGCTTCCGTCCGTGCAGTACTCTTGTACGGCTGTGAGACTTGGCCTATTCGCTCGGAAGATATGAAGCGGCTATCAGTCTTTGATAATCGCTGTCTACGAAGGATTGCTAGGGTGTGGTGGCAACACCACGTAAGCAACGCAGAGGTGAGAGACCGCGTGCTTGGGGCGAATAGTGCCAGTCTTCAAGACGTTATTCTCCGACATCGCATGCGCTGGCTCGGGCATGTTCTGCGCATGCCAGCCATCGCCTTCCACGTCGAGCGCTATTTGCACTCCCAGGGAGCGATTGGAAAAAGTGCCGCGGTGGACAGCCGATGACGTGGAGAAGGAGTATGAAGAAGGCGACCTCAAGTTTGGCAGCAGTCGGACCAGTCCGCCTTCCAGGTTGGGGACCACGAGATGCTGAATTGCAGTGGTTGGAAACATTGGACGTCATGGCCCGCAACAGACATCAGTGGCGGCAATGTTGTTCCGCAATTTCACCATCCCTTTGATACACACAAAAACTCACAAAACAAAACAAAAAAACAAAATGGCGTGTGTAAAACCAAAAAAATTCGTTTCCCATATTTTTTAATCGCATTAGTGTCCCCATCTTCTTCACCTTTTTCTTCTGCCATGGTTCTGATGGCACAATGTCTGTTAACAGACTGTGAATATATATATATATATATATATATATATATATATATATATATTGCTGCTAAATGTTGCCACCTTGTCACATGACCTGAGTGTGATTGGCAGTTTATTCCACAGATAGCTATAGCTGACCAGGAACAAATTAGAGTGAACGTTCTTTTGGTATATGCAATGTGAAATTCTTATTGCGTAGCTCTCGTGTTGAGTTATGTTGTAGTTCGAGTGTAGGCAGGTCGGAATAGGTCTTTTTGCGTAAGTGCGATAAATCGTGCTTATATCGTCGATTCAAAGTGGTTGGGGTGAAGGATCTGGAAATGCTCGATAGTGAGACCGCTTCCCAAGTTTAGTGATCCGAGTAAAATAGGGAACTATAGTCCGATCTGTTTGACTTCGATATTATCCAAAGTTCTCAAAAAGGTTGTGAAAAATGTCTGTTGTCGATTGACATATTGACGCCAGCGTAACACGGCTTTACGAAAGGGCGCTCCTGTATCACCAACTTGATGTACACAAACCACCTGTGGGTACAATGTCTTAACGAACGGAAGGATGTTGACGTGTTGTACATCAGCTTTAGTATGGCGTTTGGCAGAGGGAACCACGAGATGCTCCTTCGTAAACTGAGGACCTACGGAATCGTTGGCACGCTACTTCAGTGGTAAAATGAGTTTATTGTGGGACGAGACTTTAGAGTACAGATCAACGACTACCTGACTGACTGGTTCCCATCAACCATTGGCGTGCCTTGAGGAACTGTACTTGGGCCAGTATTATTTCTTCTTCATAGCAACGATCTTCCGCAGCAGCTATAGTCACCATGTGCCCTGTTTGGTGATGATTTGAAAATCTGGAGAATCATTGAGTTTCCATAAATCACGGGCAATGCTGGTCTTCAGCAAAGATTCCCATTCCATTAATATGAATCAATATCAGAAATCAGTTCCGGGTGAAGAATTCTTTTCGGTAACTCTCATCGGACCCAAACATTTACAAATCACGGATACTGTGGGGTAAGCGTCAATTCGTGCTGGGATTTGCTTCTGAACTGTTTGAATGATCAAAATCGATAACTTGAGACATAGATAGCGATGGTAAACCAAGTAAACTAAATACACATACATACGCAAAGCTCAATAGTCCAAAGTAATCAAGTAGGTAAAAGAACAGCCAAATAACTAAGTAACAGTGTCCGTTGGCCAAGGTAGTAGTAGAGGCCGTATGAATCGTTTTTGTTTACATAATTCCGGCTTCAGCTGGTGAATGTAGATAGCCTTGGCGATGGATAAGAGCTGTTTGCGAAATCCTTGGGTGTAGTGTTCAGGTAGTGAATAAATGACTTTGAAGTCATTCTCTGAAGCTGTGTGGCCACATTCAAGGAGGTGCGACATGATTGAGCTGTCTGAAGACCTCATTTCGCCTTTGTAAAACGATGCCGGGATGTGTTCACGAATCCTCTGAGATAGGCGTCTTGTCGTGCGACCCACATATCGTGCACCACAGGAGCACGAGTACTGATAAACGATCATTGAACGGGTCAACGACGGTAGTCTATCCTTCAAGGGTTTCGGAAGCAACGGCTTGTTGTGAAAAATGACTCTCAGCCGGGCCGCGAAATAACTTTTCTCGACAGCGTCTTTCAGGCGTCTGGATAACATATCAGCTGCAGAATCGCCCTTAAAGGGTATATGTATGTAAAGCTCTTTCTTAGGAGCAATGCTCCTAGGTGGCTTTCGATTGCGTTCCTTCAAATGTTTCATGATAAATTTATCAGGATAACCATTTTCCCTGAGGGCGTCGCTGATTCTCTGTAGTTCTTCGTTGACGGTATCCGGTGTACAAATACTGCGCGCCCGGAAGGCGAGAGATCTGATTAAACTTCGCTTATGCTGTAGCGGTACTGCGCTGTGGAAGTTAGTGTACTGCCCAGTCCGTGGGCTTTCTGTGTACCTTTCTGCTGCATGATCCATCCGAGAACCAGGACGACTGCGCTCGTTTCCAGCATGACTTAGATCGACTGCCAACGTGATCCACTGAAGTGCAACTCCCTCTTAAGGCAAGCAAGTCGGAGTTCATCGGTATCACCAGACGTCCAGGCACACGATCGAACACCTTGTACGGCCAGTTGCTTCATCCTAACACATCTGACAGAGGCTTAGGAATACTCTCGCGACCTGATATGAGATCACTAGAAAACACAGAAATTGTGCCGTCCGGGACTTGTAATGCTCTGAGCATTAGGGACGCAGTTTCTCCATATGGTTCCACAAGTGAATAACAAGTACTGACCACACATTCACTCTGCGGCATGTGCTAAAGCAACGCCACGATTACTGCAGACCGGCAAAAGCCGTATTCCTCAACTTCAAGAGTGCGTTCGATTCGGTTGATCAATACATTCTCTCCAATCTACTTGTGCAGCAAAGTGTTTCCATGAAATATGTGATCATCGTACATGCTCTATACTCCAACACTACAGGTCACATCAGGATCTGCGGTGACCTGTCTGATGTCTTTCCGACAACAATTGACATTCATCAGGGTTGCCCCATTTCCCCATTTTTGTTCAACTTCGCCGTGAACTCCGTCATGGAGTGTTCCTTGCGGAATATCACGACGTAGGCGTCGTGGTACTGCCTGGTGAAAGGCTAGTTGATATTACTTATGCGGACGATGTCATCTTGCTTTTTGATGATATTGGGGCGGTGCAATCAACCTTGAATGGCCTCTGAAGAGTGATCCTATTATTTGGTATGCGCTTCGCACCTTCAAAGTTCAAAGTGTTGCTGCAGGACCACCAACCACTTGATGACCCCTTGATAACGAGGAACTCGAGGTGGTTGATCGATTCACTTACCTTGGCAGCTGCATCAGCAACGATGGGCGCATAGAAACCAAACTCAGTTCACACATTGCAAAAGCCTGAACTATCTTCTTGAAGCTGCGGTATCTTTGGTGTCAGAAGACATTTTCCCTTCGTCTGGTAGCCGCCTTTACGTGGCCACAGTGAGGGCCGTCCTGCTCTATTGACATGAGACTTGGTTTCTTAGGTTTGATGATCTGAAGCGCTTTCAAGTGTCCGATCATCGTTGTCTACAGAGCATTGCTGATGTCGGGTGACACCAACATGTCCGCAACGATGATGTGCGTAGGCGAGTACTACCCACTTAGTCATGCTAGTTCCTTAGAACAACTGATAGCGCTGAATAAATTGCGTTGGCTTGGGCACCTACTACTTATGCATGGTCATCGATTACCGAGGAGGACCTTGTTTTGTCTGCAAGATATAGGGTGGCGCTAGGCTTAAGGTGGACAGAAGTTGACTTGGCAGCGGGAAATGAAGTCACTGACGACCAAACTGGGTGCCGTTGGTCTGTCTCGCCTTCCGGGCCTGAGTCCACGTGACCCGTCTTATGCTTAGCTCGAGACTAATGGCTCGCAGCCGACACCATTGATGCGTGTACTGCCGTCTACTTGTCAGCCTACCTGTTTAAAGTGTGTTTGGTGCTAACTTATCTGCTGGGTAATGGTTGATTATGACGTGGGGCAGTGAAAGCCCCAAGGAAGCTGTCTCACTGATGCCGCTTTATTTTTGCACCATGGCCAGCTGTTTGTGACGGAATGTTGTCTACACAAGGTGTAGGCGCCTTGACCCTGAATGTTTGCTTAGGGCACTAAGGTTTTCCTGTAAATCCCCCTTCTCTCCCTCTTCTTATTCTTTATTTCATAGGTCATCATGGTTGTATGACAGCGAAGCAACAGTTCAACTGGTTGATGTACTGATGTTGTTGATGTTTATGAGGCGGGTACAACGGAAACGAAGTTGTGAGTGAAGACACAGTTACTTGTATTTTGTATTCCAGACAGCGCATTTGCCATTGATTCAATTAAAATGTAGCAGCTTATTAAAATAAAGGTGAACCTTCAGGTCAGGTACAACTGGACAGTGCGATAAAAGTCATGAGCCCTTTGATGATCAGCAGCTGTTTTTTAATCCGAATGACAAGAGTATTTGAAACATTCAGTGGTATACTGTCTGGACCTTGCTAACACGTTTGGTGCACAGTTATGGAGCAGGCTAGAAAGAGAATTACCTTACCTAGTGTCAGGTATTTGTCAAGCGTTTTCCAAAAGTTTTACTCCTTATGTGCTTGTATGGGTACTGGCCGGCAATGTGTTCCATATTTGGGAGTATCGATTCAGAAAAAAGTTTGCTAAAGCATTTGTCTGTTATCTTTTTCCACTGCGAAATTTTATGTATTGTGTTCAGTGTACCCTTTATGTTTTAAAAGTGACACGTTCATGCTGAATGTGTAACATGTTTAGCGGAATACTAAAAAGCTGTGTTAGGTTTATCTTGTAGTATTGTAACCTTATTGGACCAATATCAAGCAAATCACATCACATCACTTAGATTAGGATAGCGTTATGCATTCGCTTTGCGAACGCTCGCTGCACTCGTTCTATAGCAATACGATCCTACTCTTTTAAATTGTTATATGCCATTGAGCAGTGTTCAAATTTTGGGCGGGCATACGAATTATATATTGAGCAAATAGGACCTCGTATAATTTATGAACAGTAATGCGTTGCGTTTTGCTCTACCTGTTACATAATACGCTTGTTCTAAGCATTTAATGGCGCATGAGTAACGAAGCCCTAGATCACGAACAGTAAGTGATTTGTCATCACGGCCCAATGCATTGTGGTTAGTACTCTGCAGTTGTATGACGTGGCGCCGCATTTGTCGGTAGTGAGCGACACTCTCCACGTGATGCACTAACTTTCAATTGCATGGAGGTCGAGCTGGATTTCCGTTAGTTTATCTGAGACTGGTTAAATGGAAGGAGTTAACTGTTTTAATGTCATCGGTAAAAAATAACGTGTCATTTAACTCGTATAATGGAAACAATGAACCGAGAACCCAGCCTGACTAGTCCCAAAAGAACGAAACGGCCGTCTAGTGCAGTGGTTTTTAGCCAGATGTAGTAGTAACTGGTCTCATTCTAATATTTCGCTGATTATGATTGTTATAGTGACGTTTTTTAATGCGACTTGCTCCACTGCACAAATTGGGCTTCAGCTGCCGAATAGCTGAAGCTTCAGCAAACTGAAGCATTGCTCTCTAGTTTAATTACTTTAAACGAATCACGCGGGCGTCTTCACGTAGTGCATTCAAACATGTGTTGCGTAATAGAGCTAGCCGACAGTTTCGGACCATTGGCGACCATGTTACGTGGAAATGCTTTGAAATCCTAGTGGACATCCTCCTCTCAGTTCGGCATGTTCGACCTTACTGTACAGTTGCGAAACCTGGTCCCTAAGATCGGCGGACATAAAGAGGCTAGTTACGTTCGACCACCGGCGTCTTCGCAATTTGGCTCGCATCTGGTGGGAACACCGCATGAGTAACGAGCGTGTTCGACACCTTGTTTACGGCACAGAAAAAAGAACTGAACCGCTCAGCACCGTTATTTCATGCACCAGGCTCCGATGGCTCGGCCACGTGTTGCGCATGCCAGCCCACCGACTTCCACGACGTGCGTTGTTTGCTCACCGGGGATGTGGATGGGAGAAGAGGAGGGGTGGCCAAGCGATGACTTGGTCCAGAGGAATGAAGGCACTCACTTCGGAGTTGACCTCGGTTGGAGCGTCACGGCTCCCTGGTTGGGGTCCGAAGGACAAGGAACATGTTTGGCTGGATACACTTGTTGATATGGCTTGGAGCCGACCTCAGAAGCGTTCCTGCTGTGAGTTTCTTTGTCCCACCCCATCCCTTTTAGTCTCCCCCTCCATCTGCGATATATTTTCCTAGCGTAAAACTTGATAATTTTTTTTGCTTAGTAGCCGGCTGGTTTCATACCGGAGTGATGCCCATCCGTTGCTGTTAGCTCAGCTGGTATGCAACTGTCGTATTTATTTTCCTTTTCCTTTATTTATTGCGGCACAGTAGCTGAGGTGTTTCCCACCTCTAGATAACGTGTATAATGATGAATGATGATCTCAGTTCGGCCAACGTACTCGCTACCACAAGTAGTTAACCTGCGTAGCAACGCCTGGTTGCTTCAGTTTGCCGAAGCTTCAGATATTTAGCGGCGGAAGCCCAATTTATGCAAACAGACCGAACTCACTACCAACCTTGCTTTACCTTGGTGAGGTTGTTGATCGTACTTACTTGAACTGAATGATCTTGTACTTTGCTTCTTTTTGTGCGCAACGCAATAATTTCACAGCTGACGAGAATACTCGAAATACCTGAATTCCATATATCCTGTTAACATGTTATTTCTTCCTATCTTGTAATTTGTGAAGGGAAAATGCTGCATGAAATTTCGTTCACTAAGTTGAACGAGGACCTTTGCTATTTAAGTTGGAATGGATTGCTGTCAGCTTTGGGGACATTGCAGTTTACATACACTCTGTGCAGTGTAGCTTCCTCCCTGGGACCAAAGATATCTCATGTCGTTCACGTGAGTATCCCGGTATACTGCAGGAACCACATCCACATACGAACGATTGCGTTCTGGATTCCACCCTAGTCGCTCACATGCAGCCTTAATGAATTCTGGTGATCGCCGTTTCGTGTTACGATTTTCAACCACACCGACCACCAGTAGACGGGCTTTGCGCTAGACATCACAGCATTCCATCATTACAGATCTCATGATCTTTTTACCATGTTCTCCTTTCCCTCATGGACTTAAATGGACCGTGGTAGTGGCACCACGCGCCATCACTCTGACCTCGGCTTTTTTGCAGACTTATATGCATGCGTTGTTATTGGATTATGCTTAAACCCGTCATTAGAACAATACATCATCACGTAACGAACTCAGGAGGAATGCATTCTATTCACATTCCGTAAGGTCGCTTCGATCATATAATTATTTCACCGTACAATTAATCACTGGCCTATCTGTTGTCAGCAATGCAAGGAATTCCTCCGTTTGCTCATCTTCATGCTTCCCTGTCTGGGAAAGCGACGATTCACGGTTTGTTGTCACCCAGCGCTGGTGGTGTGACGCTCAGACACACCTTGGTACATGCACACATCACTGAAGCGCACACGATTGACCATCCTGTTTTATCCCTATACGTATCGGCGTTATGTAGGGGGAAAGGTGTAAGACACTTCCCCTTAAGCGTTTACGCAAATAACGGACCTCATTTGCAAAGCTTGTGAAATCCGTACGTTGCTCACCGGTGAGCATCTTATCCCACCCCTTCCCTAACGGCTTATGCATATACTCAATGATGTCTGGAAAACTACTGAAGCTTGGGCCATACTAGATTGCAATACAGTCATGGCATGTACACAAGTGGCTAGCCAGATAATCACTTAACAACACAATGTGTAGAGATTTAAGTATCAGCCGGCTCAGATGCGTTAAATAAAACAAAGGATTCAATAATCATAGTCCGAATCGCAAGTGTGGCACACATGGACTTTAGAAATTTCTGGATTGCAATCCTCGTGGGCGCACATTTGACACACATTATAGGCGATCCACATTTCAGAAAGTCGACTGCGAACAAGCAGTGCCATTCATCGGACTCGTACAATTAAGTGGACGATTTGGCTTTTTCCCTTTACTAACCTTCTTCTTGCCTCCTTTCTATTGCTGCTGGTTTATTTTTTACTGTAGTGAACTTATAAATGGTGACGCTGTTAATCCTTAGACAGCTTCACTTTTGCGGTATCATTTATGCCAGCTTGAGTTGACTGCTTTTGCAGTGGCACACAACTCTTAACTGACCTAAATTTTAGTTTTGAACGTCAACTGACGTTGAAGGAGCAGATCTATCGTAATCAGATGAGATCATGACTGAAGACGAAGGCATGTAGTCGTGATCTATAGATACGGCAGTTGTAATGGTAATACTACATTCAGCAGAAGCATCTGCTGATGCGGAGTGGACTTGGGTAGGGTCTACATATCACTGAATGTAGTTGAAGGGGACCAGAATGACTTGATTGGCACAAATATCCTGTGGCTCATTAAGTTGGACAGCAACGAAATCATTCTCATTAAAAAAGGAAGGGATTAAACGACCAAATCCCACAGGACTTAACGCTTTTTGTAGCAGTAGCAGCAGTTGCTGATTTGTTGTAGCTTTGTCCTTGACGAGAATGACTTAGCATCCGTTGATCAGTAAAGGTATTGAATGCTGACTTCAAAGGCTTGAAAAACGTGCGACCGCAAGGCTGGAGACGATATGACAATGTCAACATGGTAATATTGCTGGCAATTGCCAATTCTACAGCGGCAAGAGTCTTATGACTCTGGTGACTATCGAGAGTTGACAAAGCAGGTTCTGTGTTCGACGATTTGATGTTAGCGGCGAAATTGTTGGATCATTTTATGAATTGCTCATCATCAAACCATCCATTATCCGGGCAAGAACCAATGGATTCGACCGATGTTCCTTTCAACAGATTAGGATCCCGTCGTTCCCTCGGGAATATGAACATTGGCGGGATGTATGTCCCCATCGCATTAAAAGTAGAAATGACTGTCACATTTCCCCATTCAGAACTTGTCGATTTTCCTATGGCGCGTCTTCGTTTCGGAGCCAAACTTTTGTTGAATTTGAACATAGGAAAAAGCAGTCTCATCCATATTCCATAGCCTAATTCCTGTAATTGAGTAAGATCTCAACACTGAACGCAAACAGTAGTGAAATCTGTCCACATCTGCCTTGCTGAATCCAACTGCATGAAAAACGCTGACTGCCTCAGGACCTCTAAGCGAAATAGAAAGATTTCGTATTGGAAATCTCCCTAGCCAAATTCGACCCACAGATTTAGTCTCACTGTTGAATAGATGAGAAATGTTCAGCTTTTCTTCGAGATCATATGCCGAACGTCGAACGTCATCATCATCTTTTGGCTAAGTGCCTCTTCCAACTTCGACTGAAATTCAGTCACCGGTTCCCATTGGGCGCGATTCCCTGAATTCGATCCGCTGCCTTGCGGACAGGCTATTCAGCCAAAGGCTCGGGGTGGTGTCCCCTAAGTCAACACCCTACTTCGGCTTGGGCAACCGGGTAGTATCTCGCCCTCTGACGAAACCATGGACATTGTTGTGTTGTGTTTTCCTTTACTATTTCTGTACCTTCGTTTGAATCCCATGGTTTCTGATGGCTCTATGTCTATTCGTAGACGTTTGCAAAATATATATCTGTTCTGAAGCCACCCAAATTACACATCCATATGCAACGACCTGAGATCAGAAAAACAACGGTGAATATGCTCAAGTTAATTTATATCTTCTTCTACGTGTCGCCGCCTTATAACGATACGGTTTGTTTCAATGTGCTTGAACGAAACTGCTTATTCTTAAGCTGTCTCTTTGTTCAAGGATATGCATTCCTATTTTCATAAGTCCCCAAGTGTGTCTAACTAAGCAGGTTTTTTTTTAACCCCATATTCCCCTCTATACTTTTTCGCTCGTACCCTCGAAGCCGGATTCTTGGGATGGCTATAATTTGTAAAATAATGTGTTCATAAGTACAGTAGTAAACGCATAAAACAGCGGTGGTATTGCAGCTCATTAATTGTCATTTTTATTTGCCTTGACTATTCGCGGTGAGCTAGACACATTGCGATATAGAAGCAAATGTTGGTACCTCAGGTTGTTTAGTTGATTGGCTGATTGTTCGCTGAGCTCGGCAGGTTGACTGCAAACGTTTCGTCACCACTCGAGGTGACATCGTCAGTGCGAGTGTATTTAGCAGTGTGGCGCGTACGAGGCGTCGGTGAGTGTGAGTGATCGATCTCCTAGCCGCTACTCTGAGTTTGGATTGTTCGCCTGAGCACATGACCATAGAAATACGATCTTCTGAGTCTCACCTCGTAGTGTACGCGCGTGGGACTCTTCGCTTGTCGTCGTTTGATGCAGTAGCGTCTAGCGCTCATTCGATCCTATAGGCGAATTTCAAAGTCGTGTAGAATACATACAACCATTAAGACATACTTGTTACTTCCCTTCAGATTCTTATAGGGCGTAAAACAGCATGCCGAATACTTAGGTATGAAGACAAAGAACAGATACATATAAATATGACCAATGGAGATGTGGTCAATATTTACGCCAGTAATACGGAAGGGTCACAGTTTTCGGATAGCTGCTTGTTATGTTTTGATTCTGTGTGGTAAAGCCCGTATGAATGCCTGTCTGTAGGCTCACGATAAGTGAGTGGAATTTGGGTCGCGCAGTTTGGGAAAAATATGATATGCGATGGGCCGCCTTTCTTTCCACGCCTTGGTGCGTCTCTTCCCTTATTGTCTATCGCCTAGAACATGCGGACAAAGTATTTTGATAGCGCTTTAGCATCTTCGCATACTTGGTTCTATTGCTTTGCCACACACTACTAGGTACGTGCGTCTAATTCGTGATACACGCATCACTACGGCACTTGGTACTTTTCAAGCTCAGAATCCTCTGTAAATCCTATCGTCTTGTGAGAGAAGAACAACTGAGTTTTTGAGATCATCTTTTCTGCATCATAGTGTAGATGTCCCTAGGGGGTTTTTCTGTCTCGCAATCCGTGGTCCAGCTTTAATTGTTTTTGATTTAGACTATTACCCCAGTACCAGAGAGCCCTGAAACCTCACGTGTCCCCTATCCCTGGGCTCCTATGCAATTTAAGGGTAAAATGAAAAAAAAACACAAACACCATAACATAAGGGAATGTATAATTTAGTATTTTCTAAACGTTTGGTTAGAATTCGTATGGAACTCGAGAGACCAAAACACGAAGGTTTAAGTGATCAATTGTTTTCGATTAATTCTTCTTCAGGCTCATACAATAATATACATTAGGGTAAGGTCTGTTGCAATCGTCGGTATAATAAAGAAACAATTGATCAGCAAATTTTACTTGTGATCATGATGGCAGCCATCTGATCCCATGACTGAAGACAGGTGGAGTTGCGGAGTACCAGCACTTCATTCCCGGCTGGTGGTCGGCCAGGGAAATTGTAGTGTTTGTATCATCTTCTTTTGGACACACTAGTACGGATTTGTCAGGCTTAGGCATACTGTCTCAGCGGTGGCCATTAGGCTTGCTCTTACAGGATGGTTTTGCCTTGGTGGTATTTTATGGAGAATCTGAAAGGATGTTCGTTTGTTTATCTGGTGGCCTGTGTTGATTAGATGTTTTGTAATCGCGCTGCAGTTCGTCCTATTCTCCCGATTGTAAAACCGACCTGGGAGGTGTTCCTTAATTCTCTTACCTAAATGCCTGGTCGTCCGTCCAATGTGCCTGGCCCCGCACGGGCAGGTGAACCGGCAGATTAACATTGATTGGCGATGATCAGGCACTCGGTCTTTGAATCTCGGAACTAGTAAAGGTCTGCTCGTGAAAATCACATTCAGCTGAGCCGCATTAAAGGTCTTTTTGCAGCTTTGCTGTAGTCGACGTGTGCATGTCTCAGCCGCACTATTTCCTTTGAATGGAAGTGTCAGGTAAAGCTGTTTCTTTTCAACAGTTTGTTTTGATACTTTTGGTAAGCATCGCCTCATATGGGTGTCGATAATTCGCTCCGGATATCCATTTTCGAGAAGCGTTTCTTTGATTTGTACGAGTTCGGCTTTTATGGTGTCGTCGCTGCAGATTTTGTATGCCCGATCGGTTAATGTTCGTACCAGCGTTCTTTTTTGGATAAGTGGGGCAAAACTATGAAAGTTCATGTATTGTCCCGTCCAGTATGGTTTCCTGTATACTTTTATTTGGATTGATCCATCGGTTCTTCTGATAAGACTTGCGTCCAAAAAATTCATTTGGTTTTTGTTTTCTTCCTTAGCTGTAAATGCGGCATTGGGGTGCGCATTGTTGAAACAGTCGATTATATCCTGGAGTTTGGTGGTTCGATCACTTAGATAAAATATAGCATCCACATAGCGCCGATAGAATTTCAGACCCGATATAACCCGTTTTAATGGACCGCTTTCTAGCATTCCCATCTAACTATCCCCCAACAATGGACCAAGCGCAGATCCCACTGCAACGCCATTAACCTGTCTATAAAACTCGCTATTGAATTGAAATTGAATGTTGTACGTACATCTGAGTATCAGTTGTTTCAGTTGTTTGCTTCGTATACCGATGTTTTAGCATGCAGGTCAATGTACGAGCACAGGTAGTTAACTGTTTCTATCAGAGGCACGTTGGTAAACAATGAAACAATATCCAAGGAACACATCCGATACTCTTGGACATTCATATCTCGAATTTCGTTGACAAACTGGAATGTATCTGCCATTCTATGAGGAGCAAGCATTTGCCTGCTGAGATTCAGCATTTTTGTCAGCCATTGCGCAATGTTGTGGTACGGTGAATTCCTCATATCTAGTATGGGTCTCAATGGTGTGTCACGTTTATATATTTTTGGCAGGCCCTAAAGGCGAGGAGTAGTGGAGTCTATGGGACGTAGTCAATCATACGTCTCTTTGGTGATGGCGC
>OX104068.1:8503319-8640059 GCA_944474145.2 Dicrocoelium dendriticum | reverse complement strand
TTTATTTTGACCAAACGCCTTTATCTTACTGTGCTCTAGCGGTCTATTCCGGTGGAACAACATCTCCCTGGACAATCAACTCATTTTACCTCACAGCGCCGATTTCGACCACGTTACTTGCGCTACTGTGGGGGATTTTACTTTCGATGGGAAATGTGAGATTGTCCTGGGCACCTTTGGACAACGATTGTTGTTTTACCAATGGACTCCTCTCGATGACTCTGGTGATGATGGACCGGAAAGAAAATTGAAGGGAAGTTACAGGTGAGGCGAACCACAGGGCTGATCTACTAGCCCAGTTTATAAAGTAGTCTCCGATAGTATCACAGTTGCGGTAAGCTTTCCTGTTTTTCATCGCATCTGACTCACCTGTACTCCTCTTAGCTGCATGTACACCTGAAAGGTAGTTGTTGTTTTTGGTTTCCCTCATTTGAATATCTATTTTGCTTGGCCCATAATCTACCGGAAACGAATTAGGGACTTCTAGGCTTTCTCCGTTTTCATGGTACATCATTGTTAGGTCGCCCATGTGTTAAACCAATTCCAACCGAGTCGCAGACTACCACACGCTTTCTTCAAGTATTGGTCATACTGCTCGAATCAGCCGTTTTACAGGCTGTCACTAGCGTTCTGTCCATAACCGCGTACCCTGTACACCAAGTCAGGCCTCTCTCGATCCATTTTAGTTTCCAGAGGTGGTTTCTACGCGTATCTAACACATTAGTTTCTTTGTCTAATGCGATGGGAAGTCATTGGCGCTTACCACACCCCACTACGCTTCGGCCAATTTCATGCTATTTTTCCATTTCCTTGTACCGTATATTGACACCGAAAGCAATTCTCGGCAGTCTACCGCATCTCATAGAACTCTACATCTCCATCTAAGTAACGTGTACGTTCCAGTTGCAAATGGTTCGTCGCACTTAATCAGCAGCCAACTGGCCTTTTGCAAACCTGTAATGGCCGTCATATTGATAATCGTCGGTAGTGCGGTGCGCATTCTTCATTCCTATCGGAAACCCTAACCCACTACCTCTCAACATTAGCGGTTTATGTCACTAGGACACGGGCGATCGCGGCAGACGCTCATGACTAATAAGCTAACTGCGATATAGCGCAACTGTCGTACATATTGCATATTTTTCGGAAGACCGAGTTGGTCCCTAGAGCCGCGATTTCCAATGCCGTAAGCTATTCAGACTAATTTTGGATTACTCATGAGTAGAGGATTTTTCAGTATAAGTTAGAGGTGGTTCATCTCAATCAGCTCCTAGCCAAACAGCTTTTCTGACACTTGACACCGATTGTATCTCTTGTCTTTGTTTATGCTATCCAATCGAGACAGATCAGGGCGGCCACAGACCTAGGGACGGGACTTGAGCCCATCGCTGTGCATCTCAAGCTTGTTTGGGCACGCTCAACTAGGTGTAGGTACTGAGGAGACAATGCATGCGTCTATCGACTCGTTTTCTTACCGCACTTATCAATTTATCATTCTAATTGATAAAACCCACGCTTTAATATGTCCATCGTGCTTGTACATTGGATGTGCTGACTTTCTTGCTGTAATTTCCTGCGTTCATCTTCCTCTCTATAACCCATGCGAATGAAAATCCACTTTCAGATTCAGCAGCTGCAGCGGCACAAGGCCACGTGCTTAGTTGGAATTTTTTGATTTACGTTCGAGAATGGTGGTATAGTGATTATCACACATTTTAAATATCTGTTCTCCAATAGCTACCGCCTTAGCTATGTCCTGCACCTTGGTATGATGCGGCGGTGCTTGTTTACCCCTTCCACCTATTGGATTACACTGCTTGGTACCCTCGGTCCTTGTGAGGCTAATCCTACTAGCTTGGTCAACGGTTGGACATTAGACAAACTTAGCATTTAGGACCTCTGGTTTGGGAGGTCGGAGCTGTGGTGGCACCCATTTCCGTCTGGCCGAATCATTGTAACATACTCTCCTTCTCGCAGCTAGGATTTCGAGGCATAGTCTTTGATTGCGGATGGCGCAGCCTTGATTCTCTGATTAATCTTCGACCACATTCCCCCTCCAACACTTAAAAGTGTCGCCTTATCTGCGACATACATCATGACAAATTAGCCAAAACAAGCTACTCCTGGTGCTTCTCACTTTATTTTTCTACCCATTCCGTTTACACCTCTCCTTCTTACAATGACTAACCTTCTACAATCTCTAGCCTAATTAATGACACCTGCACTACCACTGGGGCGTTATACCATGTGTATCTGTATACCAGCACTACTCAATGAACCCTTTCATCCATATCCACGCCACTCTGTTTCTCTGGAGGCGTTCAACGCTCGTACTCTAAGACAGATAGGCGAGCGGGCTGCATTTACACGCGCATTAGACACACTCAATGTCGACGTGTGTTGCATGTTCTAAACTAGGGACAATTATCCTCACGTGGTCATCGAACTACCTGCGCCTTGATTGTCCCCTCGCTACTACTAATGCCGCAACTACAGGTCAAGCTGGCTTGAACATTATTATCAACCCCTGAGTTCCTATATAACTGGTTGTTTTGGATCCTCGTGAACAACCTTCTGTGTGCAGCCCGGTTGACGAATCAACCAATGTTAGTGCTTGAAGCAGCGGTAAACACGTATACCCCCACCGACTGCAACTGTGAAGCTACACAGAACGCTATTTATCTCGATACTAACACGTCACTTGGCAATGTTTGTTTCTCCAAATCCCCATCGTTATCTGCCAAATGATAACATTTTATTATGCGTCCGTGTTCTGCGTTCCATCGTGAGGTTCAACGAGAATCACCATTGTACAGTTGCAACACCGTGTTCCCCTAAACAAAGTTAAACTTCGTGCCTTGCCAAGTGCTTGTCTTGCATCCACTGGATATCTCAGTGAGATTAGTTGAGGTTTCTGGTGTTGCGTTGTTTATCTACTCCCTCAAGGTGACCGAATTCCTCTTGCCTGACGAAAACCTACCTCATCTATAAAGGCGTTTCCTTTTGTTCAAACGTTTACCGGCTTTAAATATTTTAAAGTAAATAAATGCTTCATTCCCGACAATGTCGGGACACGCCTAAAAAGCATGATCATTAGAATACATACGTGTATGATCAGTACTTGTCACAACTGTTACTATGTAATCATCGCAGTGAGGCTGGACATTACCGTGGTGTGATGGTTTGTGTGCCTCAGCGATCCATTGAGCTATGTTAGGTGGTGCTTTTTTGCATCTTCAGAGCCACTCATACCAGATTGGTCAATGGTTAGAGGCCAGACAAACTCAGCCTCCTGATCCTCCAAGTTGGGGGTTGGAATGATGGTGGCTCCTTATTCCTTAAAACGGACTCCTTGTAGCCCAACGCCAAACCCGCTGTCTTGCGGTCAGGTTTTTAAACCAAAGGCTTTGGTTCAGAACCCTAAACGTTCTCCTGTCTAGGCCTGGGCAACGTAACAGTATCCTGCCCACGCAATACAATGCATTTCTCTTCAGCCAGTTTCTTGATGCTCTGACTACCGCAAAGGATAATCAACGGTTCCCCATTTGCTGTATCGAGCAGAGTGAATAGGGGTTTGGATGCTACTGCTCAAGCCTTCCCATCTTCTTATTCCTCCTCTTACGCTTTTTCTCTCTTACCGTCCCATTCCAGCTTCACTTTTATCCCCCCTGTTTTCAAGCTCCAATTCTTGGCCCTCCCCCACCTTGCTTTGCTAGGCTTTTACCTTCTAGTTTCAACTTACATGTGAACGGGGAACGTCATTCCTATCCTGTCGACAAGCCCATATCCAAATACGCGGCCCATTCCAGTTCATCGGCTTCCATTTGGAGCTCTCGATCTTCCTTCAGATTGAAATGCCTCAATGTACGCACATTGCTACAGATCGGTCAACAGGCAGCACTTGCATGAACATTAGAGACCATCTCGATCGATATCTGCTGCTTATCTGAGACCCACCTGCAAGACTCGAGCTCTGTGCTCACTTTACGATCCCCTTCAGGTGACACCAGCAGCACTTTCTCATTGCGCCTATCCGGTGACGATGCATCTTCGAGCACCGGCCAAGCCGGTGTTGGTATTGCCCTGAGTTCCCGGGCTGAAGCTGCTCTGGTTGACTGGATTCCAATCAGTAGCCGGTTGTGTGCGGTCCGATTGGCTGGCTCGTTCAAAGCTTCGAAGTCGCGCGGAACTAACAGATGTCTATTCGTCATCGCTGCCTATGCACCCACAAACTAGCGATGATTCGGTAAAAGACGACTTCTATCGCCAATTGAACGGGCTTCTTCGCCACAAAAGAAGCTCGGACACTGTAGTGCTGTCTGGGGATCTGAACGCTCAAGTTGGAAAATTATCCACAGATGAGCTGCATCTGGGCGGCCAACATGGTGTAGGCTCCCGTAATGATAACGGTGAGCGGTTACTTCATTTGTGTGAAGATGCTCGCTTATTTCTTGCGAGCACTAATTTCCGACACAGCACTCGCCGGAGGGTGACTTGTCGCCCACCAGCCTCGAACTAGCTCCGGACGCAAATCGATCACATTGCGATAAGTTACCGATGGAGAGGTTGCGTCCAGAACTGCCGCTCGATTTGGAGCACAGGTGTGGACACCGACCATGCACTTGTATGTGCTGACCTGCGGATGCGCTTTGGCGGACGCCCACGACGACGTTGTGAGCGCATCGACACCAGCCAGCTGGCGAAGCCAGCTGTTCTAAATGCCTATCAAAGTACGCTGCCATGCGAGTTGGATAAACGCTCACTGGATGCAATTGAAGATCACTGGTCTCATATTCACCAAACCTTACTAGCAGCAGGAAACTCCTCATGTGGTATGTCTAATCGCCAACATGGACATTGGGTCTCTTATCGATGCTCGCCGGCATATTCCGCCTGGAAGCGAACACAATGAAACTCGCAAAGAGCTCCGGGCAAAACTCCGTGCTAGCCTGAAGAGAGACCGCGAATCCTGGTGGTCTCATCGTGCATCAGAGATGGAAATGGTCGCTGCCCTTGGTAACCATCGTAAGTTATTCCGGCTGATACGGGAAAAGGGCAGCAGAAGACCTGGTGTTAGTGAAACTATACGTGACGAGAGTGAACAGCCTATCCACAACTTGTCAAAACGCTTGGAGCGTTGGGCTGAGCACTTTGAAAGGCAATTTAATCGGTCGGAATTGTTAGATTTCTCGCCGACCAGTGATCGCCCTGCTCCCTGGGCTGTCCCTTTGGATCCACCCTCTCGCTCAAAAGTCGAACGTGAGATCGGACTGTTGAATTTAAATAAAGCCGCGGGACCAGATGATCTTCCTCCAGCCCTCTTCAAATTCGGAAGACCTGCTCTTGTGGATGATTTGTATGAGTTACTAGTGAAACTGTGGGGGTACGAAACGGTCCCAACCGACTGGAGCCGTTCCGTCATGGTCCCAAGTTTCAAGGGAGGCTCACGATCGGAATACGGCAACCATAGAGGAATCAGTCTGATCTTCATCGCCACCAAATTGCTTGCCTCTGTCATCCTTCACAGACTGACTGGCACTTGTGAAAGCCAGATTCGTGAAGAGCAAGCCGGGTTTCGTCGAGGTCGTGGCTGCATTGACCACATCTTCACTTTGCGTCAGTTGTTGGAGCACCATCACATAGATTTGTGGCCTACCATTTTCGTGTTCCTTGATATCAATGGTGCATTCGATTCGGTTGATAGACGTTTAATTTGGGACTGTCTACTCAGGAAAGATGTACCCGAGAAATATGTAAATATTATCCGATCATTATACGCGCGTAGCTCAGGCAGTGTGAGTGCTTACGACAAGCTGTCGTCGCCCTTTAATATCTCCAGCGGTGTGAGACAAGGATGCCCGCTGTCACCTTTCCTCTTCAACTTCGCTATTGACGAAGTCATGGAAATCGCGTTCACAGGACACGACTTAGAAGGTGTGGATCTGCTCCCAGGAGAACGACTTCTTGACTTTGAGTATGCTGACGATGTTGCCCTAATCTGTGACAGCTCCCAGACGTGCCAAGCGGAACTGGACAGATTAGCACTGGCTGTCAGCCGCTTCGGGCTTTACTTTGCACCATCGAAGTGCAAAGCGTTCCTCCAAGATTGGTCTGGACCGCCTCCTTCGCTGACCCTAGGTGGGGATCAACTAGAAGTCGTTCAAAAATTCAACTACCTGGGAAGTTGTATCAGCGCCCGTGGGATTGAAGATGAGATCACGAACCGTATAGCAAAAGCTCGAGGCGCTTTTGCTAACCTTCGCCACCTATGGCGCCGGCGCGACATCACTCTTGCCCTGAAGGGTAGAGTGTACAGTGCAGCGGTACGTTCGACCCTACTGTACGGTTGTGAAACCTGGCCCCTTAGATCAGCAGACATAAAGAGGTTAGTTACGTTCGACCACCGGTGCCTTCGCAATTTAGCTCACATCTGGTGGGAACACCGCGTGAGCAACGAGCGTGTTCGACGCCTTGTTTACAGCGCAGAAAAGGAAATGAACCGTTCAGCACCGTTATTTCACGCACCAGCATCCGATGGCTAGGCCACGTGTTACGCATGCCAACCCACCGACTCCCGCGACGTGCGTTGTTTGCGCGCCGGGGTGTGGATGGAAGAAGAGGAGAGGTGGCCAAGCGATGACTTGGTCGAGAGGAATGAAGGTCCTCACTTCGGAGCTGGCCTCGGTTGGAGCGTCTCGGCTCCCTGGTTGGGGTCCGATGGACGATGAACACGTTTGGCTGGATACACTTGTTGCTATGGCAAGGAGCCGACCTCAGTGGCGTTCGTGCTGTGAGTTTCTTTGTCCCACCTTATCCCGCTTAGCTTCTCCCTCCAATCACGATCTTATTATTTAGCATTTTATAATTTTGCATAATAATTTTTTTCTGCTGCATAGTAGCCGGCGGATAGCTTACCGGAACGATGCCCATCCGTTACCGGTAGCTCAGCAGGCTTGCACCTGTTGCATTTTATTCCCTTTTTCTTTTAGGTATTGCGGCACAGTAGCTGAGTTGTTTCCCACCTCTAGCTTACGTGTATAGTGGGTGTATGTATGTATGTAAGTAGGTACGCTGTGCCCCATGCTGAGGCTGATGTTGCATTCTTGATGCTTCTTCACCGCAGTTGGGCTAAACCAACTTACACTTAAACTAGGTCTTTTTCAGCTGGATAAATTTCATTCCGCTTTATTTGGTTTGTTCTGCCTCTCTGAATAATGTTCTATTAACTGGCCACGTTGCTTACACTAATTGCGCTTGTCTTCGGTAATTTTGTTGCGTTTGTAGCATTTTAAGTAACTTGTGGACATTTCTTACTTATCACGGATTTGTTGCTGACCAACTTACTTCATATGGTAATTTAGCGAAGAGTTATGCCACCGTATCTGTATGCATTATTGGATTTATTTTATTTCAGCTTGTCGTTTAAATTGAATGGCTGTTGTTTGATATCCCTGGTATGGTTGCGCTTGATGTGTATGTTGACAAGGTGCCTACCTGTCTATTACCCACTACATCGTTCATACTGGCTCCAGGAGACAGTTGGTCGTTGCTGGAGGGGACGGGGTGCACGGTTCTTGTGGCCGTGCTAGGCTCAAAGAGCGGTTCCATGCACTCAGTGTGGAGCGGACTACGGTCCGGCCACCGCCTTGTGTGCGGTTGATTCCCCAACTACAGCGTGCTTGTGTTTGCCTGTGAAGGAGTGTGGGCCGGCTCCGTTGATGAAACGTGGTTCCCATCCGCATGCCTCCCGGTCTTATTCCTTCGGGTTTACACTGGATATGGGGTATGTGGTTGGAGCTGTGGGTGGTGCAGCGCAAGCCATCCATGGTCCCTTTGTAGGCGCAGGCGTCCTGTGGCTTGCCACAGTGACAGGCAAATCCGAAACCGGATGCCGCCAACCAAGTAGGTACGCTGTGCCCCATGCTGAGGCTGATGTCGCATTCATGATGCTTCTTCAACGCAGTTGGGCTAAACCGACGTACACTTAAACTAGGTCTTTTTAATGTGGATACAATTCATTACGTTTTATTTGGTTTGTTCTGCGTGCTTGTTAATCTTATCCCAACTTACGCGCCTCGCTCATGCAAATTGTGATAAACTTGCGTAATTTTATCGCGTGGTATTTTTTAAATAACTTTCGGACATTTTGTACTTATTGCGTATTCACATTTAACCAATTTCTTCCGTATGCTCATTTAGCGAGTATTTATGTCGTCATATTCGTTTACTTTATTCGATATCGGCATTTCGAATGATTGGCTGTTGTTTGACATCCCAGGTGTGGCTGCGCTTGATGTGCATGTTTACAAGGTGCCTACCTACCTGTCTTTTACCCACTACCTCGTCCATCTGGCTCCGAGAGACAGTTGGTCGTTGCTGGAGGGGACGGGGTGCACGGTCCTTGTGGTCGTGCTAGGCTCGAAGAGTGGTTCCATGCACTCAGTGTGGAGCGGACTAAGGTCCAGCCACCGCCTTGTGTGCGCTTGATTCCCCAAATACAGCGTGCTTGTGTTTGCCTGTGAAGGAGTGTGGGCCGGCTCCGTTGATGAAACGTGGCTCCCATCCACATGCCTCCCGGTCTTATTCCTTCGGGTTTACACTGGATATGAGGTGTGTTGTTGGAGCTGTGGGTGGTGCAGCGCAAGCCATCCATGGTCCCTCTGTAGGTGCAGGCGTTCTGTGGTTGGCCATTGTGACAGTCAAATTCGGAACTGGATGCTGCCAACCATGTATGAGTTAGTAATCATGTTGAATGAATTTGTTACTGTTGCGCTGAATTTGTTGTTGTCTTCGGTGAATTTGCCAACATAGTAAGGGATCAAATACTATTTTCATATTGGCTGACGTCCATGGGTGGTATAGGATCCTCCGGAAAGGCAGGAAGCAGGGACTTTATTTAGTGGTGAGTCATATCCGCCACGTCACAGTGTTCTTGAACAGACATTTGTGGCTTTTAATGGGAAGAACGCTTGCCAGGCGAAAACCCACCACGTCCTGGAACACTGCCACCGAACCATTCTCTGAAACAGGATTTACCCGGACCACCCAACTGGCACCACGTGGAGGTTGTTCGGCTAGCCAGCCGCTGACCGAAAACAACAATGCGTCTGTTTTGCAACCCAGATATCACGTGCTCGAGCCTGCGTAGAGGACCTGGCGACATTTGCAGTATCCTTAGTCCATGCCCGACTCGTGGTGATTTCGTGCCAGCGAATCGTCGGTACGGCGTGTTGCTGATGTATTTCCTTTTCTATAACCCCATGATACTGTTGTAACGTTTCTTCTTCTCTCTGCCACTGACAACTGTTGTACTGCTGCTAGTTGCTACATGAGACTGCGACTGTCTGACTTCTCAGCCATGCGCCCAGCCAACCAAAGGAATACAAAAGGCAAGAACGGTAGACAGAGACTGTATCTACAGTATAGGTCAACTCTAATTATTGGTAATCGAAACATGCTAATTTAGGAGGTCAAAGTCGCTCACTATTCCTCGTCTGGTTTTCAGCCAGTGTGAGTGAGTTCCACTCCACGGGTTAATCATATTGACGCAGGCTGGTATTTGCTGACCGATCAATCACACTCGATTCCCACTTTTTGCTCCGTTTGCTCCTCTATCATTCTAGTTTTCACTGGAACACCGTCTGCCGCTCAGTGATAATGCTTTGATTATGCATTTGTTTGTTTATTTATTCGTTTATTCGATTTCCTCAACTGTTCCCCTCATTCTCACAGTCTACTAGACCAAAAATCTCTCATTGGACCGATTCACTGTTTGTCGCCTCCGTTACACTTGACCGATGATGGCCTAGCTTCCTTGGCTGTGCTAACCAGTCGGGGTTTGCATATCTACCGACACAAGCTGGATACCATCATGCATCTTTTGCACGCGCGTCTTTCTTCACTCCTTGAGAGGGCTTCCAACCACACGTGAAATTCTAGGTGCGCGGAAATAAGAGAGTAGATACGTTTTTCCTGTACAGCATCTGCTTGTGATAATTTTTCTAATTTTACTACCTGTTGTAGGCATCCTTTCTATATTTTCGTTGATTCTTCAGTCATTCATGCGCTTCCTAATAAAAGAGAATAAAAACCACACCATTATAGATTTGCCTTTTTAATCTGATCATGGTCGGTTGTCAGGCAACCGCGCGCCGTCGATACAGACACGCATCACCTGCCTAGTCACCCAAGAGAACTGGCAATACTTATTTCTACTCCTGTTACCAATGCTACTGTCTATTAGTATTCAGCTCAGTTCAGCGACTATAATCCGGGCACCGAGGATGTCATGACTCACGTCGCCAGAATAATAACTATCAACTAATCGGGATGGGATGACTGCGCCATATCTGATAGAGCGTCCAACCGCTGGTATGGACGATTCCGAGAACCCCATAGACGAAGACAGTACGGACGAGCCTGTTCAAGTGTATCAGTCAATTTATTCATGCCTTTATACCAAGTCATCGACTGGCCACCTTGCGCTTTGGCCAGCTTGGTGCATCCACAGCGCATAAGGCACGCCGAGGAAGCTGGTCGGCTGAGGACCTTACCTAGGTAACGAAGACGGTTAGCATTCAGCCAACACTAGAGTAAGGCATTATTGGGCTTCTTGACCAAAACCAACTGTCAGACAGCAATATTCCCCCGGTGTTTCCACCATATGTGAACACTACTCCGAAAGCACCGGTGGTTAAACACGGCCAAGCGATTAATGTCTTCACTGCGAACTGGCCAGGTCTCTGATCCACATAGTAACACCAGTCTTATATAAGCGTTAAATACCCACCTTTCACAGACAGGCTGATACCCGCCGTCTCCATAGGTGATTGAGTCCATTATTATTATAAAGGACCTATTTTCAAGATATGCAAGAAATTTTATTCAGATGCGATCCGGCTCTCGTATGTGTGGGTGCGACTCTTGTTGTCTATGTGTGCTCTTGTAGTTTATTGAAAAGCTGCGCGTGTTTTAATTGGCATGATTCTCGTTTCTAGCTTATCCGTGTGATGGGGAGCCTCACGTTGAGTTGCTAGGTGACCACAACTTTGAATCGTATGAGTACTGGAAAATAGATGTTGACATCGGTGCGTCGCCCATGAGCTCATGCTCGCATCTCACCAGTCAAGCGATGGCTTACTAATGAAAAGCATCAGCATGATAGCACTTCTTTATCTCATCTGGAAATTCATTTTGGGGTGCTTGGTAGAGCACGATGACTCAATTTGAGGGCTCTGTGCTAGGCGCGCTTAATTTGGGTGGATATTTTGTGCATCCACCTGCCAGTTATTACCAATATTGCTCCTGGTTGAGTAAAATCCTGTGCTGGTTAGCCAATGACATTACAAAAGAACGTGTAGAGACTCGCCGAGAAGCCGAGTCTAGTTAGCACTTGTCATTCTCCTGAACGATTTCCTCGGGAATGGCCACATCTGCGGTTATACACCCTATCGGAGGTGGGCGGCTACACGGCCAATGGCGCTCCTTCATTTCTTCTTTTATGTCGTATCTTTAACTATACCGCCTGAGGGTGTAACTTTAAATCCCCTCGGCGGCGTGTGTCAAAGCAGTTAGATCGGTTGCCCCTAGACTTAACCGATATGCCAGACATCTTCGGTTACTCTTGAAACACTTCTTCTGGCAGGAAGATCATTTTAAAGTACCCATTGCGTGATTGGATTACGTCGCGCAATCTCAATGGCGGGATCATCAGTTTGGCCTACACTTTTCTCATTGCTAAGCCATTTTTATTCTAGCTACTGCCGCTTTACCCAATTCCCGAACAATTGCCACTTTTTTTCTGAACTAGTTCCTGACCTCGATGTTGTCCTATTCCGTCAACATTTTGTAATCTCTTCGGGGTACTGCTCTACATCTGCGTATTATTTAATTTGCTCACGAAGTCAGAAATCCTTTCAAACGAGTCATGAGGAAACAATTTTGTAAATTGAAAAGACACCGGGCTGCCCGGCAAGTTAATCTTGGACGTCGGTTACTTGACAAGACAAATTCCACGCATCTTATCCAGCAGTATTCGACCTCTCCTTGAAAAACAGTTGATCTTACTGCTGTTAGACAGCTAATGAGTATACGAGTGCGGCCATTTTAATCCCTTAAGAGAGCTGGTTACATTCTGATATGGAAAAGGATTTTCTACTCGCATCTGATCACCTCATCAGATCCCACCGCTCAGGAATGCCTCACACTCGTGAAGGAGATGTCATCACCTGTATACATCCATCAACACTTGTGTAACTTGTCAGCCAAATTTGTCACATACTCTGCAGTCAAAATCAGCTGCCATTTGATGCATGATTCTAAGATCGCAAAAAGTAACAACCTTTCAACAGGATACTCTGAATTCAGATATTTCGGGTATTCTCATCAACTGTTAAAATACAATCCGTGGAAAAATTGTGTTGCGTTGTCAAAGAAACAACGTTCAAAGTCATTCCGTTCAAATTTGAAGCAAAAATATTACCAAGGCAAGATGAGGCTAATCATAAATTTTGTCTGTTTTCCTAAATTAAGTTTCAGCTGCCGAAATTCGGATGTTTCAACAAACTGAAGCGAGCGATATTTGCTCTGTCGTGGGATTTGGACATATGGAACAGTCTAGGATGTATTGGACAATGTAGCTTGCGGGCAGCTTGGGACCGTTAGAGGTCATATTACTTAGAATGTGCACACGTCAAGCGAAACCATGCATTTCCTTTCTATGTTGAAGCTTCGTACTTTTTCGACGAATTCGATTGTATCTTTCATAGTGGGTCCATTAAGCTCGCGCCGAATAGGTTCGAAAATTGGAGTTAGCCATCGTGCAAGTCTCTGATACGGCGCACTTCTCATTGAGAAGATCGGACGCGGGATCATGGATTCTTTATGAGTCTTTGGTAACCAGTACTTATGGGGAATCTGAGATCCGCGTTGCCGGAACTGTGTGATCGTCATAACGCCCATCAATCCACATTTCAATAGCTTTTTCAGTTCACTAACTCTAACCCTTTCCACTAGCTCGATTGTGTCATGACCTGTCGACTTACCAGTACACCGGCTAATGTCTGCAACAATCCACTGCTTTGAAAATTATACCCATGGAATTGATAAAACACAAGGTGGCGAAGAACACTCTTTTCGATAAATCTCATCAGGCGTTTACAATTATAAAGTGGAAAGTTGAAGCGGGATAGGCTGCTGAAGCGCGATAAAGATTAGCGAATCAGAGCGAGGTAGAAAGTGAGCTGTCCTAATCGATAAATTGCTCGATCCACTTAAGCAGCGGCTACCACAGTATACGTCGGCAGATAGATACACACACACGTATGCTCACGAGACATAGGACGTGCTTTTCAACTGATTGGGTGATGCACTCATCACCCGATGGTTGTCATGGTGCGAAGTGGAAGCTGTTTGGAAGTGTGTTAGCCCTAGGGCAGAAGGAGCGCATGAATAAGCGCCCTCAGTTTGCATAGTTCAGGTTGTGTAAGCCTGATCGCAATGGCTTCGGCCGTCCGTAACATTCGTTTCCTAAGCCCCTTGGGGTAGCGTTTTGGAACAACATAAACCACTGAAAGCATCAGTAGCCTTGATTTAATGTCCACTTTCGACCAGATGTTCTAGGATAGAACTGTTGATGCAACCTACAGTACCTTTCTGCAATGCCGTGGGACAGTGTTCCGATATCCGTTTAGACAGACGTCTAGTCGTATTTCCGAGGTACTTCACACCACAGGTGCAAGTAAATTGATATAGAATATAAGATTCGGACTGGACCGGGAGTCTGTCTTTGAGACGTTGGCAAACAAACGGCACGGTTTCAGCAATGATGTGTGGAGATGCAGCTGGAAACGTTCGAGCTACTGCAGCGGAAACTCTTTTGTTTAGCAAATCGAAAGCAGTATCTCCCTTAAAGGGAACTGATAGAAACACATCTTTTTTGGGGACAGTTGTAATCAATTCATGACGATCATGAATCACTGCGTGCTTTCGGATGAAGTGGGCTGTATAACCGTTTACTTGCAACGTTTGGAAAATACGGTTCTTTTCGGCCTCCAAGGTCTCTGGGCTACATATTTTGGCGACGCGAAAGTACGGGCAATGAACAAGGTTCCGTTTGTACTTCAAGGGTGCGAAAATGCGTGTATTGACCGACCCACGTCGTTTTCCGAAACACACTTCTTTCTAGTGAATCGTCTTCTTTTCTCCTTACTAAAACGTCCAAGAAGGCCAGTTTACCATCACTCTCGATTTCACTGGTGAACTTCAAAGATGGATGTACACGGTTTAGCCGGTTCAACAGGCTTGAAACATCAGTGGTTGAATCACAGACTATAAACGTTTCATCCATGTATCGACAATAGAAATCAAACGAAGAGATTATGGATTTTGTAGGTCCATGTTCGAGCATAGCAAGGAAAATGTCGGCAAGAAGCGGTCCGAGAGGAGACCTCATCGCGACTCCGTCCATCTGTCTGTAGTAGATACCATCAAATAAAAACTGTCTGTTGGAAGTACATCGTAAGATTAATTCCTTCAGTTTCTGCACTGGAATACCCACATTTATGTTCCTTTGGTTTAAGTAATCAAAAATAAGATTAATCGTCTATCAGCAGAACTTTCGTAAAAAGTAATTCAACGTCGAAAGAGAGCATCAATTTACCATTTACTCTCATACATTCAACTTGTTTCACAAATTCGAATGTGTCTTTCACAGTGTGACTGTATAACTCGCGGCGCACTAGTTCCAGCAGATCTACAATCCATTTCGCAACGGAGTAAAAAGCGGAGGTCGACGTGTCAATTATCGGACTCAGAGGAACCTGTGGTTTGTGTACTTTAGGTAGTCCATAAAGTCGCCTGATGAGATTTATCGAAAAGGGTGCTCTTCGCTACCTTGTGTTTTATCAATCCACTGCATGTTTTGGGTATAGTCTTGCTTATGCATTATAGCTACCTCCGCTCCCTTGTCAGGTTTCATTATTACTACGTTCCCATTTAGGCTCAGGCACACCAGCGATTCCCAGTGATCCTTTGTTAGAACTTAACATTTTTCACTTTTATTAACACAGAATTAGTTAGCTAACTCCACCACCTTAGCTACAAATCGATCGTATGCATCCTCCGCGGCTGGAGTTAAGCTGGACAGCTGGTCATACAAGTTTTCGAACTATGCCTTAATTCCTATTCTGTCATCTCTTTATTGTGGCACTGAAAAATTGAACCACAATGACAGGCCTTCAAGTTGAGAGTGACTTTTTTAGACAGTGGACAAGTTGCGCACCTTATTCTCCCGCTCCATCGGTATCTGTTCGTTGAAGCACCACGGCGCTCAAAAGATGTTGTTTGATGGCCGATTGCGTTTTTAACAAAAACTCCCGATGGAAATTAAAGCAAATTTGCATTGCACACCACATTCAAACTGGTAAAAGCCTGGTCGACGCATCTTACACTGGTGTTTAATTCTGCAATACCTTTAATAGAAGCATCAATGTGGGATCTAGTTGAATGACACGAATTCCAAAGTTCACAGGTAATTTGTCGTTTCTAAGTGTATGTATGAACCCACGTAGATAGATGAGGGTCTGAAGAGATTCAGTATAAAATTCCATACGAACAGATTCACGTGAGATGCAACAAAAATATCCACCGTATAAATCAGAGAGCGAAATGAATCTGCAGGGAGGCATTTCCTAAGAAGTTATATGGTGCAGTTTTCCGTGGCAAATATTAAGATAACAAGAATAAGCAAAACCCAACAACACTTTGAATTCACCTAGTTCGGGTATTCTCATCAGCTGTAGACATACAATCTGTGGGAACATAGTGTTAAGTTGAAAAGGAAGCAACATCCAATGTCTCCCAATTTAAGTTTGAAACAATCAGTAAATTACCAATGCAAGTTGAGACTAAGCATAACTTTAGTCTTTTCATAAATTAGCTTTCAGTCGCCGAATTGCTGAAGCAGGCGAGGATTGCTTCCTTGGTTAGTTATCCTAAAGCATTCTCAGGGATTTTGAGATATGGAGCAATGAAGCTGGGCTGGCCGGCGGTTTGGGACCGCTCGCGACCATATCACATGGAATGTGCACAGAAATCCTGGTTTAACGAGCTTCTCTCAGTTCGGCCTACGTACTTGCTATTACAAGTACCATGAATGGGGTAAACACATTAGACGACAACTGGAGGGTCTGGTTTGTCAAAGTTGGATTTATATAACAGCTTCCTTACTTGGTGTAATAGCATGTTCCGGCGCATAATAACACTTCTTTATCATCTGGCGGAGTCGATGCCGGGATCTTCTATCATTTTTGTCCCCTTTAAACGCTAGCGTAATGGATACCTTTTTCTTGGGGACATCAGGCAGTGGTTTTTCTTTGCTTTCTGGGTTTGCGTATCGTGCTACAAATCTCTCAGGATATCCGTTTTCATGTAAGGTCGATGATACATGCTCCAGCTCACTGCTGATGGTATTTTCAGAGCAAATTTTATGAGCTCTCCCAAAGCGGTACGAACCAATGCTCGTTTATATTTTATGGGACAACAACTTAAAGTTTAGGCGCTGTCCTGTCCATGTGGCCTTGCGATACACGAATCGATAGTGTACACCGTCTGGATTCCTCTCTGGCTTTACATCCAAAAACTAGAGCGTGTTATCTATTTCACTTTCCGTCGTGAACTTGACTGCATGGTGGCACGTGTTTAGAACATTAAGTGAATGCAATGACATCCGCGCAGTGTTACCCACAACGAACGTGCCGTCAATGTGTCTACAGCTCAACTACACAGTTTGTATGCTATCATGCAGCGCACTTTTCTTCAAGTCGCCCATGAAAATATCAGCCAGGACTGGACCAAGTAGGCTGCCCATGGCCACACCGTCTATCTGACCATAGATTGTTCCATTTTATTGGAACTGGATGTCTTTTGTGCACAATCCCAGGTGCTGCGCCAAAAATCTCACTTGTCAGCGTGAACGCCAATGGTATCAAAAGTCTCTTCCAGTAGAACGTTGGTAAACAAAGAGAACACTTCAAAAAAGCAAGCATTTATTGTCTATGTTTATGCCTCGTATTTTTTCCACGAATTCGAATGTACTTTTAATAGTGTGCCCAGTAAGCGCACGTCGAGTATGCTCGATCTGTTGAGCTAGACATCGTACCAGTTTCTGGTACGGCGCATTTAGCTTTGAGACGATCGGACCCAGGGTGTTGTTTTCTTTGTGTCTTTGGTAAACCATACCAATGGGATATCTAAAATCCACGTGTAGGACATGAATCATCGCTTTAAAGTAGATCAATCCAGCTAAAGTAGCACTTGCACTGCACAAAATATCACCTGTTTAACTTGTATGAATATGTCCAAAATATGCAGTCGAGTCTTGCAAACACTATCAGCTACAAAACAGAGTCAACGGGTCGTGACGGAGTCTAGCAAGTTGTAAGGGCTATAGTTAGTGCGTTGAAAAAGACACTGGAACTTGGATTGATGAACGTTATAACGATGACAGTCACGGCGCCGCAAATCTTCGCTTCCCCACAAGTGCTGGTTACAAAAGATTCATAAAGGATCCATGACCCCGCGTTTGTTCATCTCAAAAATAAATGCGCCATATCAGAAACTGGTATAATGTCTAGCTCAACAGATCGAGCATATTCGACGTGCGCTTACTAGACACACTATCAAAAGTGCATTCGAATTCGTCAAAAAAATAGGAGGCATAAACATAGACAAGAACTACTTTGTTTTTTGACGTGTTCTCTTTGTTTACCAACGTTCTACTGTAAGCGACTTTAGATAGCATTGGATATTGGATATTTAATAATGCGAACGAAGTCATTCTAACTCAGGAACTCAAGAATTAGCAGCTTCAAGAATGTTCGTAGCATATTGTCTCAGAGATTTTGTGGTTGCACGCACTTGATAGCGCCTCAGAGCCATCCAATACATCCTGGGATATGGATTGCGTTGAATACACTCCTCTATGGATCGTATCTCAGTCATCGCATTTGCAAGCCAGCGCTAAACTTCAAAGACTATTTGAAGTTTAAAAAATGCGACGGGTTGCTTGCGTTACTTTAACTCGTGTATTATGCACATTTAGACATAACATGGAGACTTGCGAAGTGATAACTCTTCGATAATTCTCGTCAGGCATTTATATTTATGAAGAATGTTAAGCAACCGGGGAAGCTAATTAGAGCTCGGGTGATAGTGGTTAGATAGCAATTTAAATAGGGTCCGATTGCCACTTGTTTAGCTTTACCTTAGCATGATTGTGTACATATCGCTCTGGATGTAGTGTACATTTCGATTCAGGTACGTTTGGTTCCAGACTTTTAAGCAGCATCGTGTACTTCCTATCCGCGGCTTTCTTATATACCTCATGCATGTAACTTTCAAGCAAAGTACCATAGCCTTCCGACAACAAGTGGCGTACTTCGAAGTTGCCCAACCCCCATTTTTGATCACCTTCGTTCTGGACTGCATCATAGATTCTTCCTTTGCATAATTTTACGATGTAAGCGTTGAGCTGCTGTCTGTTGATAGGCTACTTGATGTTGATCATGCTTATTGTTTTAATTAACCTCATTTACCCCTCTTCACGCTAATTCATCTGAAGCTTGTCAACCCGCTGTAAATTTTAGGTTTTGTTTTCTCGCAGATGGTATTATACCTGTCTTAGCGTGTTTATTCCGTTTGTTTGTGCAGTCCAGGGAAGACATCGAGGTCTTCTGGAACTCTACTTTGAGCGATATGTATTCATATATTCTTTTTGCTGTTTGACTGCAATTTAATGGCAATATTATGCCTCAATACGTCCAAAGTGTTTGTATAATCTGTTGAAAACGTTCATATCCGAGTTCATGAGTCCTATTTGATTTGACTTAGATCCTGATTTGTAATGAGATCAACCTTGCTCAATTCGCTCGCTAGGACCGCAGCTAAAGCAGATGAAATTTGGGTGTTGCCCGCTCGAAAACACTGCACTCCATGACGTGTTTCGACGCTATTTGATCTCCTCAGGTAGAGATAGCAAGCCTCGAACAAGGCAAGTTAATCCTCTCTTCCGCACGAACGACATTGAAGCTCTGTTTTAGCCAGGGGCTCGAATATGACCTCACTGTGGAGCAGGAATCCCGGATTAATGAAGCGCGGGCAGATTTCCTCCCTGGACGGGGCTGTTAAGTCCACATATTCACTCTGTGGCAGATACTAGAGCATCGCCATGCATACCGCAGGCAGATAATATCTGCGTTCCTCAAATTCAATCATGGGTTCTATTCAGTAGATCGGTACATTCTGTTTGAAATACTTGCGCGGAAAAGTGTTCCATGAAACCTGTGAACATTCTACCTGGTGTGTACTCAAACACGACAGGCCGCGTCAGGGTCTACGGTGGCTTGCCAGATAGCATTCCGATAACAAGTAGCTTACTTCAGAATTGTCCAATTCTCATCTTTGTTCACCTTCGTCGTGGACTGAATCATGGGGTGTTTCCTTGCAGAATCTCGCGATGCAGGCGTTGAGCTGCTGCTTGTTGATAGGCTACTTGGTGTTGATCATGCGGGCGATATTGGGGCGTCACAATCAATCCTGAATAACCTATTGAAGGCGGAATCCAAGACTGCGGCTCTCTTTTCTTGATTATACCAACACTTTTGTAAGTGTCAACAAATCATACCTGTTTAATCGATATACAATCGGCAATGCCGCAACACATAGTTAACAACAACAAAAAGGGGGAAATGGGTAGTCAGTTAACGGATTTGGAAAGTTTAGAAGAGTGTGTTTTGTGGGTAGATATATTTCCTGTTGCCCAGGCCGAGGAAGAGGGTTGACTTAAAGGACCTCACCCCGAGACTTCGATTTTAAAACCTAACTCGCAAGGCAGCGGGGCGATTAACGAAGACCGTTGACATACGGGTGGCTCCTTCGCTTTCTTTGTGTTCGGTAGCAATCCACTGAGAAGCTTATGGCCAGCAAGGTTGTTCATTCGCTCTCCGTTATATACTCACCTCTGGATACGGAAGTGAGTGTTCAGTGACCCTATAGCCGGTCACATTGGCTTTGACACAGCGAAGTACGAGCTTTTGTGATATTTGATTTAGAACCAGATGACCAGCCCAGAACTCCCCACGCGCTGAGACGCTGGAGCTTATTGTCCGTGACTGCTTATCTCGCCTGCAAGGTAAACGAGACTTATTCGCAGTTACCTTCACAAAGAAAGCATTCCCCAAACCGCAACCTGGAGACGCGCTCGATAGCGTACAGCTCCGCCACGGGACCTGCTTAATCAGCTGTCTGCGAATGGTGCGCAACAAGTAATATGAAACCTGCCCACAGCGCGTCGAAAATGGTGGTCACTGTCCTGTCTAATACTCCTCAAGCTCTTTCTGCTCATTCTTTACACTGGCCACAAAGAGCCATACGACAATCGCCTTCATAGTTATGGAAGGAATAGTCAAATAAAACCTGCTGAAATATTTGCTGAATCAGAACCTAAGCAACAGTTCTCAATACGTTACGCTTGAGTTGCAGGATTTTAGTTGTAATACCTTAGAAGTGTCTCAATGGGGTTTTCTGCCATCTAAATAATGCTAGACATGCCAATTTTAATACAGTAACCACATGGCACAGCAGATCGATATCCAACAGACTTTGATCATTATCTTCCTTGAGATGCAAAGGATGTTGGTTGAGTACCATGCCCAAACTACTGTTCAGCTTAGCTGTATATGGAGTCCTTAAGTTACTCCTGTCCTGGTTCCTCTCACACCTCCGATCCGGAACCCAATCAGCATAGGTTGGGAGCTCAGAGTCATTTCCTAAACCAGTAACAAGTGGGATCTTTCAAGGAAGTTTACCATGCCCACTACTGTTCCTGATGTATATTAACGACGAGTACTTAACTTTTAAACATGCTAAAGAATATTTCTTCGCCGACAGCATAAATGTGGTGTACTCTTTTCCGCCGACTCAAATACACGACGGAGTTGGCGGTATTCTAAGCGACCTCAAGGGTCTTGAGGCTTAGAGCAACATATGGAAAATGGTATTCTTGCCTTTTTAAGGTGGTGTTATTTCCTATCGTTGCACTGTACCGCCCAACAACCTATCGATTAACGGCTCACCATTATCAATCTGCTGTACAGTACGAGATCTAGGAATACATTACTCTAGTCCCCTTAACTTTGCTGAACAACTGAGCTACTGTCTAGCAAAGTCTCTCTCTATCATTGTCTACATCAAAACTATGACAATAACAGCGTCCAGATTTACGCCGTACAAAATTTGAGTTCGCCCTCTGATCATATACTGCCCAATAGTATACTGAAACTAGCGCGAAAGCGATTGAGTCGCTCTCGTGTAAGTCCAGAGCTCGTTTACTCAATGTCTCCTAAACAATCCAAGTCGCAACTACCAATATGGCTCAGAAGGGTGAAAAGCAACGTTGTCTTTACGCACCAGCTTGGCAGAACCCTTGAATATAGGTCAAATGTTGCCCCACCACAGACGATAGCCCATACGCTGTCGGAAACAGGCCACACTCCATCAACCTGCCGGCGGCGCGCAGCAATATACGAGCGAACTTCTACCTCTGCAGATACGCATATATGTGGTATAAGTTACCCCTAGCTCTCAGAGCATCTGCTAGCATAGGAATATTTCTCTCAAAATTTATCCGACTCATCCGACTCACATAGCTACCTTGCTACAAATTAATCTACCTAAAGATGAGCTGTGGGAATGAGAACTACACCATTTTTAGCGCTACTTTATACAGCATTAAACCTACTTCCTCTAGCCAACCACAAGGACACGGCGTAGGCTCCCTTCACCTCGCTTTGTCTCCAGGGCCTAGTTTTAGTTCTTCCTATTTCTGCGGCCCTTGCCATTATTTGCACATACGCATCAACTACCTCCAATGCTCCAGCAACTTATCTCTGACACTGTAGCTCCGCACCTACGAGCGGGCTATTCCGTAGCACTATCCTTATTATGATTATCCTTAAACTTTTGGACAAGACCGGCCACTGAGGAGAACCCAGCACACGAAATTCTAAACTGGTATAATCTCCCAGAATGCAGGGACAATCAAATAACAGTGCGACGCAGCGCCTCAGCTTCGAGTCTTCTAGTGTCGGCGTGGCCTTATCACCACCAAATGCCTATTCAGTTCGCCACCATCGGACCCCCTACTCCGACCTATAGCTGCTTACCCCTATGTCAGACACAGTCGCTATCTTCGAATACACGAGGACCACAGAATCATATTGTGCGACTCAGCGAACTTGAAATTTTTGCATATATGCTCACTTACGCTCTCCTTACTGCCTTTTCCTTTTGTTAAGCCAGACGGACCTGTGAAATAAGATGGTTATTTGCGTAAAAATCAGTCCCAAAAATACCGTAAAAGGAAGTGCGAGGCACTCCGAGGTCACATGAACTGCACAGAGCAGCGGCCCGGTAATCCGTGGGTCCGGGGTTCTATTCCCCGTCTAGGCATGTTATTAATCGAAGTTTAATCCACAAGTAATCTACCATCGCCCTTCGAACATCCGAAGGACAGATACTTCGGTTCATTAGGAAGTGACGAGTGAGTGAGCCAATCTGCAACACCAGGACAGATACTGTGAGCACATTGGCAATACGTTGCGAACCAAGCAGAAGTCATTTATTAAATTGCGCATCTGATCGTCAGCCCTCGGTAGCTCAGTGGTAGAGCAGCGGACCGGTAATCCGTAGATCCGGGGTTCGATTCCCCTTCGAGGCAGATTATTATGCGAAGTTTAATCGTGGCTTCTACTTTCTACAAAAATTACACTACTCACAACATCCACAAAGACTCCAAATTATCGATCAATAACTAGGGCAAATGGGCGCACGCGTTTAGCGACCAGCCATGCACATCATTTGGGTTCACTGATCCATTCGCTAGGAGGTGCCCCTCCTAACGCCTTTGCTTTGCTGTTAAGTGTCGTTGAAATGCAACGCACGCTTTCCCTTACTCAGCATGCTTTACCTCTAAGCTGTCAGCAAGTTGGCGCCGCTTAAGTACCCAGCGCGATGCATGGCCTCGGCCTCGTATCTCCTGATGTCTACACGGCTTACTTACTACCAAATACATATTCACTCCGCTATCATCGGGCATCTATTCGCAACTCAGGTTACCCATTACTTGGTAAAGCGTAACTGCTAGCTTCTAATAACCAGGACCACTGAATCATATTGTGCGACGCAGCGCATTTGCCTCGTATGTATTCATGCCCACTACCCTCTACTTCATGGTTCGCTTTTATGCTTTTCTGTAGATGTACATTTAACTTCACATGTAGCTACCACGTGCTTAGGGTGCGCTAGCTCTTCTCCCAGGAATGCGGGACCAGTTAAGCACCCAGCGTGATGCAGTGTCTCAGCTTCATATCTTCTTCATCTACTATTTGATAGTTGTCCTGTCATCTTTGATAATTCTCCTCACCTGAGGTATATCTAAATCTCACCATGTGTGCACTGTATCCTTCAACTTATGTTTATAATTACTCGGGAAGTACATAGCCACCTACTGGATTCTGTATTTTTTACATTTTCGTGTAAAGAACCAACTCGTATTAGATCTCAGTGCAATATTGTAAACCCGTTACAAAACTATTTTTGGTCAGTACCATCATTATGTAGCGAAAACGACACGACAGGGGGGTAGACCTTTATTGCACACCAAAAAAGGGCACATGAGGGTCTCACGCGCGCCATCGAATATCGACTAGATTTCCGTCCCACAACGCAACACAGGTACGGATGTTAGAGACGAGCCAGTCCTTTCGCCTCGGGAGCTCTGACTTGGAAGACCCGTCTTCCTGTTTTCGCTTAGATCTGCACTTCTCTGTACCCGAGTTGGATCGGCCAGGAGCCGTTCAAGAGCTCTCGACTTGCTTGTTCTGGGCTGTGTCAACCGGCTCGGTCCTGTGGGCTGCGCCAGCGGCGTATATGACTGATTTATTGCGCTGTCCACATATTCCCGCTCCGTAGTTCCGGGCCCAGGCTCGTCGCTAGCCGTCCTTCTCGATCCGCTCTCAGCTAGCTCCGAAGAGCTCCCCCTTGGCATTCTTGGAAGCGGCCCCTCTACACCCTACCCTCCTCGAGCACCTTACTTTCTCCCGTACCATGGTCGCAGGAGAGCAGCATTCACCCAACGTTTCACTCCTCCGCAATCGATTAAGAAGTTGCCTGCTTTCCGGTCGATAATGGTGTAGGGGCCTTCCCAGCGTTCCCTGAACTTGCTTGCGCCCGGCCCGTCATGATCCGGCCGATCGTTGTTCCGTAACTTGACTCGTTCTCCAATCGTGAATGGCCTCCATTTGTGAGCCTCATGCCTGGCGTCGTAATTTCGCTTATTACGCGCTTGTCGAGCTTTGGTTTCGCCTCTAGCTTTCCCTCGCAGTCGCTCTTGATGCCCAGCTGCATGTTTCCGCTCACCCTGGTTCAGTAGGCAAGTATCGAGCGCAATCCGTGGTTCTCTGCCGAACAGTAATTCGAATGGTGAGACCTTGGTGGTTGATTGCATGCTGGTCCGATACGCGATCAGAACATGAGGCAAAACATCTTCCCATGCCAACTTCGTGCAGTTCATCCACGTCCTCAATGTCCGGTTGAACCGCTCAGTCATGCCGTTGGTTTGTTGGTGGTACGGTGCAGTTCGCCGTCTCTGGCTGCCCCACTTGTCCAACACTGCCTTAAACGCTTTTGACTCAAAGCAGGGCCCTTGGTCCGTGATGATACACTGTGGGATCCCATACCTTGCAGGCACATTGAATTCGAATACTAGCGACACTGTCTTGCCTGTTTGGTCCTTGACTGGTATGGCTTCCACCCATCGAGTGAAGTGGTCAATCATTACTAGAATGTATCTGTTTTCGGTTCGACTCACTGGTAAGGGTCCAAAGACGTCCAGTCCCCGACACTGAAGTGGCTCACCAACCTCCATCGATCGCATCGGCGATCTCGGGGACTCCATCTCCCGACTCGTTTGGCAGTTTGGGCACCCCCGAATGTACGCCGCGACGTCCTTCCTCATGGTTGGCCAAAACACTCGCCTCCGCAGCAATTCAAAGACTCGCTCGAATCCCATATGGGCACCATCATGAGTTATACGCGTCACACGTTCTCGTTGATTTGGTGGAACTAAAGGCACTTTCCGTCCGTCTATCGCCACCACCACGTTATCGTTTTCGACCTTCAGCCTGTCCCAGACCTTGAGGAGTTCCTCCACCTCTTCCGATGTGGCCTCCGGTTTGGTACCAGCCTGCAAGTGAGAGCACAACACATTCACGAATTCATCTGTCCTCTGATCTCCCAGCAGGTTCCTCTCCCCCATCGCGATCGCACGCACCGGTATGGCATTGTCTGGCATGATGTCGTCCAAACACGGGCGTGACAACATATCTGGCAATACATTCTGCGTTCCATCCACATGCTCAATGGTGAAGTTGAATTCCTGCAATCGGTAGGCCCATCGCGCAAGCCGTCCCCGCGGGTCTTTCGCCGTCATCAACCACGAGAGCGGTTTGTGGTCAGTGACGACCCGGAATTCATTCTCCAGTAAGTAATTTCTCCACTTCTCTAACGCCTACATGATGGCCAAGCATTCTTTCTTCGTTGTTGAATACTTCTTTTCCGCCCCCGTCAGCACTCTGCTCGCGTACTTCATTACCTCAGCCGGTTGAGATAAAACCGCCCCGATTGCCACGTTGCTTGCGTCGACAGCCACAGTGAACCTCTCACCAGGATTGGGTAGCCGTAGACATGTCGAGGCTTCTGCTTGCATGCCTTTAGATGGTCAAAGGCTTGATCCGCTTCAGCTGTCCACACGAACGGCACGTCCTTGCGAAGCAGCTTTAACAACCGGCTGACCTTCTCTGCGAACTGGGGCACAAACTTTGAATCATATGCCACCACTCCCAAGAACGAACGGAGCTGACGCTTGGATTTTGATTTTGCGAAACACTTGATCGTCTCGCGTTTCTCCGGAAGTGGATGGACTTGACCATTGCCCACGATGTGACCCAAGCATACAATTGACTTTTGGGCAATCTGCGACTTTTTACGACTGAGTTTCAGACAAGCTTCGTCCAGTCTCTGCAGTACTGCTCCAAGTCTGGTCACATGTTCCTGTTCCGTCTCAGAGAAGACGATGATGTCATCATCATAAACAACCACGCCTTGCAGGTTCGTCAGGACCACCAGCAACAAACGCCTGAATGTAGCTGGGGCGTTGCAAAATCCAAACGGCATTCTCAAAAACTCATACTGCTGTCCATTGACACTGAAAGCCGTCTTGTGGCGATCTTCTTCTGCGACCGGCAGTTGCCAATATCCCGAGCGGAGATCAATCAGAGATATCTGCTTGGCACTGTGAAGGCTTGAGAGAATCTCTTCCATCTGAGGCATCGGGAATGCATCCTTCACAGTCACCCTGTTTAGTTCTCTGAAATAGATGCAAAATCGATAGGTTCCGTCAGCCTTCTTCGTCAATAGCACGGGTGATGAATACGGGCTGTGCGTTCGCCAGATGATTTCTTTCGATTCCATCTCGGTCACCTGCTTCTGTATCTCAACCAGGGTGTTCTGTGGAATTCGTCTGAAGATTGGCTTGCATTGTCCTCCTGGGATCAACGGTTTTCGGTGTTCAACCCAATTGCAAGATCCGTAATCATCTTCCGCGTCTGTGAATAAGTGGGCATACCTGCTCAGTACCTTGCGTATTGCACGGTTCTGACAATCATGCATGGCTTTGAGGGCACCAACCCGGTCGGTTCTTCCCTTGTTTATCTCGATCGTCTCGTCAGCCACGATCACCACGTCGTTTCTCAGGTCAATTGTGACACCGAGCCGTTTCAGAATGTCGGTTCCGATGATGGTTTCGGTCGTCTCCTCCACGATGAACATGCCATGACGGATGAGCGTTTCTCCTATCCTGATGCGTAACCGCTGCGTGCCCGTCTCTTTCAAAGAATGCCCGCCGACCGTCTGCATCGTGATTGAAGATGGGTTTACTGGAACCCCGTTGAACCTCTTCGTAATTGACACTGCCGCTCCTGTGGCTACTATGGCTCGGACAGACACACCTTCTATAGTTACCTGGAGGACTGGTACTCGCCACCGACTCGGCATGGATAGAGAGAAACAATGGGGCACATTGACGTTAGTGCAGAATCGCGCCACACAACCACTCTGGTTGCATCGGAAACAGCGGCGACCGTTCCGGATTATCCGTACACTGCGTTGTGAAGTGGTGCTTGAAGACTCTATCGACAACAGCTGCTCCACCATTTCGGATAGGCGATTTACTTTCTGTTCCAACTCAGCATGCTGGATGCTTCTCACTGTCACTCGTTCTGACAAATTCTTGGCGACCGTCACCAGATCCAACGCTTTACTGTCTCCCACCAGCGACGCCAATTTCACCTGATCACGGAGTGCATCGGGCAGACTTCGGATAAACTGCTGTTTCAGTAGGCGCTCTCTTGCGTTGCCCTCTAACTCGGGGAGCTCAATCGTTAGATGTCTGTCCAGCTGCTGGAAAAATACCATTAACTCCTCCTGTTCGTCCCATCTGGCTGCGTGAAATCGTTGCAGTGCTCGTTCTCTCTCCAGATCCTTCCCAAATTCTGCACACAAGGCAGCCCTCATCTCAGCGAACGAACAGCCGGGTTTGGCCTCCCGAGTGAGTAAATACACCGCCTTGGCTCGTCCACTCAATCGTGTGCCCAAAGCAATTAGCAAATTTGCATCCCCCCTCACACCCGTGCAAGCCGCAATTCCGTCGAACTCATCGAGCCACGCCTCCACGTCACCGGCCGCAAATTGCTCCAACCGGGTCAACTCCATCGCGAATGGTCACGGCACCAGTGTAGCGAAAACGACACGACAGGGGGGTAGACCTTTATTGCACACCAAAAAAGGGCACATGAGGGTCTCGCGCGCGCCATCGAATATCGACTAGATTTCCGTCCCACAACGCAACACAGGTACGGATGTTAGAGACGAGCCAGTCCTTTCGCCTCGGGAGCTCTGACTTGGAAGACCCGTCTTCCTGTTTTCGCCTCGATCTGCACTTCTCTGTACCCGAGTTGGATCGGCCAGGAGTCGTTCGAGAGCTCTCGACTTGCTTGTTCTGGGCTGTGTCAATCGGCTCGGCCTCGGTCCTGTGACTGATTTATTGCGCTGTCCACATATTCCCGCTCCGTAGTTCCGGGCCCAGGCTCGTCGCTAGCCGTCCTTCTCGATCCGCTCTCAGCTAGCTCCGAAGAGCTCCCCCTTGGCATTCTTGGAAGCGGCCCCTCTACAATTATGTCCATCATTTTCACATTGAGGCACCGTTAATACACCTGCATCATGCTAGTCAGGTTCCTTGATATAAATATTTGGCACATTTTCTCTTTTCGCTAATCTGAAGGATGAAACGATTAACAAGGAATATTATCCACGGAGGACCTGACAGCAACCCACCTGGTACGTGGATCATCAGAAATGAGGCCTGGGCAACCTGACAGTATACTGCCCACGCCATACAATTCATTTCGCTTCAAACCGTTTCTCGATGCTCTGGCAACCGCAGAAGATAATCAACGGTGCCCTATCTGCTGCATCGAGCAGAGTGGACAGGGGTTTGGATGCTACTGCTCGAGCTTTTCCATTTTCTTATTCCCCCTCTCACGCTTTTTCTACCTTACCGTCCCATTCCAGCTTCACATTTATCCCTCCCTGTTTTCAACACCCATTGCTTGGCCCTACCCCACATTGCTTTGCTAGGCTTTTACCTTCTATACCATTTTACACGCATATTAGCGTATTGTACCAAGCTTTTAGCGTGGTTCATTTTCAAAATCGCGTGCGGTACTTTCAAGTTGGCGAGGATGAGAACGCTGTTTTGGCGTCCATGACAATCTCATTGGTCCTGAGATGTAAACCAATGGGACACCGGTTAGAAGCCGCCAGCATAAGCGACCGACAGTCCAATGAAAGTGGTCGAGCACGACCTTCCGTTCTGCCCTGATGCCCCTCTGAAGTAAACCTCGATGATTGGTCTCAAATCTGAAACCAACCAATAGGTAAATTGTGATGCTTGTCAAAGGAGGAGAGCCTAGCCACCACATTATCCGAGGATTAAGACGCAACCAGTGTGGACAGACATATTAACCAGCACACGTCGGCCGGTGGCCGAGTGGTCTGCACGTTTGCTTTGCAACCATAAGGTCACCGGTTCGAATCCGCGTAGGGGTGGGCGTCCTCGCGGTATACTCAGCCCGCGCGCGACTGTTGGTGGTCGCGCGGCAGCGAAGCGCCGTTACGGCGTATAAGCTGACACATTTCATTCATTTTCACACGAAACGGTCTATGGCGATCACTGGCGGCTATCTAATGGTGGCTTATGCAGCGGCCTAACCATGGTGGCGTAGACAGGCAACCATCTGACTCGTATAGCACAGTACAGCAATGGCTGCTAGGCGGTTAGACAATTGTGTGCAAATGTCATTGTAACGATCATGGGGGACATAGTTCCCACAGAAGTTAGTAGACCAACGTGAAGCTGAACAACGAAAATTCTAAGGTTGCTTAATTCGATCACAGTTGATGACTCAACAAAAAGTAATAGGATTCCAAGTGTGGCGTTGACACGACGTCTGGGAGTGTTCCTTTGTCTCCGGTGTGCTCGTCGTTGGGAGGACTTCGCTTGTAGACAAGCCTCTACAAGACAGCAGCTCTTCTTTCTTCATGAATGTCTGAGAAAAGACATTCTTCCTCGCAGTATCAGATACAGACCGCCGATTGATCACCCTCAAGCGTGGACTGCTGCTCGACAATTCGGGAGACGTATGATACGCTTAATGATCACCGACGCTCACAATCGTCTCAGAAAATATGACAGAAGTATGAACGAACATCGGTCTAGCTGCCTTCAAGTCGTTGGACAACAATTAACAGAACAACTAGAATCTGCAATACAACGTCGGGTAGCAAACACCAGGACGAAAAAGCATAATGCGCTTCTCGATAAGTTATCAAAATTGACGTCTCCTAAAGATGAAAATATCAGTGACGGCTGGATTAGAAATCTTTCCAACCGACCAATCAACGATGCCGAAAAGCAAGTCCTCATCAAGGGATTAAACTACAACTACAGAGATGCAACGGCTACCGACTTCTTAGCAGCATTCGAAAGCGTCCTACAATCCAATGGATTAGACGAAGAGACTCAGAAGCAAATAAGACACACAATTGTTCCTGCTATAACGCACAACAAGCAATACAACGCCTTAACCAGACAAGAAAAAGAGGCAATGAATACCCTGAAGTCTGATGAAACAATCATTATCCTACCAGCTGACAAGGGACGAATGAGTGTCATAATGAATAGAGAGGATTACATTGAGAAGGCTACACGTCTCTTGAATGACACAACAACCTACAGGTGCATCGACACCGATCCAACTTCGCAGCTGACAAACAAAGTAAACAAAACATTGAAGCAACTTCAGGAACTGAAGCAAATCACGAAAGAAGAGCGCGACAGGATGAGAGCCCGCGACTCGAACATCGCGCAATTCTACGGACTCCCAAAGGTGCACAAAGATAATGCACCGTTGCGGCCTATCGTGTCTCTCCCTGGAACACCCACCTACAACCTGGCGAAAGAAATGTGGAGACGCCTCAAACATTTAACCTATGGATCGCAATATTCCATAACCAATGCCCAGCAGTTTCTGCAAAAGATCAAAGACCTGCGAGTAGATAATGATGAAACAATGATATCATTCGACGTGACTGCACTCTTCACGTCTGTCAACTTGCAGACAGCAATAGCGGTCATCACGGAACGGCTGAAGGTCAGTGAACAACAAATCGGTAAAATGACGACCGAAAATGTATGTAAACTACTCCACTTGTGTTTGTCGACCCACTTCTCATTCAATGGAAAGATTTACGAGCAATTGAAAGGCGCACCAATGGGATCACCTGTGTCAGGGCTCATCGCAGAGATGGTTATGCAGAAATTGGAGGAGGAGGTACTACCACTCATCAATCCGAAACTGTGGGTTCGGTATGTGGACGACACTTTTGTGATAATCAGACGCAACCAAATAACAGTCGCACAACAGCTATTGAATAACGCCATGGAAGGGATCCAATTTACAATGGAACTGGAGAAGGAAAGGCAGCTCCCTTTCTTGGATGTATTAGTAACAAGAACTATGGAAGGCGAGCTGCAAACATCGGTCTACAGAAAAGGCACACACACAGACCAAATTCTGAACTTTAACAGCAACCACCCGAAATGCCACAAAGTAAGCTGTGTGCGGACACTGTTTCGCAGAGTGCAAACACACTGTAGTACCACAGAAGCAAAGCAAAAGGAAGAAAAACACCTACTTAAATGTTTCCAACTCAACGGATACCCACGAAGCTTCATCCGAAGGTGTCTGCATCACAACAACGTCAACATACAGCCTACAACAACAACAACAGCAGCAGCGGCAACAACAAACACAACAACAACGACAACGGAGAAACGGGTTGTTCTGCCTTATATGAAGAACATATCGGAAATGGCAGCCAGACTATTCAAACAGCATCATCTCATCGTAGCACACAAACCAACTGCCACGTTGAGAAAATTCTCTGTCAAAACCAAAAGAAAAACTGCAGGCACATGAACAACGCAATGTGGTATACAAAATACCTTGCCGAGATTGCGAAAGGGATTATGTTGGCCAAACGGGAAGAAAATTGGTAACAAGGATACAAGAACATAAGAGAGCCTGTATAAAGCATTATGCATCGTCGCTAGTTTCAATGCATGTAGATGAAGAAGGACATAGCTTCGATTGGAGCAAAGCAGAAGTCCTGGCACGGGGTGAAACAAGAAAAGAAAGAGAATTCTTGGAAGCTTGGTTCTCAACGAAACATTCAATCAACATGCGCGTGGACATCGATTCAATATACGAACCACTACGACAGAAAGAAATAAAGAACCTTTTGTCACGCGGTTTGAGGCAGAACAACTCGGGCGCCGACTTTAGCCTTGGGGAAAGTGGGTAGAGGTCACGGGACCTAAATCGACACTGCCACGTTCAAAGTCACCTGCAGGTCGATCATGGAGGGAGGATTCATTTAGTAAGCTTGTACGCTACATATCACTGCACTGAGGATGCCACCTCGCATGGTGGTGAAACGTTTGCGAGAAAACCGCCAAGCTCGGAGAACAAATGAACAATTGATTCATCAAGCCGAAAAACCAGTATTCAGGTGAGTACTTGGAACAGATAGACAATGTTGTCTCAACCACGGGCGTTCCTACAATATGTTTGCAATCATTTACAAAGGCAACCGCGCCCAGTAAGCCTGCTATGGATCACTGTTTCAGCTAGTCTTAGAAGCATTCATGTATGCACGCCGTGACACAGGTTGTTAGCGACTTAGCAACTACTGGGAACATTTTGTCATTGGAAAGTAGGTAATTCCGGAGACGTTGTTGTAGGAGGAAAATTTCTCCAAACTCTATGCTTCCTCTCCGTAGGCAATGCTCGTAGACACCTCATATCAGGGCCGTAGGGTCACTTGAAATTTAAAGCTTATCAATCACTTGGAAGTGAAGGGTAAATATATTGTTGAAACGCAGGATTGATATGCATCTTACGACCTTAACATAACGGTAGGACCATGGGTCCTGTAGCGGTAACTGATTACCGAAGTGGCCCACAGGTGTGGCGACGAACAAACACTCACTAATGTCGTGTCACCGCCACACTAGGAACCCTCCTCTCTGGAACAATGGCTACAGATGCAATGATGAGCTTACCTACGCAGCGACCTTGATCTTAGTATACAATGCGCCGACTACCTAAGCAATACATATCTACGCTATTCACCTGAGTGCACGGCCAACTGAAAAAACACAACACGAGAAATTTGTAGCTGTAAAGCTTTTTAAAAATTCTATTTGCCAAGTTCTAGCTTTACCTCCTTCATACGAATTATTGCATTGTTTCCGATCACCTCACACTGCCTTAACAATCACACGCACATCCTAAGCGTAATCGCACGCCTATCGATTCTATCAGATTGCTCGCAGAGGCACGACTACACTATGCATACCGCATCACGTGTGGCCAGATAGGCTAACGAGCAAGGAAGGCAACTTGCATTCAACCCGTAAGCCTACAAAGGTTCCCTTCCAACAGGGTTGCAGCCAATCCGCTTCCTATCACTACTCAATTAGTTGTCATCACGCTCGTGTAAGCCTTCAAAGCTCCTCTTACAACAGGCTGCAAACGTTACAACCTCAAAAAAGCCACCAATCCACTTCTTATTACCACTCACAGATTTCCTCTCGCCCCCGTGCTAGTGAAACCTCCTTACGCCAGATTGGCAGCATGAGCAATCACGTACTATGTCTCCCATTGGCTGATCATCCTTGACACGACGACGAAACCGCTGGTTAACCAGTACTATCAATCACTTGCTGTACTGTTACCTGTTCTGTGACCTGGACCACATTGGTCCGCTGCGTATCACGCGGTGCACTTTGGGGTCGAGTCTGTGGCCACACCAAAGGGAAGACTAACAAGTGTGACACTGTGCGCGCGTGCAGTCGTATGGACGCTTTCAATCATGTCGATTGGACGGTGTGAATACAGAGAGGCGCGCTTTGGTGCGGCACAGAAGTTGCTGGTACTTTTAAACAAGAGCATATTTTGGAACGATTGTTTTGTTTAAAACTACCTACAGGCTGGTAGTGGGCTTGCAACTTCGCTGTACCATTCACTCCGTTTGTCGGTCGCCTGTCTGTTGATCGCAATCGGTGTATCAGCACACTTCAATGGTGTCAAGGATGATCAGCCAATGGGAGACATAGTACGTGATTGGTCATGCTGCCAATCTGGCGTAAGGAGGTTTCACTAGCACGGGGGCGAGAGGAAATCTGTGAGTGGTAATAAGAAGCGGATTGGTGGCTTTTTGAGGTTGTAACGTTTGCAGCCTGTTGTAAGAGGGGCTTTGAAGGCTTACACGAGCGTGATGACAACTAATTGAGTAGTGATAGGAAGCGGATTGGCTGCAACCCTGTTGGAAGGGAACCTTTGTAGGCTTACGGGTTGAATGCAAGTTGCCTTCCTTGCTCGCTAGCCTATCTGGCCACACGTGATGCGGTATGCATAGTGTAATCGTGCCACTGCGAGCAATCTGGAGAATCGATAGGTGTGCGACTACGCTTAGGATGTGCGTGTGATTGTTAAGGCAGTGTGAGGTAATCGGAAACAATGCAATAATTCGTATGAAGGAGGTAAAGCTAGAACTTGGCAAATAGAATTTTTAAAAAGCTTTACAGCTACAAATTTCTCGTGCTGTGTTTTTTCAGTTGGCCGTACACTCATGTGAATAGCGTAGATAGGTATTGCTTATGTAGTCGGCGCATTGTATACTAAGATCAAGTTCGCTGCGTAGGTAAGATCATCATTGCATCTGTAGCCATTGTTCCAGAGAGGAGGGTTCCTAGTGTGGCGGTGACACGACATTAGTGAGTGTTCGTTCGTCGCCACACCTGTGGGCCACTTCGGTAATCAGTTACCGCTACAGGACCCATGGTCCTGCCGTTATGTTAAGGTCGTAAGATGCATGTCAATCCTGCGTTTCAACATGATATTTACCCTTCACTTCCAAGTGATTGATAAGCTTTAAATCTCAAGTGACCCTACGGCCCTGATATGAGGTGCCTACGAGCATTGCATACGCATAGTAAGCATAGAGTTTGGAGAAATTTTCCTCCTTCAACAACGTCTCCGGAATTACCTACTTTCCAATGACAAAATGTTTCCCAGTAGTTGCTAAGTCGCTAACAACCTGTGTCACGGCGTGCATACATGAATGCTTCTAAGACTAGCTGAAACAGTGATCCATAGCAGGCTTAGTGGGCGCGGTTGCCTTTGTAAATGATTGCAAACACATTGTAGGAACGCCCGTGGGTGAGACAACAGTGTTTATCTGTTCCAAGTACTCACCTGAAGTACCAGAGTAACATGTCTGCGTCGCCACTAATCATAAGTCTTGCGTTCTTTCTAGCAGGACGATGTGGCATGTATAAACACCGTAGTCATTGTGGCCCCTTTAAGTGTTACTTTGTTGAGTAATGCCGATTTCTTGAGGAGAGCATGCCAATCCATTGACGTAATAGGGAGGTTCCATCTGCATTGACTGTGCTTATAATGGTTCAATTTGGAGAGCCACTTGTTAAAGCGTCTCAACACGTATGGGCGATCATATGGAAGTGAAGCCTAATTATCCTAAGAATACATAGGTTCCTATGACTTTTACCTAACGCCATACATGGAGACACTGAAGTGGTAACTGACTAACAAAGTCTCCCATGGGTATGGAGACAAACGAACACTCACTGACGTCGTGTCAACGCCACACTTGGAATCCTATTATTTTTTGTTGAGTCATCAACTGTGATCGAATTAAGCAACCTTAGAATTTTCGTTGTTCAGCTTCAGGTTGGTCTACTAACTTCTGTGGGAACTATGTCCCCCATGATCGTTGCAATGACATTCGCACACAATTGTCTAACCGCCTAGCAGCCATTGCTGTACTGTGGAATACGAGTTAGATGGTTGCCTGTCTACGCCACCATGGTTAGGCCGCTGAATAAGCCACCATTAGGTAGCCGCCAGTGATCGCCATAGACCGCTTCGTGTGCTGGTTAATATGTCTGTCCACACTGGTTACGTCTTAAGCCTCGGATAATGTGGTGGCTAGGATCTCCTCCTTTGACAAGCATCACAATTTACCTATTGGTCGGTTTCAGATTTGAGACCAATCATCGAGGTTTACTTCAGAGGGGCATCAGGGCAGAACGGAAGGTGGTGCTCGACCACTTTCATTGGACTGTCTGTCGCTTATGCTGGCGGCTTCTAACCGGTGTCCCATTGGTTTACGTCCCATGACCAATGAGAGTGTCAAGGACGCCAAAACAGCGTTCTCAGCCTCGCTAACTTGAAAGTACCGCACGCGCTTTCGAAAATGAACCACGCTAAAAGCTTGGTACAATACGCTAATATGCGTGTATAATGGTATAGTTACAACTCACATGTCAACGCGGAGCGTCATTCTTATCCTGTCGACAAGCCCATATTCAACCAAGCGGCCAAGCCCAGTTCATCGACATCCATTTGGAGCTCTCGATCATCCTTTGAATTGGCACGCCTCAATGTACGCACATTCCTTCGGATCGGTCAACATGCGGCAATTGCTCGAACATTAGAGTCCCTCACGATCTATATCTGCTGCTTATCAGAGACCCGCCTTTAAGACTCGAGCTCTGTGCTCACTTTACCATCCCCTTCAGTTGACACCAGCAGCACTTTCTCATTGCGCCTATCCGGGGACGATGCAGCTTCGAGCACCGGCCAAGCCGGTGTTGGTATTGCCCTGAGTCCCCGTGCTGAAGCTGCTCTGGTTGATTGGATCCCAATCAGTAGCCGGATGTGTGCGGTCCGATTGGCTGGCTCGTTCAAAGCTTCGAAGTCGCGTGGGACTAACATGTGTCTGTTCGTCATTTCTGCCTATGCACCAACAAACTGTAGCGATGATTCGGTGAAAGACGGCTCCTATCGCTAATTGAGTGAGCTTCTTCGCCACAGCAGCAGCTCGGACACTGTTGTGCTGCTTGGGGATCTGAACGCTCAAGTTGGAAAATTATCCACTGTTGAACTGCATCTGGGCGGCCAACTTGGTATAGGCTCCCGTAATGATAACGGTGAGCGGTTACTTCATTTGTGTGAAGATGCTCGCTTATTTCTTGCGAGCACTAATTTCCGACACAGCACCCGCCGGAAGGTGACCTGTCGCCCACCAGCCTCGAACCAGCTATGGACGCAAATCGACCACATTGTGATAATTTACCGATGGAGAGGTTGCGTCCAGAACTGTCGTTGGATTTGGAGCGCAAGTGTGGACACCGACCATGCACTTGTATGTGCTGACCTGCTTTTGCGTTTTGGCGGACGCCCACGGCGACGTTGTGAGTGTATTGACACCAGCTAACTGGCGAAGCCAGCTGTTCTGAATGCCGATCAAAGTCCGCCATCATGCGAGTTGAATAAGCGCTCAGTGGATGCAGTTGAAGTTCACTGTTCTCACATTCACCAGTCCTTATTAGAAGCAGGCAAATCCTCATGTGGTAAGTCTAATCGCCAACATGGACATTGGGTTACTTCACAGTCTCTAGAACTTATCGATGCTCACCGGCATTTTCCGGTTGGAAGCGGACACAATGGAACTCGAAACGAGCTCCGGGAAAAACTCCGTGCTAGCCTGCAAAGAGACCGCGAATCCTGGTGGTCTCATCGTGCATCAGAAATGGAATGGTCGCTGCAATTGGTAACCATCGTAAGTTATTCCTACCGATACGAGAAACGGCAACAGGAGACCTGATGTTAGTGAAACTAAACGTGACGAGAGTGGACAACCTATCCACAACTTGTCAAAACGCTTGGTGCATTGGTCTGAACACTGCAAGGCAATCTAATTGGTCGGAATTGTTAGAATTCTCGCCAACCCTTGATCGCCCAGCTCCTTGGGCTGTCCCATCGGATCCATGCTATCGCTCAAAAATGGAACGTGAGATCGCAATGTTGAAGTTAAATAAAGCCACGGGACCAAATGATCTTCCTCCAGTCCTCTTCAAATTTGAGGAACCTGCTGTGGTGGATGATTTATACGAGCTACTAGTGAAACTGTGGAAGCAGGAAACTGTCCCAACCGACTGGAGCCGCTTTGTCATAGTCCCTATTTTCAAGGGAGGCTCACGATCAGAATGCGGCAACCATAGAGGAAGCAGTTTGATCTCCATCGCGTGCAAATTGCTTGCCTCTGTCATCCCTCACAGACTGACTTGCACTTGTGGAAGCCATATTCGTGAAGAGCAAGCCGGGTTTCATCGTGGTCGTGGCTTCATTGACCAGATCTTCACTTCGGGTAAATTATTGGAGCACCGTCACATAGATTGGCCGCCCACCGTCTTCGTGTTCCTTGATATCAATTGTGCATTCAATTAGGTGGATAGACGTGCACTTTGGGACTGTCTACTCAGGAAAGGTGTACGTGAAAAATATGTAAATATTATTGGATCATTATACGCGCGTCGATCAGGCAGAGGGAGTGCTTACAGCAAGCTGTCGTCGCCCTTTAATGTCTCCAGCGGTGTGAGACAAGGATGCCCGCTGTCACCTTTCCCCCTCAACTTCGCTATGGACGAAGTCATGGAAATCGCGTTCACAGGACACGACTTAGAAGGTATGAATCTGCTCTTCGGAGGACGACTTCTTGACTTGGTGTATACTAACGATATTGCCCTAATCTGTGACAGCTCCCAGACGTGCCAAGCGGCACCGGACAGATTCGCGCTGACTGTCAGCCGCTTTAGGCTTTGGTTTGCACCACAGAAGTGCAAAGCCTTCCTCCAAGATTGGCCTGGACCGCATCCTTCGCTGACCCTAGATGGGCATCAGCTTGAAGTCGTTCAAAAATTCAGTTACTTGGGAAGTTGTATAGGCGCCCGTAGGATTGAATATGAGATCACGAATCGTATAGCAAACCTCGAGGCACTTTTGCTTACCTTCGCCACTTATGGCCCCGGCTCGACATCACTCTTGCCCTGAAGTATGGAGTGTACAATGCAGCGGTACGTTTGATCCTACTGTACGGTTGTGAAATCCGACCCCTTAGATCAGGGGAGATAAAGTGCCTAGTTTCGTTCGACCACCGGTGCCTTCACAATTTCCCTCACATCGGGTGGGAACGCGGCGTGAGCAACGAGCATGTTCGACGCCTTGTTTACGGCACAGAAATCGGAACTGAACCGCTCAGCACCGTTCTTTCAAGCACCAGGCTCCGATGGCTCAGTCGCGCATTACGCGTGCCAACCCACGGGCTCCCGCGACATGCGTTGTTTGCGCCCCGGTGGTGTGAATGGAAGAAGAGGAGAGTTGTCCAAGCGATGATTTGCTCGAGAGAAATAAAGGCCCTCATATCGCAGCTGGCCTCAGTTGGAGCGTCTCGGCTCTCTGGTTGGGGTCCGATAGACGATGAACACTTATGCCTGGATACATTTGCTGATATGGCTAGGAGGCCACCTCAGTGGCGTTCGTGCTGAGTTACTTTGTCCCACCTCATGCCTCTTAGCCTCCACTTCCAACCACGATGTCATTAGTTAGCAATTTATAATTTTGTATAGTAATTTTTTCTGCTGTATTGCCCGCAGGTAGCTTACGGGAACGATGCCCATCCGTTCCCGGTAACACAGCTGGCTCGCACCTGTTGCATTTTATTCCCTTTTTTCTTTATTTAATGCGGCGCAGTAGCTGAGTTGTTTCTAACCTCTAGCTAACGTGTATAGTGTGTGTGTGTGTGTGTGTGTGTGTGTGTGTGTGTGTGTGTGTGTATGAGTGTAAATCATCCGCCTGGACGTGGACGCGCGAACATACCATTAACTCTAAGCTCTTAGCAACCTGCGCAGTGCTCTAGCTGCATTCCCATGATTGTACTATATTTTCATCCACTATCGCCGGCCTCAATCTTCTACGGTTTACTCTGACTAAGCCACTCGGTCAGCAAACGGAAGATATTGTGTACAGTTGACTGCAAATGACTGCGAAATAAATAGCTCAGAATGCATCCTTACCAGTGACACTGAGCACTCTGGTAACTACAAACTCAGTGGGTGATTTTACGACGCGCGATATTGACTGATTCTACCATACCACCCCAACCAAACCTCTACAATTCGTCCTAGCCATCACCATCCTTGGCCGGTCAAGCATATCCTAACGCCCAAGAGAAATGATAACATTTTAGACCTCATCTTTACGCTTGGCATCTCAGCTGAGACTGTTAGCCTAATCAACATGCTGGCAGGCAGCGATCACAACAAGATGGCTCTAAACCTCCCGCCGCTAGCGGTGTTGCACCACGAAAACCGTGAGCTTACCACCGACCATACCGCAAAGTGTATTGAGCCATCTTCGCAATCCAACTAGGATAAGCCCTCTGTGATTGGTATCACCTTATGCGAGACACGTAAGAGGCAACCGATATCCTCTACGCTAACTTCAGTAACTATCAATGCGCGCTTTCCGCATCACGCCCTATGTGCCTTCTTGGTTAAACAAGGATTAACGGCGTATGCAGTATGGAACGAAACCTAAGGGAACGGGCAACCGTTACTGGAAAAGTCATGATATCACCCCCTGTTTAAACTTTGCCACATATTAACCCAAATTAAAATGAAAGGTACTGAGGAACACCGAAATGAGGAACAAAATGTCCACTCTGCTGCAACTTATGGGCCTTCCAGATAGAAGGACTTAACTGCGATTATGGACCTCTTGATGTCAAGTACCCTGACTTCAATTGAACTTAGTTTGTCATTTGTAGGTGCCTTAAATGGTACTAACGGTTGTGCGCGACCGTTGTCATTGAATGCTGAACAGTAGTGATGGTCCATGGTAGATTGCGGATAACGAAACAGAAGTTTGACATGTCCCGCCGGATGATCAGTTAAATGTGAGCAAAATAAAGGCAAGAATGGCAATAGGAAATAGTGAACAACTGCAAATTGCGAACTTGCCGATTACAGGTGGAAGACGTCACTATCCTGTCTACACACTTGTCCTCTGAGCGTCCGTGCAGTGACCCGACTAGAAATTTTTGAACGCAAAGTGGACACTTAGATAAAAGGCGCGAGAAAAAGGGTTTGAAATACATACTAACCGGGGCGCGCTGTAGCAACTACTTATTCCATGTTAGATACGTGCGAAAGCACTACTGGTGTTACCAGGCGCTAACGTCATGGTGGAGAAACATGGTGTTTAGAGTAGTTGATAGTATATTGTCATTATTTGTAACTCACACGATTTGTTCACTAACCGAACAACCTGGAACCGGATCAGTGTGGGCATTTACGCGATTCTCGTCATGTTGTAACTAGCGGCAAATGTTGAATATCACGAAGTATTCCTGGCCTGCAGCAAATGGCTTGCGCATGACGGCGTCGGAAGCTATGTATTTATTTATTCGTATCGTCACTTACCGATGATAGCCCTAGTGAAATGAGGTTCCGCGAGGCGGTATCTGTGGTTTACGCCACTCAAATTGATTTTGCATGCAAGATCTTTGGTCATTGTTGTGCTCATGACATTGCGCGTCGGTTCGGTGAGTGTATTCTTTCCAACCTGCAAGAAGTAGGTTACCTTTTCGTAGTATAAACGCATTATCATTTGGACTATGAGTTAGCGGTTTTCCAGTTTAGCATTCAACACTTGCATGTCTGTACCAGTGTCCATTGGTAGAGTCGAGACCCCGACATTTTGACACGTCTGTGGTCGACTGAATACAAAGGACTGTCAACTTAATACGTTCAGCATGCATTACTACGCGCATGCACTTCATTTCACGCAGCAATTGTACCAGTACAGCGGAAACACAATAATAAGCATGAAGTAGTATTATGCTTGCCTTTACAGTCGCGGATGCAACATTGCTCATTGCTCCTTCGAACAGATGATGAAGCACGTTAGGAGAAACACTGTAACATCAATTTAAAGCATAGCGACGGGTACCTGGTCCCACTGCTTTTCATCGATTGGTTGTTTTCTATGGAGGACAAAGTGGGCCTCCGTGACGCGTCACCGCCATAATTCAATCTCCGGCAACGGGGGTGAATAACAAACATGACGGTAATACGCGGGAACGATGTTGTTTCGTTGTTTTGGTGGCGGTTCGCAGTCGGGGAAAGTTATGGCGGTACCAAAAATAAATACAAGAGAAATTAGGGTGCATTATTCGTCTCACATGCTCCATTGGACAGGTGGCTTTACTATAGTGCAGTTCTGGGCTAACAATTAGCTTATCCTCAATCTGTTTGGCTTTAGCATAGTCATCTGACTACGGAGTACGGTGAGCTGAACTCAATGCCCACCGGTTGCTTGGTGACGTCGCACCTTGTAAACTGACGAGTAAGGTGGTGCAGGTTGATTATGCAGTAGCAGGCTTTGCAGCTGACATGAGGACAACTTGTGCCACATCAGCACTGTGCCACTGCGCGTGCAAAAGACGTGAGCCCCTGCAACCGCCGCATCATCGAATTCGATACCACGATACATCTATGATTGGTAATAACAGTAAGATAACAAAGGGATAAGAAAATGGCTAACGGGTGTAAAACACAAAATCACTTCCACGTATGTAGTATAGAATAAACACAACTCTCATTGCATGGTAAGGCAAGGCACTTGCAAGCGACTGTGGGAGCAGATATCCATCTTTCTGGCAGAAGACTTACGGTGCATATGTATATCGGAAAATCATTGGACTGCGTGACTTGTTTGAATGGTGGCTGTTGGTGACTGTAAACACGAACGCAAAGTCCAGTATCGCGTATGCCATGGACCGTACGCGGCCTATCATGCACAATAATGCCGTTGTTCGAATGTGGGTTATTAAAGTAAGCAACGGATCTTGGTTCGATGACGATGGAGCTAAGCAGACAGAGATGACATTGTTATGTCGACAACCACTACGGTTGAGTAGCTGGACTACACTTTTCCCGATTGATTACATCCATGACGCAATTGAATTGCTCCATAACGCTTTGCTTTGCATTTTAAGCCGATTAAACTTGCTCATTAGTGCAACTGATTTGCACCCGGTGTTATTTCTACGCACCAAGCGCGCGCAGTGACCTTGGTACTGAACTAACCCTTAGTCAAGTCAAGTCAAGTATGAGCTTTATGTCCCCATATGGGTGCATTTTCAACATTTTGCATTATCAACTGTAAATTTATCGATGAGTTATCACTAAAAATGTTAAGTTTACAAATGGGTAGAAAAATAAATAGGATGCGGATAGCGACCCCCTGTTGAGCGTTCTGTTTCATTGAAGTATATTGATCGAAGGAAGGCGATTCAAGATCGTTTTGGAGACACATCAGTTTACTATTTGGACTTCATCTGCTTTGATGTTCAAATACTTGTCATGTTTTAACCTAGTTACTTCGCACTCTAAATCCTTGCAGTGCACTATATGCGATGGGTGGACCCACATAGTTTGCTGTGGAGTCAGTCGTGAGTTGTACGAATTTCTCCTGCCGTCCAATCTTCCGAACTTATATTCCTTTTGCGATATGTGCCGCGTTACCATAAACAATAGACGATATCTTGACGGACTGCCTGCGCTCAGTCCGCTCTCCTCTCCTGCTCAAGCTGAGATGAAAATCACTGCTGTCTCGCTACCAACTTAATGCCTTATCTCATGTGCTTCTGGCGCAGCTGCCCAAGAGGGTAAATGCAGTGAAGCACCGTCAACCTCACCTAAAGTGACATCGGTGGTTGTTGACCAGAGCGAAGAGCCTAAGATCAAGACGTAGGCAGAAGTGGTGAAGGAAAAATTAGGACTTGTTGAACCTAAAAGCAGGGCGGGACTTAGGCTAAAATCCAAGCGGTCATCTCAATTGCAGTTGAATTTGGTTCTCGATAGCGTCGGTCAACTGGAGAAACAGCTTAATGATGCCTACGTGTTCGGAAGCCGAAGATCTATGAAAATGCGAACTCGCCATCTCGCGACCGCTGCCTTATCATCGCGTGTGCAGCCGAGTCCACCAAGTCCCCCCAACTGAAAGGATTGTGGATGACCAGGAGTACCTACAATGGATGATTTCTTTACTGTTCGAAGAAGGAAAACAAGGAATTAACATTGTTTCAGCTTTCCGCCTCGGCGAGATCCAGGAGGACTCCTCAGATATTTGTCCACTTAAAATTGTTTGTCAACATGATGAAGAGGTCCGTCGCATTCTTCGACATGCTCCGGGTCTTAAACTAAAACATTTTATGTGTTGCGAGGTCTTTCCCCGGAAGATGGAGTGAAAATGAAACAAGCGGTTGACGAACTCAGCTTCCAACGCGACAACGATGAGACAGATTTACATATTGTGGATTTTTGCGTATTCTGCAAAGGTACCAAAATTCGCTGGACACCACTTCTTGTCATACCCAGGCTTTAGAGGTGAAGAACGGATTGCGCGTAATTACCGCTAATGTGCGCAGTATTCGAAACAAAATCAACGAAATGCTTTTTTTGCCTCAGCGAATCATCCTGAAATAACGGCTTTCACCAAAACCTGGTTGTCCTCGGATATCCTGGACTCGGTGGTGCAGATCCACGGGTATCATCTCTGCTGGGCTGACCGCAAAGATAGGAGATCTGGTGGTGGTGTGATTCTGTACTGGAATGCAGACTTCAAGGCTCATCTAGTTGAAGCTATTTGCGGTGGTAATGGCGGTTTCGAAGCCCTGTGGTGCCGGGTTCATGATGGATGCAGATCCTTGATGGTCGGATTTGTCTTCTTAGCTCCATTGGGTTCCGGAGCTCGACTGCTAAATTGTATTAAAAAGCATAGTGTGGAAAAGGACTGTGTACTATTGCGAGACTTCAATACCCCAAGGGTTGACTGGGATTTGCTGCATTCTACTACTTCTTCAGCCGTTTTCGTTGCAGACTTTTTGAAAACCGTTCTCGACTCTAACCTATTTCAACATAAATAAATAAATACATAAATAAATTGTATATTCCTCGACTATGCGAGGAGCTGTTCTCTATAAGGAACAGATCAAATAATGGTACAACTTTTCCATGACATTTCATCAATACATTTTCAGAGATAAACATGGATGCAATTGCAAATTATGTTACACAGAGTAATCAGAATCGTTCTGCTATTTTTACCTGCCTCTGAATCAGGATTCTTTACAATCACATGATAGATATTTGGGCCGAGTGAAAAAAAATGTAATGAAAGGGGCTGTTGTCCGAAATGTTATGTGTATGCGTTTCAGAAATTTATTCAGACACCATGGATACCGTTTTCGAATGCGTTATCTAGGGACTGTGATGTCCCGAACATCTTAATCACGTTTTGGACGGTTAAATGCTTACTAATAGCAAGCTTAAAATTGCAAAGAGTATAGCATGTTCTGATATCACTTGGAAGTTTGTTCCAAATGTTTGAGTATTGGGTTAGAAAGAAACGTTCTCTGATTCTCGTAGAAAATTTTGGAATCATGACCTTTAGCTCTTTGTTACGTATTGGGTATCTGTTGTTTACAGTTATGTGAACACCGCTTTCAGGACTGCGAATTTGACAATTTATGATTCTGTAAAGAAAACATAGGTTCAGCTTCATTATCCGAAGCCAAACTGGGTCAAATCCAAGTGTATCGCATCGCTCCTTGTATGTCAACTTTGAGGAATATCCGCATAGCTTTTTCGTGAAGCGTCTCTGAACCCTCTCAAGAGCGTGCTGGTCAGACTTCCGTAGATTAGACTGTATCATTGAACAGTATTCCATACACGGCAATACATATGTTTTGTAAAGGGATATGCGAGATTCCGTGAGGTAAAAATGGTGGCAGATATAACCAATGGTCTTCATGGCTTTCGAAACTTGGAAGTCACAGTGTTCAGAAAAGTTAAACGTAACTGAATATCGCACGCCCAAGTCGCGAATTGTCCTGCATTGCGAGATATAGGCACCTTGTAGTAATAAACTGTCTGGCGGTACTTGGCATTTGTACGACAGAATATTACACTTGTCCACGGCAAATGACATCTGCCACAGTTGGCACCAGGAGTCAAGGGCAGATAGGTCATCCTGAATGAGACGTACGGCTTCCTGAGTATTTGCACGTGGTTGTGAGTAGATAACTTTAATGTCATCAGCAAAGATAAATGCAACACCATTTCTTATTCTCTGGAATATATCGTTAATATAAATTAGAAAAAGAAGTGGACCAAGAACACTCCCTTGAATCACTCCACTAGTGATTGCTTTCGGTGTAGAGAAATGGTCGCCTATGCGCACAAGCTGCTGTCTACCAATTAGATATGAAGACAGCCAAGAGAACATCGGTTCTCTAATGCCTATAGCCTTCAGTTTTTCCAGTAACCTTCTGTGAGGCACTCTATCAAAAGCTTTTTGCATATCCAGGAACAGGATTACGACACTGTTTCCGTTGTCAATGGCAGCCGTTGTGTGGTTTAAAAAGTCAGTCTGGCATGTTGCGCAGGATCGACCTTGCATGAAGCCGTGTTGCGAATTGCTGATAATGTTAGCTTTGTTCAAGAATATAAATAGTTCATCTTTTACTATCCTTTCCATTATTCTAGATATGATGGGTGTGTGATTTATGAGACGAAAGTTTTTAACCTAGTGGGCAGCGCCATTTTTATGTCGCGGGATAACAACAGAAGTTTTCCATTGAGTAGGGTATACTCCGTTGTTAAAAGAGAGTGTGAAGATGTTGAGCAAAAGCAGAAGGAAGTCACTACCACTGCGTTTTATTAAACATGGGGGTAGTCCATCAGGGCCTGCGCACGTTGAGGAGTATAAGCGAGCGACTTGACTAGTGATTTTCGCTATAGTGAATTCTACTGTGCATAGACCTTCATTATTTTGCGGCGTGATAAATGTTGGTGTGTCTGATGATTCAGTGAGCATTGATTCGGCAAAATAAGCACTGAAAGCTTCGCAGATATCATCTGGTGCGTCGTAGTATGTTCCATCAGACGTGGTGATAAAACTGAGATTGTCACTGCAACGCGAACCCCGGGCACGGAATAGTTTGGTTAGCTCAGCTGTTTTGCTAGGGCCATTCAGAGCTTTATACTCTTCTAGAATGAGAGTTTTGTCTCGTTGATGCCTCTGTTCTTCCACGAGCTTCGACTGCTGTAATAATAGCGCAAAGTCAGCAGTTAACTTGAATTTCTGACGAATCTTATGAAGCTTTCGCGCTGCCTTCAATGCCTTGCGATCGGATTTAGGTTTGATTTGGTAAGCACATTTTAGTGGTATTGCTGAATCGATGCAGAAGCCGATTATACTATAAAACAGGTCCGTCGCATGTTGAGGGCAAGAAGAGAGAAAGAATTTATCCCAATTCATCGAACGAACCAGGTCCTTGAATGAGTCCCAGTTGACAGAATTGAACAGACGATAATGCTTTGTTTTCTGTACATCGGCCATGCGTAGTCTTAGACAGCATTTGATTACGCGATGATCGCTCCCCGGAAATTCATCAAGAACGTTAACACTGATTGCAGGTATACCCAATGAAAAAATGAGATCCAGCGTACTTTCGCCTCTGGTAGGTCGAGAGACTTGTTGCTGCCAATCATTCATTTGGATACAGGAGATAAGATTGTGGTATTTCAAAGGAGCGGTTCCTATGGGCCATGAAATCGAAGGCAGATTGAAATCACCTCCAATAAGCTTATGTAAAAATGGTAGGCCAGCGGCGCATTCAAATGCAAGCGTCAAAAGTTCTAGGTCTTCTTGACTGCCGTTTGGCGCGTTGTATATACATCCCATAAGCAGCTGTTGCTGATTAACAGATATCGTCAGCCAGAGTGATTCCTGAACATTGTTCAATACTGGGTTATCGAATGTTGCTGCTGTGAGCGAGTTTTTTAGATAAATTACGCAGCCACCACCTCGACGACCAGGCCGATTCCTCATAAACTTGTTATATCCGAAAATAGTTAACTGAGTGTCAGACATGCCATCATGGCACCAAGATTCGGTTATAAATAATATATCAGGATTATTCACCAAAACAAACAAGCGTAGGGTGTGGATCTTAGAGTAAAGAGAGCGAATGTTTATATTGGTTGGACTGACCGTCGTATTCTCGATCTTGTGCTTTTCCCGGCGCAATCAGATGTTGCAGACATTACCAACATTTCGACTATTGGGAATAGTGATCACTGTATGGTTTTATTCCTCTGGACTCGACGCCTCACTCTTCACAACCAAGATAGTTTCCGCAGAAATTTCTGGCGTGCCGATCTAATCCACCTGCAAGCGGCCGCTAGCGCTGTGGATTGGAATATCCTTCTACCCTCGGACCCAGATGAGGAGTGGAACCTTTCGTACTCCAAGATGGTTTTGCTCGTTGAGCACGTTCTAATTTGCAAAACCAGAACGTTTACCAGTGGCACTCCATAGATCTAGTGCGAATTGAGTTGCTTAAGGTTCAAAATACGTAAATTATAGGACCGATTCAAGCTCAATCACTGCGCGCTTGACTAGTCGCAGTACAAATTGATCAGAAATGACTGTATCTTAAAAAAACGTCGGAAACCGCATCAGTATCAACTCAGTTTGACTGTGCAATCCAGGACGACACCGAGGGCACTCTACTCTTACATGAATCATGGACTTATACACCGCCGTGGTTCAGCATTATATGATATGACTCCCTCAAACAACTCACTATATGCTTGCATTCTTCTTGTCAGTTGTTCTCTCTTTATTCGACCTTCTTAGCTCTCTTCTGGCGACCTTCTTTAGCTCATCCGGTCAGTGCACAGCTGCTCCATGCTAAATGCACAGCTGTCACTCGTCTGTGGCAGCTAATTACTTGCAGTTCAGCTCTCTCACTGGCTTCGCCTGTCTCAGGCTTCCCTAGTTTTATTCCTTTAGCACCACAGAATGATATTATTATATACACATCGCCGCGTCTTCGCCTATTTTTGCTCTAAACTATTTAAGAGCCTTAACGTTTGCCTGGGATTCATCCGCTCGTTGTCCTTCCTTCATGAAGCCTTTCTTTGCTCTCTTCTGTAGTGCAGGCATGTCCATGTATTTAGCGTAAGCCGCTGTAGTGCCTCACCCTTCTTACCGTTCATTTATCCCTTACTTGATGTTTTGTCTTAGATCTTATTACCTACAATCATCCAACTCTCGGGCTAGCATTCGCTGGCACTATCCAGCTTGGTACTATTATCTTAGCACCTTAGCTGTTGCGGTTAAGCCTCACTGCTCTGGTACTCTAAGCAACGTTACTCTACGCTTGCATTTTGGCTATTCCCTGCGCTTCCGTCAATTAATGTTTTTTTAGCCTCTTAGTTCTTCCCTCTTCTCACTTGGTAAGCACACAGACGCCCGTTAGCTTCACATTTCTAGGTGTTCATTTCTCACCATTTTCTTAGCACCCTAGTATGACTTGTTTCTCTGCGCGACGCTACATATACATTTGTTCTACACGTTCGCTTTCCTTTAACCGATCTATAATACTTCACTTCTATCGATCAATCCTTTCTCACCTAGTAATCTGGGTCCGTTCTTGCAGCAAAGGTTTCAACACGTACCTTTGTAGGAGGCTAGCTCTCATAGGCACTTCCTATTTCAACAGGACAGCACTATACTCCTAGTACCCTCGTGTCGTCTTTCTGTCTTGATCACGCGATAATTTTTACTCAGCGCTTGAGTCCTATCTATCCGGTGACTTACCACCATTGTCTATGAATCTCTTACGATGTAGGCTGGCCACCAATCGTCCACCCACCATTCAAATGCTGCTGGTCCCTGAACGCTGCTTTCTGTCTTTCCACGCAACAGTCGCATCATAGTAAACGGGTACTGCGTTTCTGCTTACTGGCGCAACCTTCTGTATTCCATGTAGATAGTAGCAACAAACTTATAGGGCCACTGCTTTCGAAAAACATTCAAAAGACACTTTCAGCACAATCATTGCTGTACATTGTACATCATTCGTCTCCACTCTGAATGTTATAACATAGGAGTTTAACAATGCTTGTTTCCACGCCTGTTCGTTGCGGCCTTGGTTGTCTCTCACCTTCCCTTTTCTCCGAGGTCCGGAACTTCTTGGGGATCTGGGATAGTACCGAGAAACCGCTTTTGTCCGGGACAGGACAACCAATAAGGACCTATGAAGCACACGGCTGTACAACAAACGGATACAACTGCACTCAATACCATGACCGTTGTCCAGTGATGATAGCTGGACTCGAGAACTTCACACTTCTGAAAAGAATACATACTCCTGAAAAATCCAGACGCAAGAAACTGACGTTTCGCCCACCTAGGTACCCACAAAAACGATTCTTCGTGAAGCCCCATCCTCGATTCGCCCCAGTTGTTATGGCGGCCTTGCTTAAGATACCTGATCAAATAACTGTGGAGATTGAAGGTCATTTGACTGCGGATATCTGAGTGTGAAATCAGTCGAAAACCTTGTCTGCCAGTTTTATATTAGTGTACCGACAAATTTCTGACAGTGTTCCAGGACGTGATGGTTTTTCGCCTGGCAAGCGTTCTCCCTATAAAAAGCCACAAATGTCCGTGTAACAACACTGCGACGTGGCGGATGTGACTCGCCACCGAATAAAGTCACTGCACAGAACAACCTACTGGCAAGTCGACCAGAATCGTTATTTATTATTGCCCTGACACTTTCAATAATGAGTTACACCATGCGTATATGTATCGTCTTTATTACACATGTAGTGCCCTGACAGTTTCTACTACGCACGCTAGAATTTAACGTTTTGTCATTCATTGTAGACTCTATCCCGTGACTACTTACACAATTTCCGCAGACTGTACAACCTTCGGCTTGCTGCCGACTACACTCATAGCAACGTGTTTGTTGCGAAGCAATATTGCATGTAAATATTGATCATGTCTTGCTTGGTGTGTCTCGACAAATTCGAGAATAAACTATTTATTTATTTATTTAAAAGAAATACAAAAGTTGGCAGCGGCATTCTTACCCTGTTTTCCGCATAGCAGTGCGGTTTACTTGACGACGATGAGATGAAAGCCAGTCTACTGGCTCTACAATATTCATCTGTTTTCTGGACTGATGCCGTTACCCGGTGACACTGTGCAAATCCACCACTATTCTTTGCGGCACATAGAAATGAGTGTACCTGACGTTGCCATAGGCCTTAGTGATTTAGCTCCGAACTCCTCGCTGGATCCTGATGGGCTGCACCCGCTGTTCTTCAAGATCGTGGCGGACTACACTGCTGTTCCCATCAGCTTTTCCGTCACTCCCTGGAAGCTGGACGACTTCCGGTTGCTTGGAAACTGGTGACCGTTAAACCTATATACAATTGAGGGGATCTTCAAGATTCTGCAAGCTATCGACCTATCTACCTAACGTCCGTGCTGTGCAAGTTAATGGAAAGGATTCTCAAGCGCGCCATGCAGCTTCATTTCGAGAACGTAAACATCATTGTTTGTGCTCAGCATGGCTTTCAGCGGGCAAGCTCATGTACCACGAACCTGCTTGTTTCTATGGAGAACTGGGCCAGGTCGTTAGACAATGGGAAACGCCTGGATGTGATCTTTGTAGACTTCAGCAAGGCGTTTGACAAGGTCCTGCATGAAAGGTTCCTGCTTAAACTCCGAGATACTGACGTCTCTGGGAATGTCCTTTCTTGGAGTGCTGATTTTTTGGATGGCCGGACCATGCGAGTAAATGTGAATGAGGCCTACTCCGCTCCTGTGCTCATGACCAGCGGTTTCCGCAAGACTCGGTAGTTAGTCCAGAACTGTTCAAGCTATTCATCAATGAACTTCCATCGGAGCTTCAGATGGATGGTTGATTCACGCCGATGACATGAAGATGTGGATGGAGGTATCATGTCTCAAGGATGCTGACATGTTGCAGGCATCAATGGACATGCTACATGATTGGCCGTCAACTGGCAATTGCCCATAAATCGTGCAAAATGCTCTGTTCTTCCCATAGGCGCACATGAACCGTTCGGGATATACCATATTGGTGGGGTATTACTCAGAACCACCATTCTTGACAATGATCTCGTTGTGTTTGTACCACATGATTTACGGACCACAGAAGACACACTACGGAAGGCTGTCTCTGCCAATAGGATGTCCCATGCCATACGGAGAGCCTTCTCGCAACTGACTCCGGGTATCTTCAGAATCCTGTTTACATTGCATGTGCGCCCGATCCTTGAATACGGACTACACATCACCTGTCCTCTTACCAAGTTCGAGTATGACATGATTGAGAAGATCCAGCGGCGTGCTTCTAAATCCATACTGGAGTTAAAGTACGTACCTTACCCTATTCGGCTAAAGCGCATGCACCAATTCTCACTAGCATATCGTCGACGTAGAAGTGATCTTATGTTTACTAGGCGAATTCTATTGGGGGAGATAGGGATGGAGCTACAAACGTTCTTTCAAGTCAGCACTAATAGTTCCACTCAGGGTCAAAACTGGAAAATATTTAAACCCAGAAGACTCAGCGTTCGCTCCACTCTCGCTCTATCAATCCGGATTGTAAATGACTGGAAAGACTCGCCGAACCACGTGACTGACGCGCAGACTGAGGAATATTTCAAGCGATTTTTGCATTCTCATTTGCTGAGTAAGCTGGGACCTTGCTTCTTCCAATGCAGATGTTACAGCCCCTCGTGGAATACCGTCTCGTAGCGACTCACGGCATCCATGCAATGATCGAGAAGTGAAGGAGCTGACAAAGGACTTACCTCCTGCTCTCTACAATCCAATGGTTCAAAGATCCAATGATGCACTGTCATAGATCGCTCAACCAACGATCCCAAAAATTGAACAAAACGTTCGGAATTTGGATCCATTCAAAAGGGAAAGAGTTCACTAAAAGTTTTCTTTACAATTGGCTTCAGCTTTTGTAAAATGTTTTGTCCAGAAAGAGTAGGTATGGCCTCGTGCGCGATATCTCGCTTTATATTCAAAGATTGCCGAAGTAGAGGGTCTCAATGACATTGCAAAACGGAAATATACGGTAGATAGTGGAAAATACCATTTGCAATGAATCGGAATACCTGTCGGTCGGGTTGGTAGTTAACGTTTTGACTCGTTCTTCGAGCTGAATGCTTTAATGACAAACGTTTCACCACTACTCTCTGTGGCATCTTTAGTGCACTGCTCCGTAGAGGAACATTTCACGGAGTGTCGTCGGAAGGTAGCGTTTGAAATTGGCCTCGTGGATCTGTGTCCCGTTATCTCGGTTTGTTCGATATTTGGCCGCCCAGTTTCGTGCTTTCTCAACTGTAGGCACACAGGACCGAGGTCAATGCGCAGGTTCACTGAAATCTTTGTAGAGAACCATGACTTGAGGAATCTCCTTCCATTGCTCGTCCCTCCGTGCGCCAGAATTTGTGTTGTCCTCGTTAACGTTATGTCCTTCGTCATCAAAATGCGCTTAAATCTGTGACGATACATACTGCTATCGACATGCACACTTGTGCACTTTTGTTCTTGTGAATAGTTTTCACCCCGTTTGACTTACATAGTCTTTCTCACAGTTCTCGCGCTGTATCCTGTAGACAACATTTTGGCATTTGTCGGCCTCCAGTTTTCTTCAGGTCTAGGTAAGATTCTTTGTTAAACTCGCAGCTGGTATATGAGTTATCATCAGTTTGCGTGGCTTGAGGAGTCTGGCTGTCTTCTCCGAAAAGTTTGCGCTGTGTGGCAAGACGATGTGTTTCTTCGTTGTTCGTGCAGGTGCGGTAGTTGTACTCCTTCGGTTTAGATGTCTTTGGGTGAAACTGCGTGGGTAGCCGTTTCGAATGAAAGACATAAATAGACCCTCCTCTTTCTTTTGTTTTGCCTCCGCAGTATTGAAATGCGATTCTATTCTTCGAAACAGGGTATGTATACAGCGTATTTGTGACACCTATGGTAATTGCTGTTGAAGTTCAGGATTTGGTCGGTGTGTGTTGCCTTTCTGTAAACTGATGTGTATAATTCGTCCTCCAATGTTCTGGTAACCAGCACATCCAAAATGCATAAATAACTTTAAATTCTTGATGTTGCACGAGGCACGTCAACAAAGCATAATCAAATATGTACAAACAAATCAGCGACGATCAAAATGTGATCAAAATTTAGTCTTGACCTTGGCAGCGCGCAGCTAAGTAAGTTCCAAAAACGATATAAAGTTGTGATAACTTCGACCTCATAACTCCTTCAGTGTTGCAATAGATTGCTAATGCAAACGCATAATGGTTGGTAATTTGTGGAGTGCAATGATCAAGGGGGACAAGAACGATCGTCAAAGCCTAAAAACGCAGGGAAATGCTTATTTCGACGGCAAACTGCGTAACAGTGGACACTGCACACGAATAAAGTCAGGGCAAAACACAACGTGCGCACGGCAGCGTGTAAATTGACAAAACTCGAACTCAGGTTATTCAAACAAAACAGATTAACTGTACACAAACCGGAATAGGAGGTATAACAGCAAAAAATTTTAAAGTTATTGTCATCTACTGATAGACGGTCCACATTTTTTGATTCATGGCTAGGCCGCTGCTCTGGAAGGAAAAGTAAAAAGATCAAAAATAGTTAATGGCATTGCATCATCCCCTTCTCTGTGAGGCGTCGTCCTGTTTGCTCTAAGTAGTAGCCGATATGTGGAGCTCTGTGGTCGTTACACCCACTGCAGTTAACGCATCTTGTGGGTCCGTGTCTGTTACCGGATGTTGAGATGTTCAAGAGGACGCGTACTGATGGGTGTCGGTTTAGGACGATTGAAATGGACAACAATTGAATAATCGGTGTCCTCACCTTGTCGGTAGATTCGACAGGTAGAATCAGTATATACTGTATCAGTATACACTGACTGACTTTGGCTAACAAGTCACAATAAAATGCAAATGAGACAACGCATCGCCAAATCGCGGTTGGAATATCGCCAGATTGGGAGCGGAGACGACATAATTAGGAATAACGTTCCAAGGCTGGCACACTCGGGGGGAAAAGAAATTTCTACGGTATTCAAACCGGCTATACAGTATTTTTAATTTCAGAGGATGACCTCTTAGGTTGGTGGTATGATTCGCTTCCAGCAGCGGACGACAAATGTGGTTTGGATCCTACAGAAGCTAATAAATATGAGATCCCCCTATAAACGTCGATCTCGACTACTGCACATCCTTAGAGACTTCAGGTTAGGCTGCTAGGGAAGATGAAAGAGGCCACTGACGTTCTTGGTTGCCCTTCTTTGATTAGTATCAAGCGTAACGAGACCCTGTTTCCGCCACGCCTGGATAGCATATTCCACGTGCAGTCGCACGTAGGCCCTAAGCATTTAGGGAAACATTGAGGGTTCAAATCGACCGAAGGCTTTGCGAAACAGGCCGAAGGGTTGATCGCCGGTTCTCCTCGCCCTCTCTGCTCGTATTGAACAACCGAAATCTCCTAGACCAGTACATACAGGTCACGCTCCTGAGAGGATTTCTGCACAATGTGGTCTCCAAGCTTGTAAGCGCTCACCGGCTGTTGAGGAAGATGGAGCACCTTGCACGTAGCTATGTTTAACTGAAGCAGGTTTCTCTTTGACCTTTAATAAATGCAACTTAGGTCATGTTGGAGTATACCGTGATCCTCAGCCTTACTAATCGCCCGCGGTATCTTCACAATAAGCGAAAAAGTTCGATCTTGCATCCTGAGATGCATCAGTGGCTTACATCAGACGCCTTGTCTCAGCGTATCTCACAGTGTCTATCCTCACGCGATTATTTGTAACCAACGGCACTGTGCACGTTTGACAGTTCCGCAATAATACTTAACGGAACGATGTATAGAAGAACTTCCTTTTCTGCTTACGCTAGTCCTCTTCGTGATACCAACTACGTACCATTCCACCTCCATGAACTGCGGACCAAACAGTAGTTAACCACACACGATCCCTCATCCATAGCAGCGATGCAGTTTTGATTGCCAAGAATCATCCGTATAACCTCCAGTGGGCTCTGGCAGCAGTCAACGTAAAAATGTGCGAGAACTCCCTGCGAAAGCACTTAGCCTAAACCCTATCTTTTATAGCTGAATGCAGAAACAACAGCTTTGCGATGCATAGCAGTACTAACCTTAGTTCAAAATATGTAGAGTTTTGTCAATAAAATGGGGTAATTTACAAATCTATACAACGCACTACGCGGGGCTAATTCCTCTTCACTGATCTATCATGACATCGCAGTGCTGAGGCGTCACACAATCTAACGCCTCTGACACAATTCACTCCATGAAATGCATCCTCCACTCGGTCTTGCCGAATATATGTTTAGGATCTCACTGAAGCCTCTTGGAATACCTCAGTCTCATTACTTGCGTCACATATGATACACATGCATATGCGATAGGTAAATAGCAATTGCATGTATAGGGGTACAATTGTTCAGTCACCGCCGCAATTGATCGACTGCATTCCAGACGCATCCCTTTCTACTGTCTTTGTGGCTGTTTCTGTTCGTTTCCTTTTCTTCCCGAGTTTGTCACAGGTACGGCGACACGCACCCAAGGAATTGTCCATCGTTGCGACAACAATACAAGCCACACAGTTCCTTTATCTGGACATGAGCGAAAGATTATCAATCCTTTTACAAGTTACTAACTGGACAAATCATTCGTTATCATGCATGTGTGCAAATTTACCCGGGGCTTAAACTTTTGGGTTCAGTTTGCCTAACGCTATCTATTCCATATTACTCTTGCCTTGAGAACTACATTTGACTTCGGAAGGCACATTCACCTGCGACACAAAGCCAGAACATTTGGTCATCATGAGCTCTTCAATCCGCGTTGACCGCTCAATTGGCCGTGGTTTCCTATATTTCTAATCAATTTTACTACCTACCCCAGGGGATCTGCGATTCTTTCTTGGGAACCATATTCTATCCTTCAAGACTTCAACAACAATTCAACATATTTCAATGTATATCCCTTGGAGACTCCACATGGTTCTGCAGAGGATCAACATATCACATTCAAAAAGACAGAATTTAGGAACGCAATAGGCACCCGGCTAACGCAGCAGTCGGCAGAATAATGGGACGCAACCTGACTGCGAATAACCGACCAAACAAACGTTCAACCAGCAACATAGCCAGTTACAACTTGACATTCAATGGATTGGCGGCAGTGTTTCAGGACGTGGTGGGTTTTCGCCTGGCAAGCGTTCTCTCTATAAAAAGCCACAAAGGTCCGTTTGATACCACTGCAACGTGGCGAATGTGACTCGCCACCGAATAACGTCACAGCCAATAACCTCACACTGGCAGGTCAACTAGCGTCACCACTCTAGATAAGTTCGTTACACTGGAACTTCTACATTTGAATATACTGTCGTCTTCTGTTTGCTACGATATCATCGTTGACCTTTGCGTTACTTGTGCACGAACTCACAGTATTGTCATATCTCACTTGAGCGCGCTCTTCAATTAGTTTCCAATGGATCATTCAGGATTCTCAATCTACTGTTAGCCGAGGTCCCGGTTTCACTACAGCCAAATTATTATTTCTCATTTTCCCCATCGTGCAGTTCCAATCATGGAGACATGATCAATTTTCTACCGTCACTGTTACAGTTGCCATGAAGTGTTTGTGCACCTGTACCTTTCTGATCATGTCTCCATGGGCTGCGTCGCATAGTCGAGAATAAAATATTTATTTAGTTATATGCGTTCTGTGGCTCCAATTGCTCGCAATTGGGTTCATTGATGGAGAATACGAAGCAAAGTGCAGTAGGCTGTCCAACGGGTACGGCTAACATTGGAATACGCGTTCCAGATTCGTGTGGCATAACGCGTTATCGCTGGTCATGGTCAGGTTTTGACAGCTGGGCGAGAGATCTGATTATGAACGCGCGTTTGTTTGCCCCAAATCGTGCTTGGAAAATACGCTGCCAGCGTGTTGTTAGGGTTCAGGCGAAAGCTAATTAAATTGTGCATCAGATGGCATGCGTGTTGTCTAGGCCTGCCCGGTAGCTGATGATATCGCGCGTCAGACATCACGTGGGTAGCTATCCACCGGGTAGGCTGACGAAGACTGGTGTGCCCGAGCAAGACGGTTAGCTGGCCAGACGGAGCGGACAATCAAGTGTGGAGCGTGAGATTACAGCTAACTCCGCCAGTTGATGTTTAGAGGCTTGGTGAGACTGACATATAAATATGAGCGTTTCTTGTTCGTCGCAATCAGTCGACAATTCAGAAATGTCGACCAGCGGTCTGGAAAAGCACCAGACGGCTGTTTCGCCCTATTGGGGCTCATCAGTGGTGCGCATCCTTCGGTCCTCTGTGGAGGATCGAACCCATGACTGCTAGTGGCTCTTGCCAACTAGCCCGCAGCTTATGCAACTGCGCCATGGAGGACGGTATCTGACTATCGTGAACTGTTAGCTAAATGCGATATAGCCCGACGCATCCTCTACTGCCATGCAGATGACAGCGGCCGGCCTTCCGGCGTCAGGACTTCCCGGTTACGGCAGCTATGAATCGACATAGCATTTGGTAGAATCCGTAAGGGCGAATTGCTATTACTTATGAATGGAAGGATTTTGGTGAGTATTTTTGTTCGTCGCAATCAGCCGACAATTCAGATATGTCGACCAGCTGTCCGGAAAAGCACCAGACGGCCGTTTCGCCCTATTGGGGCTCATCAGTTTTGCGCACCCTTCGGTCCTCTGTGGAGGATCGAACCCATGACTGCTAGTGGCTCTTGCCAACTAGCCCGCAGCTTATGCCAAACGGCCGTCTGGTGCTTTTCCGGACTGCCGGTCGACATATCTGAATTGTCGGCTGATTGCGACGAACAAAAGTACTCACCAAAATCCTTCCATTCATAAGTAAATATGAGCGTTGCTGGTCTTAATACAACTTTGGTCTGCTGAGTCTTCTTCTCTCCCTTTTCCTGTAGGGTTTATCAAGGCGTCAAACCGAGCAGGCGTAAGGGCGCAGACTTACCGGCACGCGTGTATCAACCGGATAATTGAGGGCACAACGTTATAACATTGGCGAAGCGAGTATAACCGAACCCAGCAATAGTAATCAGCTTTGAATAATTGCAAATGCTTTTGCAGCAACAAAAAGCGCAGTTTCAAGCATCCCAGACCAAGCTGACGGGATGCTATCTAAGAAGCTGGCAGTGCCGTCAAGCCTAGTTAGAGACAAGTGAATGTGCTCCTTCAGCAGAAACCCTGCGTCAGCAGATCAGTGAGTTCCATTGTGACTCTGACGCCGGTATAACATTTTTGCTTGGTTCCACAAGTATGAAGACATGTTCCGGATTGATTTCGCCAACCTTGCAGCAGAAAGGAAGATTCGACTAATACTGCGGAAGTTGTGTGCTGCGAACATGAGAAGTTCACCAATTTTGTCTTACCTAAAAAGCGTACCGATTTGGCGTTCGCTATGGTGATCGCAGTCCTGTCGCAAATTTTTGGAGAGTAGTGGTCTTTGTTCAACCTCCGGTACAAGTGTCTGACAATTACAGAAAAGAAGAAGACTGGGTCGATTACTCCAGCCATGTGGCTCGCGAGTGCGAACGTCCACAACCACACAATAGGACAAGTGATCAGTTTAAATGTCTTATATAAGTTCGCGACCTACAAGGATCCAAAGACGCCGACATTCCAACCAGAATACTGCACAAAATGGAGCAAAATCCGAATGTCACGTTGCAGCAATTGACCAGTGTGTGTCAAGACAAGTCGAGTCTGAAGCACGATACCGTAAGGATTCAGCAGTTATCTAAGCATAATGATCAAGACCTTGTCTGTGCAGTCAGCCTTACTCCCTAAAAACAAGCTCTCCACATGAGTTCACCGCATTCTAACCCTTCCACTACATGATAGTTTTGTAGAGCGGCACTTTGCCCAGGAGTGCTTATTCCAAAGTCACACGTGCAACCGCTGCGGAAGTTAAGGGCATAAGGGGTCATGTTTTTATGCGACCCGTCCAATTTTGATGAAGAAGAAGCGTAGTAATGCTAGATCATTCCGGCATCATAATTTGATCAGATCTATCACGGCAACATTCAAGAATGGGGCCAGCAAGCGCAAATACACAATTGTGAAAATCAGCGGTTTCCAAGTCAATTTGCAAATCGACACAGCTTCAGATATCATACTGGTAGCTCGCGACACGGGGCATGCTGGGGCGATCGTCACTCATACAAGCATGCCACACGACACGGATTGTTTCAGGATGTAGGTTAAAATCGCTTGGTGAATTGAATTGTCAGGAAAATTTCTGCGATCGACAAATTTAGACGACATGTTTCTTGACAGACCAGTCGGGGTTAGATTAGTTGGTACTCGAATAAATGTACGAACTGAAACTGTTTGCTCAATCAATGAACAGTATAGGTCAGTCATCGCATGTCAATCTGCTGTCGCAACTGTCGACTTCAAGCCCGATGTTTCCAAGTGAGATTACTGAGATAATATGACGCCACAATGCATTGTTCCAACCCGGTCTTGGATGCTACAATATAGCTATTGTTGCACTGAACCTTAAACCAGACACCAAGCCAGCATTTAGACCAAGAGGCCCGGTGCCCTACGCAACCAAGTCCGTAGTGGAAGCCGAGCTAAACTGACTACGATCTGAAGGGATAATCGAACGAATTCATTATTCCGAACGGACAGCACCTATGGTGTGTCAAAGAAAGGAAACGGTAGGGCATGTATTTGTGCTGATTTCTCGACAGGTTTAATTCTGTGTTGGATGATCATCAGTATCTCCTGCCGGTACCAAAAGACATGTTCAGCAAACTCAGTGGGGGGAAATGTTACGCCAAACTTGACCTAGCTGAGGCATATCTGCGAATCCAAGTTGCCCATCAGTGCAATACCTTACTGACCGTAAATACCCACGTGGGACGTTTTCATGACGACCGGCTTTCGTTCGGAGTAAAAATCGCACTGGCCATCTTTTAACAAATAATGGATACCCTGTTGAGCGATATCTCAAATACAGCAGCATACCTGGAAGATGAGTTGGTTATGGGCTCAAATCCGCAAGACTTGATACAGACACTGGAGAGAGTGCTTTCGCGTCTACAGGAAGCTGGATTCCGATTACGCGTTAAAAAGTGTGAGTTCCTATTAGAAAGTGTCAAATTGCTTGGGTTTATCCTCGACAAACATGGCCGACGCCCGGCTCCCGCCAATATTGAAGCCATCAAGAAGATGAAGCCTCCAGAAGATATTGCAGACCTCCGCTGCTTCCTTGGGCTCGATAGCCATTATAACGCTTTCCTACCAAGTCTTCGGCAAACCAGAGGTCCGCTGAATCAGCTACTGACAAAAGACAAAGGAAATGGACGAAGGAGTGCCAGTAGTCTTGTGATGCAGTCACAGCAGTCCACACTTCTGATCTACTCTTGACTCACATCGATTCGAATTTCAAACTTGTCGTTGCTACGGATGCTTCCAATTATGGTGTCGGTGCTGTTATCTCCCACGTTTTTCCGCATGGATGAGAAAAGGCCATCGCGCAGGCAATGAAACGGTTCCATAAGATGCTGTATGGCAGACATTTCACACTCCTGACTGACTGTAAGCCACTTTTGTCGATATTCGGGTCAAAGAAAGGAATTCCAGTTTTTACGGCAAACCGATTGCAATGATGGGCGACCATACTACTGACCTACGACTTCAGTAAACAGTATAAACCGACGCAATTAATCGGTCAAGCCAGTGCCCTGTCTCGTCTCATCAGTTCACACCCAAATGAGCATGACGATTGTGTGAGTTCAGCTAGCAGTTTCGAACCAGAAGTTCAACGAATCCTGAATGATAATGTGAGAAGACTACCAGTGATAGCCGATAACATTCGCGTGGAGACATCACGAAACAGAATCTCGGAGAAAGCAATGCAGGCGGTAGGAACATGTTGACCAAATGGAGGCATACCTATGGCGTTGCGGCCGTTATACCATCAACGTGGATCCCTGTCAGTCGTGGACAATTGTCTGATGTTTGGAGATCAAGTGGTGGTATCAACGAAATTGCGGAGGCAAATATTGCATCAATTCCACACGTGGCACCCTGGTTCCAGCTGCATAAAAGTCTTGGCAGTCAGTTTTGTTTACTGACTAGAAATGTATTCGGAAATTGAAAGAAATCTGCCAACAGTGTGAGTCTTGTCAACTTCAGCGAAGGTCTCTCCTAACCTTGGCCTAAAGCAGAAAAACCGTGGCAACGAATGCACTTAGATTATGCAGGAACAATCAATGACCAATCCTATCTCGTTTTGGTCGACTCATTCACCAAGTGGCTTGATGTGATTCCGGTAAACGATCCGACTGCCCAGCATACTGTCAACGAGCTGGAGAAGCTGTTCCGCTATTTCCGTCTGTTGGATGTTGGTGATAGACGATGGAACACAATTCATCTCAACTTCTTTCAAAGAGTGGTGCAAGGAAAAGGGAATTCAGCAAATGTTCTCACCACCATGTCACCCGCAATCAACCGGACAGGCGGAAAGGCTCGTGGATACGTTCATACGTGCACTCGGTAAAGCAGGGCAAAGAAGAGCCTCACAGGATGCAAGCCAATCTTTCCTATGCATGTATCGGAACGCTCTGCGTCCAAACTCTCCTGATTGGACATCCCCCATAGAGGTACTATTTGGAAAAAGCTCCCGAAGTTGTTCGATAATCTGGTGCCAAGGATAATAGAAAAGCACAGCAGTAGTCGCCTGGAAGAAGGTCGCAAAGTCAGGCTCCGTAATTTCAATGCCGGTGACATGGTTTACTCCTGGGGTTTTCGAAGGCCGAAGTTGTGTCAAACGGAACTATTATCTGCAGGAAAGGCACAGTTATCTACGAGAAGATGGTTGGATGTGAATAGAGGATTAAGCAGACCAATCGGTTGATACCGAATCATGGCAAAACCCAAGGTCCCCAAGAACCATAAGCTTTGCATTGGGACATCCTGCTAGACACCTTCGGGCTGGAAGCTAAGGGTCAGCAACCCGCTGAGACAAAAAGTGCCGCAGAAATCAGATGCACAATGCAGACCGGCTCGAAAGAGGAGAAGACCCCAAATGCTGCAAATCGATCCCCGGGCAAATAGCTATGAACACAATGAGGGTTGAAGTTTTGCAAACTGACTCAATTCGGAAAGGATGGTTACAGCTAGACGAGAAAGCTGATTGCCATCGCGCGCGTGCTGGTCACAAATCGTGCTTGGGAAAGACTCTGTGAGCGTGTTGCCAGGGCCCAGCCCAAAGCTGAAGAAATTGCTCATCAGACAGCATGCGTGTTGCCAAGGCCTGACCGGAGGCTGATGAACTCGCGTGTCAGACATCACGTGGGTTGCCGTGCGCCGGGTAGGCGGATGAAGATTGGTGTGCCCGAGCAAGACGATGAGCCGGCCAGACGGAGCGGACAAGCAAGTGTGGAGCGTGGGCCTACAGCCAGTTCCGACCGTTGATGTTTAGAGGATAAGTGAGATCGAAATATAAATATGAGCGTTGTCGGTCCTAATAAAACTATAGTCGACTGAGGTTTCTTCTGTAGTTTCCTGGCTGGTTTGCCAAGGCGTCAAACAGAGATTGCGTAAGGATGCAGATTTACCATCAGGCTTGAATCAACCGGTCGATTGCGGGTATGGCGTTATAACATTGTGCCACCCACGGCCTGTTAACCATGAACACACGGTTTGCACTGGGTGCGAAGGTTATAGCAACTTATACACACAAACGGAGTGGTCACCTTCAGCTGCTCGACTATGTCATCATATGGTAACGTGATATGCATGAAGTGCGCATGACACGTATACTGCGTGCAGATTAATTTAGCACTGATCACAAATTGGCGCGGACCAAACGGTACATATAGTTTCATAAATCTATGGATTGCACTTCCGCCGTGAATCGGCGTAATTTTAACATTCTCTCCCTCGGTACTGTTTCGAAACGTATTGACCAAAAGAAGGGGCTGGCTGTTCGATGTGGAATTCATGGCGACGGTGGGCGACCAGTGACACCACATTCGCGACCAAGTGATAGCTGCGGCTAAGGAGACCATCGAGCGCGCAAACTGTAAACAACGTGATTGGTGTGGTGAGAACAGTGCGACGATGGGCGCATTGGTGTCGGAGAGAAATGAGTATTTACTGCACAGTTGGAAGACCACAATGACTTGGGAAAGAAGAGAAAGTTTGGGCGAATTCGACGACGACTGCCGCGAAAGCTCCCCCTCACTAAAAATGCGGTATCCTGGGAAGGTTCAGCAGATGGCATGCTACGCCGAACACCGCCAACAAAAGGAATTCATGGACTCTTTGTAGGCTGTGTATGTACCGAGTTTGGAGCCGTTGAGGACGCTGGCCGACCGTAGCTCAGGCGTTACCTGCACGCAGACCGCAGACATAATGCATTCTGGAAAAATACTTTGACTATCTTTTGTACAAATGTCCAGAGATCAACTGGTCTATTTTGAACAGCTAAAAAGCGCGAGGTTAAGCGAGTCTGGCAAACACGCCGACACTGGATGAGATGCAGAGAACATTTGCTCAGCTGCGAAAATGCAAGTGTGCTGGTGCCGACGGAATCCCGTCTGGATTATTGAAACACGTCGGAGCTGGGTTGGGGACGGCGTTGCCTTAGTTGATGCAGCGCGTGTGGAATGAGGAGGGGGTTCCTCCGGGCTGATGGATGCCCTTGTGCTACCAATGTACAATGGCAAAAGAAAGCAAGCAATGTCACACGAATTATAGTGGCGCTAACTTGCTGAGTTGTATGGGCTAGGTGATTGCCGGATCTTGCTCAAACGCCGCGTCAGTCGGGTTGTGGAAATTAATGTGGCGGAAGAGCAGCGTGGATTCCGTTCGGATCGCAACACTACATATATGGTGTTTGCGACTCGTCAGTTGCAGGAGAAGTGCAGAGAACGACACCAGCCGTGATGCTCGCTGTTTGTTGATTTTACCATGGCATTTGGTACGGTGAACCACGACGCATTGTGGCTGGCGTTGATTAAGTTTGGTAGCCAGCGTAAAATTTTATGTTTAATTGAATGTCTGCACAGTGGCATGCGAGCGAGGGTGCAGCTGAGTGGGCAGACCTCGGATGACTTTGCAGTTGTCGTTGGTGTGAAGCAAGGCTTTGCCTTAGTTCCTGCCCTGTTTTATATTTAGCTACATGCAATGATGTGTTGTACTTTTGATGCCGCTTGTGCTTACGGTGTTCGTGTGAAGCACCATATTGAGGTTGCGTTGTTGAAACCCGTCGTTTCGGTGCGGGAACCCTAGCCTGTGAGACAACTGTCCTTATGTTGTTGTTTGCTGAGGACAGTGCGTTGTCTTCACACAGCGCGGATGGGTTGCAGCACACGGCAAGTGCTATGGCTTCGACAGCTGCAAATTCGGGTCCACCATCAACACAAGCAAAACTGGCTGTCACTTTCAGTCTTAAACGGAGGTGTAATCTGCAATACTGGCGCGAATCAGCCTTGGTGCTGAAGTATTAGTAACCACCTTCCGCCGCTGCTACCTTGGGAGTGTGGTTTCGACTGACCAGCAGCTACAAAGTAACTTTCGTACCTGCGTCTCGAAGGCCGCGGTGGCATTCGGGAAGCTAGAGTACCGATTGTGGAACAGCCATTATCTTACCGTTGACACGAAGCTGATGATGTACAAATCCATGGTGCAGTTCATTCTTCTATACGGCAGCGAAACGTGGACGATGTATTGGCGTAATGTGCGATATCTCGAGCGCTTCCCTCAACAGTGTTTTCGACGGATTGTGCGCATCGATTGGTGCGACAGTTGCAGCCACGGAAGTTTTGCGCCGAAGTGGCATGTATGCAGTGGACTGCATAGTTTTACTGGGACACCGGTGGTGGCTCGGTCATGTGAGCCTTATGGATTCGAGGCGGATACCGGAACAACTATTATATGCTCAGCTGAGTGTTGGGAATCTGCATGCAAGGAAACTTCACTACAAGGACATGAGCAAAGTGAGCCTTTCACGTTCTAATGTTGATTTCAGGTCATGAGAATCGAAGGCGGTTGATTGACATGAATAGTGTGCTCTTTTCACAAAAGCAGTTGCCTAGGAGCAGGAGAAATCCCTTATGCATGCGGGAACAGCGGCAGACGCTGATGGGGTGTACTCCGTCGACATCGAACGCATGGTGCTGTAGCACTTGCGGTCACAAGCACCTGAGACAGGCAAAGTGAGCCATGAGTGAGCCACTTGAGTACATCATAGAAACGACTACGTGTCCTGCTGAGAACTTAGGCAGAACTGGTGCGGTATTGGTAGGCATGCAGCATTTGATTTGCTAACCGCGTGCTCGCGTGCTGAATCTCTTCATTCAAGGTGGTGTGTTTGCTATATTGTCTCATTATTGTCTACCTAAACTATTTTCTTTTAACTTACACACGTCGCTCAAGTTTATTTTAATGAACTTTGATAAACTTTCCTCGTTTGTGCCATTTCCTAAAAATATATTTTCTACCGTCTTGCAATTATCGCGGAATTTTTGGCAACCAACTTATTTCGTGTGCTTATTTATTGAAGAACTATTTCGGCCTATTTGTACGCAATATTCGATTTATTTTCATTGATATTGTCATTTCGAGTGATTGTCAGTTGCTTGCTGGCACTGGTGTGGCTGCGCTTGTTGTGCATGTTGACAAGGCACCTACCTGTCTATTACTCACTATCTCATCTATAGTGGCCCCAGGAGGCAGTTGGTCGTTGCCGGAAGGGACGGGGTGCACGGAGGTTGTGGCTGCGCTAACTCAAAGCGTGGTTCCATACATCCATTGTGAAGCATACTACAGTCCAGCCATTGCCTTGTGTGTTTACCTGTGAAGAAGTGTGAGCCGGATCCGTCGATGAAACCTGACTTCTATCCGCATGCCGCCTTGTCTTATTCCTTTAGGAATACACTGGATATAGGGTGTGTGGATGAAACTGTGGGTGGTGCAGCGCAATCCATCCATGGTCCATCTGTAAGCGCAGGCGTCTTGTGACTGGACACAGTGACATGCAATTCCGAAACCGGATGGCGCCAACCTAGTATGTGTGTATGCTTCTTCACCGCAGTTGGGCCTAACCAACTTGCACCTAAATTAGGCCCTTTTAAGCTAGATAACTTTCGTTCCAATCTACTTTGTTTGTTCTGTATACCTGAATAAGCTTCTATTAAATTGCATCCGTTCCTTACGATAATTGTGGTTATGTTCGTCAGCTTTGCCGCATTTGTGGCATTCTTCTAGTAATTTGTAGCCGTTTTGTGCTTATCGCGGATTCCTTGATACGCAACTTATTCGTATGCTAATTTAGGGAGGAGGTATGTCGATATAGCCGTATGCTTTAACTGATGAATTTTTTGAGTATTGTCATATCAATTGATTGGACCTCGCTTGCTTGCCCTGGTGTGGCTGCGCTTGATGTGCAGGTTGACAAAGAGCCTACTTGTCTATTACCCACTTCCTCGTCCATGCTGGCTCCCTGAGGCAGTTTGTCCTTACTGGAAGGGCCAGGATGACGGTTGCTGTGGCCATGCTAGGCTCGAAGAGTGGTTGCATGCATTCATTGTGGAGCGGACTAAGGTCCAGCCACCGCCATGTGTGCGCTTGCTTTCCAAATACAGCATGGTTGTGTTTACCTTTGAAGGAGTGCGAGCTGGCTCTGTTGATGATACCTGGCTCCCGTCCGTGCCTCCTGGTCTTATTCCTTCGGGTTTACGGTTGCTATGGGTGTGCGGTTGTAGCTATCGGTGGTGCAGCGCAAGCCCCTCATGGTTTCTCTGTAGGCGCAGGCATCCCGTGGCTGGCCGCAGTGACAGGCAAATCCAAAACCGTGCGCCGCCAAACATGTATGTATTCATTTAGTTATTAATTTATGTAGCTATGACGCTTGTGGTTATTAATGTACCCGACTATTTTTGACAGGTTGCTTGTGTCGTCAAGATGAGAAGGGCAGAGTGAGGTCCGTAAATGGGTAATGATTATGCGGATAAGCAAGTGGCAATTAACTCGTTAGTGATGAGACACATCGGTTACGTCGTAATGTCGCTTAACAGCTATTTATGGATTTTAATACGGCGTACTGTTGCTTGGTACGCTAACGCCAAACTAATTGCTGAAACGTAGTAAACCCGATTGACACCATAAGGTGTTTGTTAACTAACCAGTTTTAATTGGTAAACCAAGGAACTTCTGCTGACTTGCTCGATATCGACTTCAGTAAATTGTTCGAAAAATTAACCTATGCATTTCTCTTTTACAAGCGACAAGCGTTGGGTGTTGTTAGATTACTGCACCAACGGATCTGCAAGCTTTACTTTAAATAAACTTGTATGGTACAAGTTGAAGTCCACCGAGCTGACTCGTACCCCTACTACCGACACATACTACAACGCGGTCCTAAAACCAATTCAGTTCGTGATTAAAATCAATGATCCACCTGATCTTGGATCGTTTTGTGTCCAGCTTGCAATAATATTAAATTTTGGTGAACGATTTGCACTTCTGACGACTGCGGCCCACTTCATCAGGACAGCAAACGCTTCTACATCTTTGTAGCAGTCTATCTCTAGGTCAGCCGTTACGATAGACTAACAGGGAACTCCGTCCAGAATATATGTGCAGGTGCAAGCAGTGACAACTGCTCTATAGTTGTGAACTTAAGTGGCCCCATGCTGCGGATCTGGAGGTCTCGTCTGAAATCAATACTGGGACGTTAAATTGATTCATGGATGTTTGCAAACACTGTGATCTGTAATACCCGCCAAACCCCAATTAAGTGGATCAAAGCAGCTAACCTGAGGTGACTGCAGGAGACTTTCCGTTAAAACTGCGTGCTTAGCTGCTCATACAACTCGACCCACTGTACTGGAAGGTATAATATTTGACAAATGCAGCCAAAACTATTAACTAGCCCTATTAATACGCATGCGGCAGGAAAACACGAGGATCAAAGCCTTCCCAGCAAAAGCGCCATTCGAACACCAGAGCCGCTGGCCTAACTAGCCAAAAGACATCGCGTATGGACAGCACTAAAGAGTTTACCTGTGCCGCTGGGTGTACGGTACCCACATTAAAAACATTAAGAGCGAAGACCCTATCATCATCTTATGCTGGGTGCGACAAATATTCGTGTAGCGCGCTTGGGTTTAATGTTCCTGACGATATATCGGTAGACGCATTTACGCGAGCAACCACTGTCATTGCAGAAAATGCATTGTTGGGTCAACAGATGACCAGGCGTGTAAACAAATTTGCTACCCCATCAACTTCCAGTTAAAAGGACACAGGTTTTAGTACTTACATAGCTAATCGTGAACAACTTCGCAGCACAACAATACTGAGTTATCTTGCTTTCTGATTACTGAAAAAAGCATTGGTTGGGCTACGACGAATTAATAAACTTTGCAGAATGACTGCAGTTTCAAGTGGCAACAGTAAGAGATTAGCTTTCCACATATGCCGTTACATAGCACCAGCAGGTACAAGGCTAGAAACTTGGTTGGAGAGCGCGTATGACGTATTGCACCTTGAGTTGGCAACACATGTACTTTCATAGCGGTTACCCTCTGAAAACCTAAGAGATCTTAGAGGAATTAACGTCACGCGCCCATCAGGTTATAAGGCTAAAATTCTGAATACAAGATGGTTTTCATTATCACTGCTTTTTTATTGACTTGCTTCGTCTTCCCCCACAGACACTTTGGCCTAAAGACTGCACGGTGGGAAAAGTATACGGCCCCAATTAAACCACGTGAAAGCGCCTACCGGTATCTCAAAGACGACGAAATGTCACCCTCACTGGCTACCTTACTGCTGCGCAAAAAATGCATCGACTGGTAGAAACTTAGTCTGTAGGCTAGCGCATTCGCGAATCCGATGGCGATGCCTAGATAAATAAATAAATTGTAGATATCGTGGAGCGTTAACAAAGCCATTCACGAAGGCAAACTTCATACCCTTTATTCCAGCTTCATCAGCTTTCCTTAATTTTATCCATTACCCCATGCCAACCATTTGACGGCTTTGTTCGTTAACATAGTAATAAGCCCAGGTTCTTTGGGATAAGTCTAGTAAAGGGATTCTACCAGACCTAAGCCACGTATTAGCCGTCAGACGATATTCTTCCTGTGGACTAAAATATTTACTATTACTATGGTACGAAGATTTTTGTCTAAAGAGTCCTTCTTTGGCTGTACATTCTTGGGCATTCGAAACTGATAGGTGATAGTTGGTACTAATAGTTACTTTTTTACTTTTGAGTCAGAGAAAATAGAATAAACAGATAACATTTCCTATCTGTTTAATAACGGCACTCCACATGACCTAAGCCTCGTATCCTACGTCAGCATGGCGCAGCTATTTTTGCTGGAAGCAAACGCCGGTTAAGCTGCGGATATCATATGGACGGCCCGAATAGTTTTGACCAAGAACTTTGCATTAGACTAACTTCTTTAAGCACCCATTAACGACCGGTGCTAATTATCACTAGTGTGTGCATTAATTATGCGAACGTACATGATTTCTTAACTCTGCTGTGTTTAATTCCAGAAAATATGCTTCCAACGGTTGATAAGGTGAACACTTCTTTGGGACATACTTCTCAGAATAAGGTATGTGGCATTCTCGTTTATCCTCTCGTTACCCCTCCCCCTCAGCTTATATCTGACTTATACATATGCCATTCCCTATTGGAAACAGCGGTAGACGGCAGCATGAAAACACTGATGCTATTCTGCGTTCCTTTTTGCCAGCATGATATTCACTAATTGATATTCGGTTAACCTGGCACGAAAACTAACCATGGGCCAGAGCGAGCACGGTTTGCTGCACATCCATGAAGTTATGATCACCCCTATTGTTGTCCTGGCCAACTGTACAAAATTTAATTTGCACGAGGCTCCAATGCTAATAAGCGTGTCATCCGCAGTGGTGGCTTGACATGTATCTGCCACATTTTTGAATACTTTGCGACTCCTAAATTATACTTTTTTGGTTAGGTCAGCTGTCGTACTGGAGCAGCCCACATCAGCTAAGCCACAAATATGTTAGTGTAGCGCCCTAAAGGATAACTGCTCTCTTTCAGGTACAATTTAATTTTTGATCCTTTTTTACATTAATTCTTCTTGTTTTATTCTTACAACCGGCTCGTCACACAACAGCCTTGTAAGTTCCCGTGCTCACGTGTACGCTGTCGCCTCGCTTCATTTGTCCGCTTCTTATTGTAGCCCATCGAATACAGTCCGCTGTGTCCGACTCCAATTGCCTTCTGATAAATGCGCTTAATTTCCCGCATCGTCTTGGACTAGCGTTAACTAGTCTTACAAACTGGTGACCCAAATTCGCACGCGCGAGTTCAACTTCTTTGCCGCGTTTTGTATTTTGAGGTTTGATCCTTTTTCTCGATTATATACCTATATTCATTTGTTTTGTGTGTAATTTAATACTTTTATCGTAGTTTGTTCATTCTTTATCTTTCGACTCACATTTCGAGAGTGGCATCTGAGTCGTTTCACAGCGTAAACATGCTTACTTTGGCTGTTCCAAGTTTCATGGAACACAGCTCAGAGGTTTGGTTTAAGATATTCGAGATCGAACTGGAAAATAAGGGCATTACGGCGGACCGTCCGAGGTACAATCAGCTCGTCCCACGCCTTCCTCCGTCGGTTGTGACGCTGATTGAGGACATTCTACTCTGCCCATCGAATGAGGCAAAGTATGAAACGATGAAGCAAGCGATTTTAAAAGAGTTACGGCCCAGCGCACGAACTCGAGTTGAGCAGCTCAATGGTCTCAAGCTTGGAGATCGCAAGCCGTCGGCGTTGCTCCGCGAACTTCAGCGCATCGCTGGTCCCTTATTCTTGAGCGAAGAAGGGATAAAGGAGCTGTGGTTTGCACGTCTCCCAGAGCCATTGCCGATAATGCTGTCCATGTTTATAGATACACCCCTGAAAGAATTAGCTACCAAGGCAGACGCTGCGTTCGAACGTCTTCCGCAGCAGACGACCAGTAGCTCCGGTGACGTATTCTCACCGACGAAAACCGAATCTCATGTTTGCTACCGGTCGTTAGGCCTATCTGACTCTAAAGACGAGGAAATTGCGCTACTTCGCAGCAAGATAGCAGCAATGAAGGCTTCGAAGCAGCGTGTGCCACGGTCAATTGCTGACCATGTTTTGGCTACCGTTCATTGCGGCTCGTCTGTGCCTGCACCGAGTAGGTCACGTTCGGCAAGAAAGCGCAACATTTTCCCTTCAAGTTCTCAGTCAGATAATGTCAAACACGTCGAAAAAGTATGTTGGTATCACCGCCAAAACGGTGGAAGAGCTAGACGTTGTTGGGCTCCCTGCATTAGGCACGACCCAGCTGCTGCTTCAAATGAATCGAATATCCCGCATACTAGCACGACCAACGTATCCGACAGTTAACAAACAAATCGCCTGTTTTACGTTAAGGATCGACGTTCTTCCATCACGTTCCTCATCGACACGGGAGCGGAAGTCAGCGTCATCCCAGCGACCGCTAACGACAAGCACTCAGAGCCTACGTACAATTTGCGTGCGGCCAACGGTTCTCTAATAGCTTCATTCGGTCAGCGCATGATGAACCTGGACCTCAATCTTCGCCGAGATTTTCAGTGGGTCTTCATGGTTGCGTCGGTACCCTTCGCAATTATCGGTATCGACTTCCTCCGACATTTTGGGTTGCTTGTTGATGCTGGTCGCCACAGCTTGCTAGACGACCGTACTAAACTAGGGGTTGAAGGCGTTCTTACGGACGCCCCGATAATCAGTCCCGTTTTTAGAAGCGCCGACGTACCATCAGGTTATGAGAACCTACTCTCTGAGTACCCGCAACTGGTACGGCCAGCTGCAGAGCTTCCGCCAGTCACGACAGAGGTTGCTCATCACATAGTCACGCGTGGTCAGCTAGTTAGCGCACGACCAAGAAGGCTTGCTCCTGACAAACTACGCGCAGCACGAGCCGAATTCGACCACATGCTTCAGCTCGGTTTCGTCAGACCGTCCAACAGCCCATGAGCGTCTCCTCTACACATGGTCCCGAAGGTCATGGGGGACTGGCGTTCTTGCGGCGACCAGCAAACCTTGAATACGTTTACCACGCCTGGTCGCTATACGAGCACACACCTAGTGTATCTCACCGCCAGTCTGGCGGGTAAAAATATCCTTCAGAAAATCGACCTGGTACGCGCATACAACCAAATTCCGGTAGCCGAAGCGGACATAGCTAAAACTGTCGTGACAACTCCACTTGGTTTGTTCCAGTTTCTGCTTACGCCATTTGGTCTAAAGAACGCCGCGCAAACTTTTCAGCGCTTCATCGACCAAGTTTGTCGCGGCTTAGCTTTCGCTTACGTTTATTTCGACGACATTTCATTTGCGAGCTCTTCACGAGCAGAGCACATGCGCCACGTACGAACTCATTTTGATAGTTTATCTCAACACGCGGTAACGATCAACGCAGAAAATTGTTCGTTTGATGTCGATTCAGTCAACTTCCTCGGCCATCGTATCTCCTCTGCAGGCGTCGTGCCACTGCAGGATACAATTCAAGCCATCATCGACTACCCCGAGCCTTATTCTTTCAAACAGCTCAGGTGTTTTGATGGTCTTGTCAACTTTCACCGAGGGTTCATACCCAACTGCACCGCGCTGATGCAACCCCACACGGACCTTCTCCAAAGGAAACTCAAGTAGTTCGAGTTTCCTGCCTCAGCACGCGCTGCTTTTAAGTTGCTGAAAGAGTCTATCGCCAACCTAGCTTCTATAGCGCATCGCGATCCGGCCGCTTCACTGTCCCTCAGTATTTACGCCTCGGACGTGGCAGTCAGCGCTGCTTTGCAGCAACGAGTAGCCGACACGTGGCAGCCCTTAGTGTTTTTCTCCAAACGCCTACAACCTACCAAATCTCGCTGCAGCAGGTTCGGTAGAGAACTACCAGCAATTTATCTAGCGCCACGTTACTTTAGACACGTCATAGAAGGCCGCTCCCTTGTCGTCTTCACCAACCATAAACCCCTGACTTACGTGCTCGGCTCGACGGCCGATTGATACTCTCCTAGGGAGTCGCGCCACCCTGACTATATCGCTCAGTTTAGCACCGATATAGGGCATGGCTCAGATGTGCACAACGCCGTCGCCGATACACTTTCCCGCATCCATGCTATCTCCGCTGACGCCAGCACTGCTATCGACTTGGCAGCCATGGCCACAGCGCAACTTAACGATCCTGAGCTTGATCTACTACGCAGGTGTTCCTCATTGGACATACGACCCGTTCCGCTGACATCAGCAGACGGCACTATACTCTGCGATTTGTCTGGGCACGCCGCGCCCAGTCGTTCTATGCGAGTTTCGGCAGCTCGTGTTCGACACGTTGCACGGCGTGTGTCATCCAGGCAATCGTGCAGCGGTTAAACTCGTGACCGCACGATTCGTTTTGCGCAATCTTAATCGGGACGTCCGTACTTGGGCAGCTGCTTGCCTTCCGTGTCAACGCGCGAAGGTGCACAAGCACACGAGAAGCAGATTAGACACATTTCCGATGCCGGAAGCACGTTTTCATCACGTGCACGTCGACCTTTTAGGTTCTCAGCCGCCTTCCAAAGGCTCTGTATATCTACTAGCCTGTATCGATCGATTTACTTGATGGCCTGAGGCCGTCCCTATACCAAACTGCTCCTCGGAAACGGTACCCATAGCTTTTCTGGAGCGCTGGGTAGCTCAATACGGCTATCCCGCCATCGTGCCCACCGGTCGAGGGTCACATTTCTCGTCAACTTTTGTTACGTCGCTTAAGGATTTAGACTGCCGTCAAGTACAGAAGACGGCGTAGCATCCGGCCGCTAACGGCATGGTGAAGCGCTTACACCGCCAGTTTAGGGCAGCGCTACGTGGGCACGCAGATCCTTCATGGTCTGAAACGCTGCCCCTCGTTCTCCTAGCCTTAAGAAACGCGGTTAAAACCGATTTCGGCGCGACACCCTTGCAGCCAGTTTACGGTTGCACGCTGCGGTTGCCCGGACAGCTGGTATTACCAGCCCCATATACTCCCAATTTTGACTACGGAAGTTACACTGATTGATTGGCTCACCAGATGCGTGAGCTACGTCCACCCGCTCCTCGATCGTAGAAGACACAGGTGTACGTGCCCCAGAAGCTGTCTAGGTGTTCACACGTCCTTCTTCGCACAGACGGTGTTCGATAGCATCTCCAGTCGCCGTACATAGGACCTTTCAAGGTGCTACATCGTGCGTGTAAGTTGTACACTATTGACCGCGGTGGTCGACACGAAGTCGTCACTATCGACCGTCTAAAGCCCGCCTTTATGGAAGGAAACCCCTCGCCTACTTCGTCTAGTAGTGTTTCGTGCGAGGTCACAACTCACCGCACCGGCTTTCAGCATCCTAGTGCAGTTCAACCAGACCACCATCGCGCTCTACAGGCTTCAGCCGTCCCGACATCTCCCGAACCTAGTCCGCCGCCTCCCGCGACCAGTCGCCGTGGTCGAGAGGTGCGTAAGCCCGTTCGTTTCTCTGACTAAGTACAGTGTAAATACTTTTAACTTTGTAGATATTGTATATATTTGCCCCATTTTTGGTCGAGTAACGTTTTGAAAACAAACAAAAATATAAAAAACCTCCGGAAAACCTTTTTCAAAAAAGCATTCAAAACCTAAAATATTTAAACACTCAGATCATTCGTTGGTTCTTTTTAGCACTTTCTGCGCTTGTTTTTCTATTTTCTCGTCTCTACATGCCCCAAACCATCCCCTTTGATCGATTAACCTACAAGAGGAGTATTTGGGAGGACCCTGACGGGAACATTGGTCGTTTCTCGGCGGAAAGGGGTCGCTTCTCCGTGGGGCCATGGTCGTTTCTTCGTGGAACGGGGGTCGTTTTGGAGCAGGGCGGGGTGCGGCGCAGGGAGAGGCCACTCTCAAGCGCACCATTTGGCAGCAGCGGAGGTTGAAGTCTTGTCGGCCTTTTCAGGGGCTAGTTAGTTTTTTAGTCCGACAAGCCCGCTCCAACGGCCCGCCGAAATGCGCCTTACCCTGCAATCAAATAATAAAAATCAAAAACGGCACAGCGGACTCGGACTTCCGGCGAACACCCATTTACACGAACGCACCCTCATTTTTCCTTGGCACGATTTTAACTTACGAACCTCGTTTCGATAGTCATTTTCGATTTAGATGGCTATGTTCAGCCTTCTGGGGGAGCTCTGTAGCGCCCTAAAAGATAACTGCTATCTTTCAGGTACAATTTAATTTTTGACCGGTTGTACATTACCCCTTCTTGTTTTATTCTTACAACCGGCTCGTCGCACAACAGCCTTGTAAGTTCCCGCGCTCACGTGTACGCTGTCGCCTCGCTTCATCCGTCCGCTTCTTATTGTAGCACATCGAATACTGTCTGCTGTGTCCGACTCCCATTGCCTTCTAATAAATGCGCTTAATTTCGCACACCGTCTCGGACTAGTATTAACGAGTCCTACAAGAGCTATTGTCATTGCCAAGATTTGACTTAGTACGCTAACGCCTACCTATGACCTACGATTAGAAGGAGAGAAGGCTGGAACTGAGCAAAGAAACACAGAGTATGAAGACCCAACCCATGAGTCCCGATAATCCTTTACTTGGGGAAGACCACAATCTCTTGAAACCGAAGTTGTTCAGGCAATACCAACGTCGCCTCTAGTGCACTATGCCTTTCGAAGGAATTCGATAAATGTTTCGTTAGTCATACACGTAGTGTTATTGCTAGACTTTGTAGCTTATTAATAGCGATGACAGTTCTGTGGATATATAAACTTCTAAGATTGTTACATCGTGCAGTATACTTTTCAGTAATATGAGGGATTTCTATTATCATAAGGACAAATTGGATTTCAAGTTCTCCTGACTTATCCATATAGACCCGCCCTTGTTTCTGCAGGACAATATTCGTAAGCACTTCGGGGTTTGCAAATTTGAGTATTCTACCTCTGTGGTGATGTTGGAATAATCTTAGTTCCTTAAAACTAAAGTGTATTAAGCCTAGTCGCGTGTGGCTCTAGTAGAATATATGTTTGAAAGCATGTTGTTATTTTTTCCTACCCTCATATCCATATTATTATAGAGTTCTTCAGCTTATTAATAGTCATGCATTACTCTATGGCTAGGTACAATGAGCTAAATTAATCAAGCTTGCAGTATATGTTTAAGCAATTAGGATTTTCTAGAATCAAAATAATGTTCAAGCTGTTCTGACGTATTCAGGTTTCTCCAGGACAATATTTACAAGCAATTGGCGGGTTGAAAATTTGAGTATACTTGTAAAATTGATCAAGCCCTACCACCTAAGGCTCCAGTAAATTACCCCATCTGAAGCATTTCCTTGCTTTTGGAGGGCAATTTACGCACTATTAACAAGCGATTCCTGGAAGTTATTAACCTTTAGACCTACCCTTTAGGTAAATCAAACGGACATGTAGTGCTAACTTGTGCAGCACTATTTTCAGCAATTAAAGGGTTTACTAGGTTCCTTATCGCAAATTGATCTCCAATCCGTTCTGACAACACTATTTAATGGCCCATTGAAATCCAGCACTATATTCACAGACACATGTATGTTTGATAATTTGAAACTTTTTCCAACGCAGAAATTCGTCTGCCACAGTATCTTCGGATTATAGTGCGTCGAACGTGCGCTATATATATCCGGTACGAGACTAGATGGCCAGCTAAATGCAATAGGTACAACACGAAAACGTAAACTTGGAAAAGGGTTTATTGAACGACAGATAAGCTAGCTAATTCTAGACATAGGGCATAAGTGGAAAGCTAGCTAAAGATGTTGTAGCCTTGCGTCGGATGCATGGACGAGCAACGTTCACAGCCCAATTCGCGCGCCTCAAAGGCAGATGTCATATTTATGTTTCAACCAACTGGGAACAACCTTACGACAAACAAACCACCTAATTCCTTAATACCTAAGAAAAGTAAGATTTCATTGTTTTATTCTGTCGCACAAGCATATGGGGCAACCAGGTCACTACATAGCCCTTTTACTAGAAGGGAAACTGGGGTTGACGCTTCCAGCTACATGTGGAATGTCCGTCGTGGGTCAGATTTACGCGAGGTCAATTAGTAAAACCTAATGCAGCTGCTGGGTAAGAAACAGGCGACCGGACCCTAGCGGGCTCCCGTTCGTGTCCTTTCTAACGGTACCAAAAACACAAAATAGGGGAGAAGTTCGTGCTTTTCACATGTTAGCGATTTCCTGAGTGCAAAAGATCCGCCCCAAGCGCCTCATCTTCTTTTGTTTATACATGAAAGATAAACGGAAACAAGAGCAGTGACTGTGGTATCGAAGGTAAAAGCATTAAGGACACTTACCGGATGAGCTAGTAGTCCAACAAAACGCAACGCTTTTTAAGTGTTTCGAAGCAATTGCTTATAATTTTAGGCTTTTCAAAAAAATTTTTGTTCGTTTATAGTTGTCAAACACTTCCGTCGGTTTTTGGCGTTTTCAAATGCTTTTGCCGTTCATTCGTGTTTTCCTACGGTGTTGACCAAATGGGAAAATGAAAATTGGGAAAAAAACTATAGAAAGTAAAACTAATCCTTTATCCTTACCGGCCGATGGACTTGCCTACCGGATTTAGTCGACTTGCGCGGTTCGGAGAAATGCCTCGTCTTATGCATTTTATGGGATCTCAACTTTGGAAGAAATGCTGCAGACATGCCGATTGGGTCGATCGGAAGCGGTAGAGAAGAATAGGAAGGCTTCGATGAAATGTGCTCTTTGGGCTCAGGGGCATTAAAAGCAAGTGCGTCGTCGTCTACCATAGACTGGGTAGCTTCGTTAAAAGACGGGCAAGATTCTTCATGAAGCTCAGACTTTATGTAAGTAACCTTGCAACGGTCAATCGTAACTGCTTTGCGTCTCCCTTGACAGTCGATGGTAAAGATGCGAACGTTACGTTGCAACACCTGGAAAGGGCCTGCAAAAGATTGCTGCAGTGGAATGGGGAGGCCAACTACGCGAAGACAAAGGGAACATAGTGTTACAGGTCTTGTAGAACAAAAGACCTACGTTGTTGTCTTCTGAAGTAAGGAAGCTTATAGTGACTCATGCTCGTGGCTTGTTGACGAGGATATTTCGCGTCATAGCGGGTAATTCTGGAACTATGGAAGAAGCAATCGCAAGGTAAGCACCATGGTTGTCCACATACTAACTCACCGGTAGACGTACGTAGAACGGCCTTTAGGGCTGATCGAAAGCCAAGGATGATCATTTTCAGTACTTCAGTCCAACTCTATGCATTAGCGGCACTAATTGGGGCTTTCAGGTGTCGTTGGCGACATTCCACTATGCCGGTTGTCCGTGGATGGTAGACGGTCATGCGAATGTGACTGCATCCAATGACTTTCCAAAAATCGTTAGAAATCGACGATTAAATTGCCAACCGCAGTTTTTCGTCACGGCGAATGGACAGTCATGTGAAGCTATCCAGTGCTCGACGAAAGCGTGAGTTACGGCTTGCGCAGCTACGTTAGGGATTGGCGAGGCTTCGGGCTGACGGGTGTATAAAACGACTATGGTCATAAGGTAGACCATTCCTCTGGACTGGGGCAGCGGTCCAATTATGTCGATGGACATGGGAAAGTGCGCTGATATGGACAGGAAGAGACCGCTTAGAGCGGACACGTGCCGTTGTACCTTCGTTTGCTAACAAGTGAGACAGCCACGTGTTTAGCGAGTAAAGTAGCATTGCCGCCCCGCCCAAACGTATCAGTCGGAGTCCATCTCATCAGCAGCTTTAATCTCTGGGTCCGCGATATTGTGGTGTGTGTCGAAGTTGATACAGCGAAAGGTTGCTTGGACGACGGGTCGAGGTCGTTGTGCAATTAGTCGGCGGTAAAGGGTAAGCGGATATTTTCGAAGAAGAATCGCGGAGTTTCGAAAAGATCTGGTCGTTGGACTGCTCGGCGGCCATTGCTGCCAGATCAATTGCCTACCCGGCAGGGTCCATCACAGATACTCATGACAGAGCCTTAGCGACTACCTTTTATTGACCAGCAAAGTGTCGGGTTGAAGGCAAGAATTGTGCAAGGAGATCCAGCTGACGAACCTCACGTAGTGTATAAAGCTGATTGGCATTAGAAGATGTAGGTAAGCGGCTTGTGGTCAGCAAATATAAGGAGGTGTTACCTTCGGAGACGTGCTGGAAATGTCAAACCCTAGACTAAACGGCAAACAGTTGGCGACTGAAGGTGCTGTACTTGACATCGGCAGGTTGTCTGCGTCTAGAGTAGAAAGCAAGTGGTTTACAACATCCATCAGTAAGATGCTGTAGGGCGGCGCAAATGGCGGTGTCCGAGGCGTCAGCATCAACAATGAGCTGAGCGTTCGAATCAAACCGGTGAAGCATAACAGCGTCGGTTACAGTCTTTTTACTGGAGAATGATCCGGCGGCTATAGCGGTCAGCTCTACGTTGCTGCTTTTGTGTTCAGGAAGTAGATCGGTAGGTGGACTTCACAGGTCGGCGCAGTGTGAATAAAACGTCTGTTTTGCAGTTAAAACGGGGAACAGAGGCTAACATAGTTGGGGCCAGCAAGCCTCTGATGGCGCAGACTCTATCGTTTAGAGGAAGTACGTCATAATGCAAGATACAGTTGCCTAGAAATTTGAAGTAAATCTGTTAAAATACGCATTTGACAGCAAAGACTGATTCTGTCAGAGGCCAGACTAACAAAATAATACTGTAATGTTCTATGTGTAGTACTTTAACAGCGTTTGTCACTAGAATATCGTCGATATAGGAATAGACAAAATTTATGCCCTTAGTGTTTGCGCACATGAAGCATTGGAATTTCTAGGCTGCTTTTCGTAGACCAAAGGGCAAGCGTTAATACCTGAAGAGCTCCAACGATGTGACAACGACGGTTTTCGCTATGCCATCCTCAGCAACTGGGATCTGGTGCTGAATTCGAAACAGGTCGCTTTCCAAGAAAGCACGGATGCTACGCATGCTAGCCGTACTATCCTGAATGTCAGGAATAGGGTAGCAGCCGTGGATAGTAACATTATTAAGCGCGCGGTAATCTCTACATAGACGACAGTCTCCTGTGGTTTCGGGCAACGTGTGTAGCAGCGACGCCCACGCGCATTTGGATGGGCGAACGATGCCTAACTCTAGCGTCTGCGTACTTCTGAACGGGCGATCTTCATATTGTTGGTGGTCATTTACTTAGCTTCAGCGAATCCAGGCGGACCTTTGGTAACGATGTAATAGTTTGCAGCACGAGTGGCGGACGACAACGGTGCTACCGAACGAAAGACGTGTGCATTTGCTCAGAAACAGATGACCGATAGTTAAGCTCGATTGGTTAACGTATACTGGACTGATTGACTCAATGTCAGTAAAAGTTCCTATAACTGCCAGTTTTATTTGATGATAGATCAGACGGCGATGCTTCACGTCAACAAGCAATCAAAGTGATGCCGAAAGTCGAGGCCATAGATTGCCGTCTGGACGTATGCTACCAGAAAGATCCACTTAAAATACGCCGTTGATTTAAACTAAGCGTGCACTAGCGTTGACCGTACACGAAAATCATCTTTCCGTTGGCTGCGCACAGTGACCTACTCGCCTTCTCGTTTGCGTCTACCTTATTGCGAGGGAGGACGCTAACTGCTGCATCAGTGTGAACCACGTAGCGAACTACTGTTCCTCGATCAGGGACGACGAAAAGGCGACTGTGCCTGCCAGCTACGTCCGTCGCCCCTACTTGCTGGCCGGCCTGTTTCCCTTTGTGTTGCGCTTGAAGGAACATGGCGAGCGACACAATTTGGCCTGGCGATCAAACCCTTGTTGGTACCAACAATTGGTTGACCTAGGCGGAGGTTTCGAACGTGTTCTGGACTGAGTGCGACTACTGGAACGATTTCGGCGGTTGGATCCTGACAGTGTTAGGTTCTGTAGTGTCTTGGTAGCTGCACCTAATTGCGCCCTTAGTTCTGCTAACTCCGTACTGGAAGTAGACTGAACCTGAGAAATTCTGGTGTTAGATTCCTAAATACCGTCGGCACTGTCGGCGTGCTGGGAAAGGGACACATCATTTGCAAACATGGGGTTACCTAAATCACATGGAAGTCGACGAAACCACATTCCTTTAAGGAAAGGGTCGCCGCCAGCAAGTGGCTTAGCTGGAGTCTGCATTCGGGCAAGAGCTAAGTTTTATGCGCACTTAGCTCGGTTTTTGTTTAGTAGCTACGTAAAGCAAGCATGGTCTGATATGCCGGTTCGCTTTAAGTCGACAACCTGTAGTTCTTGGTAAGTCTTCAATTATTCAGGAAGCTATAGATAGTGGTCGTGAGCATCGACGACTTTCAGAGGAAGTGCTGCAACAAAGCAGTGAAATGACGCCATCAGATATAATATTACGCAACGAAAAAATGGATTTCAGCTGAGTAAACATGCACTTAGGATCATTCGCTTTGAAAGGCGGAATAGCGAGACTGAAAACACAAACGTGGTTGTCTTAATCCGGATGAATGATAGCACAAAAAGTACGGAGCCAGTTAAATTGAACTAAATAGAAAGAATAACTATAAAGACGGATTATGCTAACGGAGCTGAAAAGAAGTATTAGCAACAAACTCAGCCACTCTTCTATGCGTGGTCACAATAATTGCGAGTTGTTCGTGCGCTATATATCCGGTACGAGACTAAACGGCCAACTGAAGGTAGAGCATACAAAATCTATGCTACGAAGGAAGGTTTATTAAAGCGGGAAAAGCTATCTAATGCTAAGATTAGGGCAACAGAGGAAAGCTAGCTAAGGATGATGTATCCATGCGTCGGATGAGTGGACGGCCAACATTTGCAGCCCAAGCCACGAGCTTCAAAGGCGGATGTCCTGTTTGTGTTTCAAACAACCAGAAACAACGTTACGACAGGCGAAGCGCCTAATTCTTTAATACATGCGAAAACTAGAAGTTTAATATCTTTTAAAATCATTTACACAATCATATGGGTAAAGTTCCAAATCGTTACACAATAACTGCATACTGACGCCTCATGGCCGCAGGCAAACCGCAACGTCCCTGAACTTTCGTACATATACATCCTACCTAAACGGATTCTAAGCGTTTCTACGTACATCTTTTGTCATTTTGTTAAGACGTACGCTTGGAATATTTTTCGGCATACTACGTCGTACCTAGAAATTACTGCTTTTTAAGCTCTATTGCACATTTCTAAATATATATCACTATTCCATATGTATAACGCTCCCCCAATTTATACCTTCCCTTCGTTTTTCCATATTTGCTTACAAATAAAGAATCCATTGTTAGCGGAAAAAATTAGTGGCGTTTTACCTGAACTGCTATTTAATCGTAAATAACTTGCGAACAACTGCACTGTCTACAGTGGTTTTGCTTTTATCAAAAGCAGAGACAAAACTTGTTATGAATCCTTTCTGTCTTATTTACTGCACTATTCTGGTTTTTATAATAGGTTTTTTCTTTGGTGAGTTACTCAGCTTTGAATTTTTGCGCTAGGTAACAATTTAGTCTGAAATGTTTCGGTGATATCTTCCATAACCTTTTATTTCACAAGTAAACTTCTCCCGCATTATTTTACGCTGTTGGGGAATATCTTTAATATTTAGGTTTGTACTAGTAGTTATTATTAACCTTCTCTTGCACTTTCTAATGCCATCGCTCTTTTGTTTCTATTCATTATCTTACTATTAAACAGAGCCACTGAATTCGCTGTGAGAGTCCAAAGGTTTTGGAGTGAAAAGCATAGATAGATGGTTCCTTCCTCGTAATAAAAATTCGTGAATAAATACAGCTGCGCTCCAATTCATCGCTATTAAATCAGAGAGCACGGAGATAGTTAGAAGAAGCCAAAGGAAAATCAAGGTGGGGACGGCCGTTGGGCTCGGCAAACGCGCTTAACAATGTGCGTTAAGGATCCTGTGCACATTTTGCGGCGACCGGATATTAGCGTTATCAAAAGCTACCAAGTGCTGCAAAACACATGTAAAAGCCTTTGCTCTGCTACTTGGTATGGTGACCGTGTACACAGAGCAGGTACTCTTAATGTCCTCACTATTCATGCAAGTGCCTGGGATTTGTGTACATACTGATCTGCTCCCTTGCTGTCACAGCATCTGCCCACAGTCCAGTAATAAAGCGTTTCACATTAGTTTACTTATGCTGACAAGGGCATGTGACATTCTTGAGTCCAGTGACACACCAAGTTAGCTATTCATGAAATGCTGCGTATTACCTTGCAAACGAGTAGAATATCATCAGGTGACCGACACTGTTTGATCATTTACCGTTTACTGTTTGATCATCTACCTGCCTCAAAACCACAGTATTTATAGTTCACAAGTACTTGTATGGGATGTTTCTAATCCAAGCACAACACGTTGCCTCCATCCCTTTCATCACCAGAATACTAAGCGATGCTTATAAAAGCAGTGGTTGAGAATATTTTTCACAAGCATAGCAGGGCTAAACTTTTGTATTTCGACCGGCCTTTAAATCCAGCTTGATATACGCTTCTCGGACTGAACATTGTAAACATGTATGGCACACTTCATAGCACAGCTACGTCCAAATTTACAAGTCAGCACTGCTAAAGCGTCGAATGTATATGTAAAATATTGCTCAAATACTACTAACTAAGCTGAAGTTAGTGGATTATCAAATCATTTATCTACGAATTGGTTTCTATAGCGTACCGCTCGCATACTTCTGAAACCCGCGGCACGTGTGGAGCTTCAGCGTAAAACGTGCACAAAGTAAGTAACGGGGATTTCATTAAAAATAACTGTCACATCCCACCCATAAATCGCTCAGAGGATGAGATTGCAATGAACGTTGTCAGCTACTGAAAACTTAAGCCACAAGTTCTGGTTGACAAATATTACTGGTGTTAGGTTTGAAGCATAGGTGATTAGCGTTTTCAAGTAGACGATCGTCAAAGATCAGGCAAATGGTTCAGTAGTGCATCCCGTTAGTGACTCAAGTAAGCCAATTCTTAAAGACTAACACCCAAGGTGTGAAATAAACTTACAAGTGAAAGCTAGGGAGCATAAATATTGTGGTTAGGGAGCTTTTCAAATTTTCTTGACCAATGGGACTATGAAAGGAGACGTGCTGATAGTTCAGAACGGTTTGCTTTGGGTCTTTAGGTGTGCCGCTTTCAATAAAGCAAGCTTTTGAGCCCGGTCCTACTTGACGAGCGAAAGTGGTGTAGCGTTGGTTTTTAGCTACGGACACCATTTACATGCAATTTATGTTTCCCACCCGTTGTCACAGCCAAACTTTAGCCGCCATCGGCGACTTGTTTCTAGAAACTATATACGTTGGTCTGGTCTATCGTCTTCCTTAAGCGTAGCAAAGATTATTACCGTGCGTTACCGCGGGGGTCACCCAGTGTTTCGTCAACACCTTCCAACATTTGGCACTTGTAGGACTAGTCTCTACTAGTCCGAGAGTGCTCTCGCTCTGGGGGGATACCAGAATATTAGAACGTACACAACGGATTGTATTCGAGAAAGGCTACAATCGAACGAAAAGCGAATGAAGCAACAAGTGCATACGTCAGTGCCAGAACTCACCGTGGAGACAAGTGGTGGGCCGGATGTAGGTCAGAATGGCCGTAGAGTCAACATTAGAACCAAAACCAATATCACATGATTGAGTAACAAAAGTATACATAAGATAAGAAATATCTTTTATTTTGCTACACGCCGCTACATCGTTGTAGCTAATTGATTAAAATTGCCAATTTAAATATCTCTTTACTGAATGTGTTCAAACTTCTTCATGAAGTAGTTTCGAGATGCCATTTTCAGCATACTTATTGTACATCCGCTAAACTATTGGCCTTAATACATGGAAAAGTAGTGCTATTGTTTTCAGGCGCACGATACTACACGTAAAGCTGCCGGTAAAGTTACAAAAGCAGTGGTGCGCATCCCTGTAGGCGGTTGATTGTGTTTATCGTAACCTCTGGATTCAAAACGCTTTCATCTGCAGCGCTGTCAACTAACGCAGTTAACCGTTTCCACTTTGAGTTAACAGAAATGTTTGAATTAATAGATAGGCTACTTTGTCCCAAGCTTACCAGTCATCATGGTAAGATTCATTTTGTGCTGTAACGGGAAGGCACTTACTTACCAAAGCTTGCAAGGCAAACCTTTGCAAAAAGCAGTGAACATCATATCCGCGGTTGATGTGGTCTGCTTACCAATGGAACTGCTTAAGTACGTGGAAGTTATACTTCGCTTATTCCTGGCTCTAGGCACCTTCGCTCTTAGTGAGGTAGCAACTATATAACATAGAGACAAAAAGATATTTAAGGGCGATGTAAAAATATATATTATGCATCACGTATCAAAATTCGATGTCTTCAAGATTTTGCCCTTCTGTAACAGTGCGGAATGCGTCTCAACGAGGCAAACGTAAAGTGCCGTTATGGCGCAAAGTTTATATTAGTTCTCGCGCTAGGTATTGATTGTCCTTTCGTGCGTCAGCTTCCACGCTCGGTAGCCAATTAAGTGCGCTGAAAAAATTATGAACATGTTAAAAGTTGCCAAAAACTGCACCTACACCTGCATTTAACTTTAACAAGTCTTACTGTTTCGGTTTACCTTAAGTAACACTAACGTTAAAACCACATGGTTGTCATTTCAAGGCCAACACCTTTTCATTTGTTTCCTTTGGCCTACCATACAATACATCCTTGTATGCTTTAGTGATAGTCGTGCTCTTCTGTCCTCTTCTGACCTGTTCTCTATCTGGAGTAGTCCACCTACTCCTACTGTGTAATTCATCTGTTAATGTGTCCCACGCGCGACACTGCCACTTAAGTCACTTTTTATTCCTTTATGTCAGTCCCTGAATGCCCAGACTTCACCTAACTCATTCTCTCATTTGCTTAACCGTATATAGCCTTTAGGATTGTTAGGGAGAACACTGGATATTGGGGTTCGACTTTTAGGCCAGGTACTACGTTTTATGTCGTAGCAGGTTGTTACTCCTTAGTCCTTGTCTGGCTAGTTGTCGATTGCTTAGCCCTCTGAATCGCTTTGAAGTACATCGGCTTCTCAAGTGGTCCCCTGTTTCGAACTACCAAAAGTGCCACTTTCTTCAATTGCCAGCTCCCACAATTTTTGGAGCTTAGTTGAACTGTTCCCTGTATAGATTGGCCATACTAAACCTTTTGGTCTACTCCAGCCTTAAACGTGGTTCCGTCACTATATCTTTCGACCAAGACTCAAAATTTCTAATGTTTGCAGGTCCTCATCTATTAGTCCTGGCTTGACTAATTTTCTATTTTCCTTGACTCACCTAATGGACCACTACGTCTTTTGGAATGTTTCATTCTCTTGACCAACACTATCAATGTCACTTTTAAGCATTATCCACGCCCTCACTTCTAAACCCTGCCTGACTCAATTCCTTTTGTATAGACCTAACTAAACTTTTTAAACTACTACGCTCTCCACAGAGGTTTTGTCTCCCAATTTTTCTACAGCAGTTGCTTTAATGTATGGTAGGACTCTTATCTATTCTTTCTTGACGGGCTCATTCTCCCTCGTTCAATAATGGTATTCTTTATGGACTACCATGTTTCCGAAGCGGCGCATACTATTTTTCTACGAGCAACTTTCTCTTACAAGTTAGTGCACGTCTGCCAAGTTTTCTATTTATATAAGATTTCCTATTCGTCTTGTATTATGCCGTTATTTAAAGCGGCTTTCTGACTAAAGTCACCTATTGATATGGAAGTGAATGTGGGCAGCTCAGACTAGTCATCTGTTCGACGAACTGTTCGCTGAGCCTGACAATTTTCTTGCAAAAGCACCGTCACCAGTCGAGATGACATCATCAGTGCGTTACTGTGCAGCCTGTAGGAGCGAAGCGTATGTGAGTGTGAACCGGGTAGTTACATGCGTGCTAACCATAACGAGGACCCATAAAAGCGAACACACTAAGGTACCGATGATGTTCCCTCGACTGTTGCCGAAGCGGTTGCAACGAAATTGTCATACTTGTCCTGCAGATCATCTAACAACGTCATTTTCACTTTTGACCTCGGTCTCTGACACCTTCTTGCGTGTACCATTCACTAGTTTGCCTAACCCTCTGTATCCTTATACAGTGCTAACGCCTCTATATTATTCCTGATATTTCGACCAGTCTCAACCATATGTTTGTGTCATCTTCACACCTTATTACTTGCCTGTCCCGTTCCCCTCTTCTAATATGTTTGTGAGCGGCGACTCACTACCTTGTATGACTTTAGATCCACCTCCTCTTTATCTTTGCGTGTTTCGTTGTGCCCCTCCGAGCAAATCTAACTTAAGCACTGTGCTTCATTTGACTCATATATTATCGGCTAGAATTCATAAATCTGATATCCATACGCGTACCTTATACCGCAAGTATTAGCACAGCAGTATAGACATCTGTTCAAGTCCAGGTTAGTTCTCGCTATTGCATTTCGGCGTTCCTTTGTTGGCCTTTAGTCCGTTAACCCGTTCGTGACGCCATCAATGCATAGTTTTTGGAACTATAATCTGTGTGCCTTTGGTACCGAAGGCTACGAATGTAACATTTTACCGAAATATATATCTAAATTCGTATATACATATGGACCCTTAGTTAGCTCTTAATCTATTTCAGCTTTTTAACTATTGGCTTGGTCATCCTTGTGTCCTGAAGCAGTTGGTTCAGCTTTAATCATTTCTATGTAAACAATGTTGCAGTCCTTTAGCTTACCTGACTTTTCTTTGACGTATGTCTAAAGCCCAACAAGCCATTGTGGAGGTCGTTAGGTGGAATTAAACGTCGCTTTCCTCATCGTACGAAACGTACCTAGAATCTTTGTAACCTTCAGCAAAAGTATCCTCCTAAGCACTATCCTTGGATTCTGCGGAAGCAATATGTTACTGTAAAATTCCTGTAGCTAGCAACGAACCTTCACAACCAAATCACCGTCTTTTACACACCCTGATGGATTTCTAAGTAAGATATCCTGTAACCCATGCTACTCGCCGACAGCCACAGCACGTCCAGCCTTCTGATCTTCAGAAAACTAGAAAAACAGTCTATACTCAACAAAGGGTAACAGTATTTGACTCACAAGTATTGCGTTTCCCGTCTTATTTTCATCTTCACTGGCACACCCGGGTTCAAAAAAGCCGCCCACTGAACTTACGAAAAGGTGTACGTTTAGATTAGGAACAATCAGTCCATCCTCTTTCATATATTATTCCTGCTACTCTAAATATTATCAGTAGAACAACTTCTGTACCTTTTTTTCATCCCTCGATCCATTGTCAATGACCACTTCCTCTGTATCCTACAACCTTTGACGCGTTTAGCATTATCGAGAGCAAAGCGCTTCTCTTTATTTAAAGACTAAAGGGAGCAATATGGGAATTTCCATGTTTTCTTTGCTGTACTCATTGTTATCTATAATGTTCATATCTGTGTGGACGCGTCTTGCTTAAAGGAACATAAACATTTGTTTAGATATTTACTTCACGCACCAAAATGTAATACATTTTTCCAATAAACATTTATTTTATCATGCTCAGGAAGTCAATAGAAGTACGCTGAAAGGTTTCTTTGTAACTAACACTTCTCTGCGCTGGATCTATATTTAAAGCTTTAGCTGGCTAGCCGAACATCCTCCTCTTGGTGCCAGCTGGGGGATTAGCGTTTACGCCGTTCCAGCAAATAGTTCGGCGACAATGTTTCAGGAAGTGCTACGTTTTCGTCTGGCAAGGGTTCTCCCTAGAAAAGCCACAAAGTTCCGTTTACCAACAATGTGGTGTAACTGTTGTGACTCGCCACCAACTAACGTCATCCCTTGCTTGGCCAAACAACCGCTTCAAGTCCACAATAATCAACCGTCCATTTGGAACTGGCAACTAGTTCAAACACCGTCAAAGTTGCAAGAAAACATTTACGAATCCCATAAACACAGCTATACACGCCTGCGTGCACACATACCTGCAATCATATATCAATCTATGTGACAATTGTATTGTTCCATTGTACATTAACTGATCACACTTTGTACTCATAACATAATAACACTTGTGCAGGCGGGCCTCGCTTAGTCCAGAATAAACGTATTATTATTACTAATACGCAATTTTGTGGTTCCTTTGACTAGAAGGACTTTGTATTCATGGAGGACGTAACTTTTATCGGTTGAAGTATTCAGGCCTGAGCACGAAATTCTGGTGCAGAATGAGCTGGCATGTCGGGTTGTCAGCTGATTGTATGGTCATGCAAATTAACTAAGTATTGGCGTTAACCTTTGTACAACCGATGAATTGATCGATCTTGTATTGTCCTCTTCCTGATGCGGCTGTGCTCAATGCCGTAGGCCCAACTGGCTTAGATAGATCATGATGAATTCGAGGTAGGCTTCTCATAGTCGGCATAAACCAGCGGTGGATGGTCTCTAGCCAACAGTACCTTTAACTACACATTGCTTGTCCCCACTCCAATCGCGAACGCAGCAGCACAGTACCTAGATATACACAAGGAATGAACGTGCAAACTTGGATCCTAATACATAAAGTAAGTCGTACTAATGCAAAACTGGCTAACGGAATAATCGGAAGAAAGCTAGGATTTCCGCTAGTTACGTACAAGCTAGAACAGATCGATAAAATCACGTTTGCAATGCGCATCAGTTACAAAGGATTGTGTATTCAGTGTACGCCATTATCTCACCAGTGACCTACGCTTGTCCGTGAGGTTTTTAAAATTAGGCCAACTGGTGATGCTTTAGCAGCAGCTCAATACCCAGATTGCGCATATGGTCCACAGAAGTGTTGTAAATGATCGCGGTAACGTGCTTATTTACTACTTCCTAGGATGCTTTATCGATCACTTGTGGTTACAAAATCTATTGTGCAACACGTTTTCGGAAAACACTTACTTGTTGCTTTCAGGTTCAAGCGCTGGAGTGTCCAGCAAACGATATCCCAGTCGCACGAAAGATGGGTAATCGCGGCTACAGGTGCACGCGGCAGACTGACGCTAACCTTTACTATGAAAGAACCGATGCCCGTCTGCACATTTATTATGATTCCGTGGGCATGCCTTGCATAGTAAGTTTTAATATTTATTTATTTATAATGGAGGAGACGAAAATTTGAAATTCAAAGCATGTAGATACATTAATGGCATATTCATTGACAGTGCGTGTTACAGGCAGATTATCTAGTTTGTTCATTCTGTGCGACATAATCGGATAGCGAGAAAGTTTTTTGATTTCTCAGTGTGATTTCAAAAACATTGTTTTGGGCTGTTGGATCATAAACATATGTTTGAACGAAAAATTAAAGAACGGCGCAAAATATCGCCGTCAGTGCAAATAAAGTAATACGAGTACCTGTGGAACCGCATCCTGCGGATTCGCTCCCATGCGGGCAAAACCTTCATAAGGTTTAGCCGCGTTTGCCTGCCTTGTCTAACGATATTTTGCTTTGGTTTAAAGCCAAATTAGCCATTATCGCACGGACTGAAGGTGTTTGGCTGCTGTCATAATCAATCTGTTTGACATCCCGTTCAGACCATTGTTGGGTCACTGTTACATACCATGCACTTCCGTCATACATACCATTCCAACTATCAAGTATCTCGATTGGTTGAACATTGGTTGAACAATGCTTGCGCAGTTAGGGATGAAACGTCTATAATAGTTAACCAGGCCAAGAAATCGGCGTAACTGCTTGAAGGAACTGGGAGCAGGATAGTCCTTCAGTGCCTGGATTTTGTCTGGCAGGGCTTCGATACCAGAGGCAGATATGCGGTGGCCAAGGAAGTCGATGGAACTTTGGCCAAGCTCGCATTTATCGGGGTTGACGGTAACCCCATGCTGGGTTAAGCGTTGGAAGAGAGCGTCGAGTTGACGAAGATGTTCTTCCTCAGAAGAGCTCGCGATAAGAATGTCATCTAGATAAGAATAAACGCCTTCGAGTCCTCGCGTTACCTCATGAATGAAACGCTGAAAAGTTTGAGCACCGTTGCTGAGGCCGAAAGGCATTCTGAGGTACTCGAAAAGGCCAAATGGCGTGATGACTGCTGTTTTAGCAATGTCATCTGGCGCGACAGGTATCTGATGATAGGCGCGAACTAAGTCGACTTTGCTGAAGATAGACTTGCCAGCTAGAGCTGAGGTCAAGTCGTGCATGTGCGGAATAGGGTATTTATCCGGGACGGTAACTTTGTTAAGTGCCCTGTAGTCACCACAAGGGCGCCAGTCACCGGATTTCTTCGGCACCATGTGTAATGGTGATGCCCATGGACTTTTAGACGGGCGGATGATTCCCAGTTCGAGCATTTGCTCGAATTCCGCCTTAGCAGCTTTGAGCTTGTCCGGGGCTAGTCGGCGAGGGCGGGCCGAAACAGGTGGGCCCTTAGTGCAAATGTAATGCATGACGTTCGACGTCACAGGAGGCAAGTCGTTCAGGACGCGAACGAGTTTAGGGTGCTTGCTGAAAAGTTCTAGAAAAGGCTGTGAAGCTTGAGGTAGGACACGAATGGGAGTGATAGCAGCCACGTTGGCGCTAGTCCCGATAACACTGAGCTGTGTCCTAGAATCGATAAGCTTCTTCCTTTTGGCGTCGACGATGAGGTCGAAGCGTTGAAGAAAGTCTATGCCTATGATGGCGAAAGGCACAGCAGCGATTATGAAAGGCCAGCGAAAGGTTCGCCGGAGGCCTAAGTTGAGCGTTAGCAGCTTTTCGCCGAAAGTTGCGATTGGTGTGCCATTGGCGGCACGCAGCTTGGTCGGCGATGGTGAGACGACCTCATCTGAGCTACGGGGTATAACGCTAACTTCGGCACCAGTGTCGACTAGAAACTCGGTGCCGGAAGTTAAATCCCTAACGCGGATGAGGCGACTTTGGTGTTGGCCGGTCGCGTCCGTCGCCGTTACAGACCGGCCGAGGTTTCCCTGCTTCGCGGCAAAGTTGCAAGGCTTTGACACATTTACGAGCTGCGGTACCAAAGCGCTGATGATACCAACAGCTAGCTTGCCTGTTGCTAGACTGAGAAAGTTTGAAGGGCGATTTTGAGCGGCTAGGACGACGACGGGTCATAGTAAGCTGTTGCACCTGGCGACTAAGTGTCGCAACTTGTGCTTGCAGGGCTTCTATAGTTGACTGTAAGTCAGTGATAGAAGTGCCCTGGGACGCGACGGCATTCATCTTGCTGGCGTCGACTTGTGGCTGTGATCGTTCAATAACTCGATCCGCTAAGTCTGCTAGTTGAGTGAGCGAAACGGAGCTCACTGTAGCGAGAATCGCTTGCGTGTTTTCCGGTAGCCGTTGTAGCCATAGTTCGCGAAGTAGCGTCTCATCCATGGTTGAAGAACCAAGGAGTTGCTGCATCTCTCGTAGCAGGGTTGAGGGCAGTTTGTCGCCCAGCTGCAGATCCCTGAAAAGCTGCTGCAGGCGAACTTTCTCAGAGGGCATAACACGCTTAATCGTGGCCTCCTTGAGAGCCTCATAGCGGTTATCGGTCTGAGAAATGATGACATCACGAACCTGCATTGATATCTCCTTGGGGAGATAGGACAGGAGCTTGCAATACTTCGCGTAGTCGGAAGTGACTCTGTGGTTATAAAACTCAGCCTCAAGATGAGCGAACCACAAAACAGGATCCATGTCCCAAAAAGGTGGAACGGAGAGAGATACAACACTAAGCATAGACTCTACCTTATGGTCTACAGATTCCATGATTTGAAAAATGACGCGAAAAAATAGGCTACCGTATGCAAAAATAAAACCGGAAAATATGAAAAATAAATGGAACGAGCTCACCGGAGAAAAGTTCGAAATATCCGGCGTTGAGATTGTTCCGGATCCGGGGTCACCAATTTAGAGGGTTGCCTATTCCGGGAGCCCAGAGAGCGATTCCAGAAGACAGATCGAGTTGCAGGGAAACTTTTATTGGTTCAGCAAAAGATTCCCTGTTAGCTAGCTATAAACGAACGACACCGTGGACGCTCTAGCTAGGGAAACGGATCAAGCACAGCACACAGAGCAGTTGCGCGTTGCAACCGAAGCGAGCGCCAAGCAAAAATGGCGATGAGCAAGTAAAGCATTCGAACTCAGCAAGCAGTTCAACAAACCACACCGGTTGCCTAAGTGTACAATTATAGAATTTTGGTTAGAATTTTACACAAGCAAACCGGGGAATCTCCAGACTGCTACAGGTTCAAAACCTCAGGCTATATGCCTAGTTGTAGCCAACAATCGAAATGTTATGAAGCACCATGTCAAAAATAAATGGTTTGTGTCCAAGTTTATCCAAATGAAATTGTACATAATGGTCAGACATAACTAATAACAAATTATTCATAAAACGGAAGGGGTCTGAAAAATTAGCGGCAAAAATTCCATAGCTGCAGACGTTGGTAAAAGGGAGAAATCGATAGCGCTAGTTCAATTTTCAAGTATTTGAGCCTTGATGCATATTAAAACCTGTACCTTTCAGGTAAGAATCCATTAGCGGTGCAGAGTGAGCGTAAAAAATAAAAAACCTATTGCCATGTCCTTTGTGACCCACGTATATATTTGTCCTGCTCCATGCTGAGGCTGATGTTGCATTCATAATGCTTCTTCACACAGCTGGGCTAAAACAACTTACACTTAAACTAGGTCTTTTTAATGTGGGTAAAATTCATTATATTTTATTTTATTTTTGTTCTGCTTACTTGATAACTCTCCCAACTCAAACACGTCGCTTATGCAAATTGGGGTAAACTTGCGTAATTTTATCGCGTGGTGCTTTTAAAAAATTTTCGGACATTTTGTACTTATCGCGTATTCACATTTAACCAATTTCTTCCATATGCTCAGTTAGCGAGTATCTGTGTTGTCATATGCGTATGCTTTATTCGATATCGGCATTTCGTATGATTGGCTGTTGTTTGATATCCCCGGTGTGCCTGCGCTTGTTGTGCATGTTGACAAGGTGCCTACCTGTCTATTACCCACTACCTCGTCCATCTGGCTCCAGGAGACAGTTGGTCGTTGCTGGAGGGGACGGGGTGCACGGTCCTTGTGGCCGTGTAGGATCAAAGAGTGGTTCCATACACTCAGTGTAAAGCGTACTCCGGTCCAGCCACCGCCTTGTGTGCACTTGATTCCCTAAATACAGCGTGTTTGTGTTTGTCTTTGAAGGAGTGTGGATCGGCTCCGTTGATGAAACGTGACTCCCATCCGCATGCCCCTCGGTCTTATTCCTTCGGGTTTACACTGGATATGGGGTGTGTGGTGGGAGCTGTGGGTGGTGCAGCGCAAGTCGTCCATGGTCCCTCTGTAGGCGCGAGCATCCTGTGGTTGGTCACAATGACAAGCAAATCCGAAACCGGATGCCGCCAACCATATATTTGTCCACCATTGGAATACATATGAAATGATGGCAGTCGTATAGCAAATCATGCGTTTATTTCTCTTTGAGCAAACCGTAATTGGAAACCTCTAAATATCCACGATGGTTGGGGTGGAACTGTGATGACTGTCATCGGGCGAACGAGCTACTAATTTGGCAATCATTGAGCTGGTCTCCAAGCATTGGGATCCAGGGAATGACACTGAGATGCACCGAAATCTGCTGATGGAAACAATTTGGGTGCCGCCGTGACGTTGCTTCAAATACTGTACAAAATATCTTAAGCGAGGACTAAAAGGTGTCTGTCTGTACTTCACTGCGACACTCAGCGTCGTGGAACCTATAACGCACATTTATGTGCAATTAATGCACGAGCATGGAACTGGTCTACATACTGATCTGAACTCTCACAGGAAGAGCCAGCATTAAAAGGGACAACCGATAGCGAAATAAGAAGGGCAGCAGCGCTAAAAGACATTAAGCGTTTTATATCAAGGTGGATTTCCGCAGTGGAACATACAGTTCAAATAAACTGCGGAGGACAATATGTAGGGAGCCGGATTAATTGTCAAGCAGGATCCGCTAGCTATCATAATAAAAGACACGGATTATTAGCCTGCAATATTATGTACAGGAGCGAGTATGGATGAGACTAGGTACTACAGCTATAGTGTGGCTGCAATGCCAGCACTGAAAGGAACTTTGTGCAGCGGATTAAGCTGGACAACAGCGCCAAAGATACTAACAGTTCCACTCCAAGGTAGATTTATACAGTGAAACATAAATGTAAAATAGCCGGCAGAGAAACGAGTTTAGGAGCCAACTTAATTAATAAGTAGGAGCAACACGCTGTCGTAAGATGAGGCAGGGACTAAAAGATATTCAATGTTAAAAACTGAATCGAGAATGGAAGGGACTACATACTACAGCTTTAACGAGGATACGGTGGCAATGCCAGTTCCGAAAGGGAGTTCGGGCAGCGGATTAAACTGGGCAGCAGCGCCAAAAGTTACTAAGCGTTACACTGCATGTTGGACTTCTACAATGAAATATACATGTCAACTGTGGGGTAGGCCAAGCCCGTTAGCTAGCTCCCTGCCACGGGAGGAGAAGGCCGGTGTGGACACAGTTTGCCCGATCTTCACAGGTGGCGTGCGTCCCAGTAGGTAGTGTCTCGTCAGTATTAGTAGGGACTATCTACCTAGTAAGCATTTACCTTATGCTGCAGGCACAGGTGTGGGGCCCTGTCAACCGCCTTTGGCCTATCGAGGCGAAGTATAACAAATGACAGATTAGAGTCAATGGCTCCGGTGACAAAATTGAGGAAGTTCACCTGGCAGATTGCACCATACTGGGCACTTAGGAATCCGTGCGTTAAAGCATTCATGTGCTCGCCTGTATAAAGGAAAAGTATTGCCCTTTTACGCAACTTCTTCATCACTTGCGCGGTAATAGAAGTGTGCTTATTGTGGCGGTAGTTGCCATCTTCCCGCAAGGTGCCACCCTTATGACGTAACATAAGAAGGAAGGTTTCTAAGGTGTTGGATATTTGCCATACTGCATTGATATAATTAAAACTTTCAGGAAGAATAGGGATATTTTCGCTGCCATTCCTAATTAGAATTGCTGTTATCCGCCTAAAGCGGTGTGTCCGGATACCTTTATGGTTGAAATAGCTAAACAGCTATTATTTAGGTCAAATTTTACCAAACAGGGTGACTGTCTGGCGGGCACTATCAACGCCTGATATGCTGAACCTATTTCCAAGCATTGTGATCCGTTAGTGTGAGCTGAAGACCTCACACATAATTTTTCGTCATTGGTAGGGTCGTTGGCGCTAAGCTTTAGTGTAGAGATCTGTCGTCCTTGGAACGGAGTCCAAGAATGTAGCAAACAAAAAAGGTTGTTAATTTTGATTGCATTATTAACTGCGGCTCTTTCTTGATTGATCTACTTCCACTCAGACCTGGCAGGAAGCTCGAGCACAAAACTATTCTCCCTCATGATGTGGGGAAGTTAAATGCTTTATTGTAAGATGGTCTAAGCTGACGCGTTCTGTTATACATATTATGTTGGGTTACACTTTATATGAGTGCCTTGTGGTAGGCGACTTGGGAGCTAGAAAATCGGGACAGTGAGGTATTTTCACATAAAATATTTAAGCCGGCCGATCTACGGATGCAGTTATAAAGACTTCATCCCCATGCTTGAGCTGACGAGCATGACATAGGTTATCCAGTTAATGATGTGCATCGGACGGTAGACTGCGGCCACACCTGTTCCTGGGGATAAGCATTAGTTCGCTCTAAGTATACTGGACAATCTACGATCTACGAGCCCGAGAACTTTTGGCCAATTGACACCCGGGATTAGTGAATGCCGAGATGGACTATTAAGTCAATATAATGTTTTGCCGTGACTGGAGCAGATACATGTTCTTCCGGCCGCCCAAAGTTGTACATGCTACTAGATCTGCACGCTTCGTTGTTGTAACGGGTGGGAACCTGTTTAACTCCGGCAAGTAGAAATCTCCAGAGACCAGCTTTTATTCACGAAATGTTTGATGTCTGTTCTAATGTAATCATAGGTGCGTTGTCAGGCATATTTATGGTATCGGTCGTTATATAAACACACCAAATAACACCGTGGTGCTCAGGATATTAGGCCTTATCCATTTGGTGTGCATGGAATCAGCTGCGTCCATGGTTTCATACATCTTTGCTTGGTAAGTGCGTTTAATCTAAATGGCACCCAAGCCTACTCGTTTTGCACACGAGCTTGCATACAGCTGATAGTCGCGAAGTGGATCGCAGATTCCCATGACAAATAATGCAGCAGGGTCGGAGTGGACAGACAGAGGTTGCAGAAGGTTCGTTTCATTGTTGCGAGACCTTGTAGTTACAAGCCTATGTAAGAAAAAACTACTGGGGTCTACTTTCTTTAAGGATGACGCAAGGAAGCCGTTGGTATTTACGCTCCTATCTGCAAAAATTGTGCGAAATGAGTGAGAAAACCTTGCAGTTGGTAGTTGGGCGATGCTGTGTTTGTCGCCGTGGTGACACTGTGTTGACACACAACCCACCTGGTCTAAAGGATGCTCAGTAGCTCACAAGGGATCCCGTGAGGGCCGCTGCGATTATGTTCACTAACTTTAAATAAATAAATAAATAAATGTTTTATTCTCGACTATGCGAGACACGCCCATGGAAGCATGATCAGGTATGTGCAACTGTACAGACATATTATGGTAACTGTAACAGTGACAGTAGCAAATGGGACATATAAATAAATAGTTTGTTCTCAAATTCCTTGAGACACACCAAAGCAGGCGGGATCAAGGTTTAAAGGCAGTTGTGTATCACGAAGATACTACAGGTTCAATCGCGTGTAGTTGAAACGGCCAAGGCACTATAAGTGCAATGTAACAGTGCTTGTAGGCGGAGTGTAACATATTCTTGCATGTGTCGGGAAGTTGAAATATTAGTCTAGTCGACTTGCCAGTAGGTAGTTGTGGGCAGTGACTTTATTCAGTGGCGAGTCGCATCCGCCACGTCGCAGGATTGTTAAGCAGACATTTGTGGCTTTTTATATGGAGAACGCTTGTTAGGCGAAAACCCACCACGCACTGCAACACTGCCGTAAAGCATTTTGATCATTAATGTATGACTGGCAAAGCCGTTTGACGACTGATTTCGTATTTCGTAATTCGCAGACAAATGCCTCCTAATTTCCTCTGTTAGTTGGACAGGTAGTTTTATCGGGGCCGCCATGATTGATGAGACCAGTTGAGGAGGGGAACATCGCGAATAGTCTTCTTATTGTGTGTCCAGGTGAGCAAAAGATTAAATTTTCTGCTGTCTGGATTTTTCAGATGCATACTGTATGAGAATATGAGGATGTGTCCAGTTCTCCATACTGGACATGGATTTTGATGATTGCAGTTGGGTCCTTTTGATGTTCAACCATGGTCCGTGTAGGTCCTAGTCGGTGGTTGTGTCCGTTTTGGGCGGAAATTTTTCCTCCGTCCAATCCCAGGTCTCAAAGAAGTACCGGACCTCGGAGGAAAGGGAAAGTGAGGGACAATACTGGGAGGAGACTGGTTGGACGTTAGTTCGGTTGCACCGCATGGTTCCTACTCTTGCAAGTGGGGTAACTATTCCCCGTTTCTACATGTACGAACTTACCTTTTCGCTTGCTTTAGGTGACTGAACTGATGAAACGGTTCGGCACGTTCTTTGGCGACTGATTTTAATGCCTTAGTTCGGGCCTTCACACCAGTTGAGTCGTGCACGCGCAACGGCATTAGACTTTTACTCACCTTTTCCGCAGGAAAGGGAACTTGCACGTGAAATCTGGATTCCGCGCTGCACTCTACGGAGCTAGTTGACATGCTTGCAGTACATCTTAGGAGTAGTACTTCATTTCGTCGCTAAGCCCTGCTGCTGCTAGGGCTAGTTTCCGTGGATCAAGTTGGCATAACCGTTTCGCTGAATCATGTAGGTACCCCAAGGCTGCGTAGTAGGGCAGCCTTAATGAGCTCGCCAGATTAAAGCACTTAGAGCTGGGGAGTTTCATGTCCCGCACCTCAAGAATAACTTCAGCTGCATTGCGCGAGCGACTGTTTGTAGGCTCATCGCCGTCAAACATCTATGTAGGGTTACAGCTTCATATAAATAAATAGAGTAATAATTCGTTCTTCTCGAAGCGAAGCACGCCTTCACGGCAAGATCAGAATAGTGCAGCGTTGTACATGATAGCATAACGAGCAAGAACTAGAATGGAAGTTCTACCGATGTAGTAAGTAATGAAGACCCACTTGGCACAAAAATTGGAGGAAGTCCCTGTGAAACAAATGTATTCGAACGTTGCGGAGGCAATCATGTTTTCCTGTTTCAAGCCCCGTAGAAGCTTAGTAACTAGCTTTTCTATTGCTGTCGCTTTGTCCTTCTCATTCTACATCTTCCCCAACTTCGAGCGATCGTTAAGGATAGTGTTCATCTAGTCGAAGTTATCAGCTTTCTCCATCCACGCGATCCCTGCCCCTTATCCGGCTTTGATAGGAACACATTCGCATTTTGTCTGAGTGCAATGAGAGCATCTAGGTGGTCTTGTTTCAGCATTATTGTCTGAGCATTTTACGTCTACCCAGGTTAATACTTGTTACCAATATAGGAAATACAAACCGAAACTCAGGTATTTGCTGAGATAAGACCACCTAGATGCTCGCAAAGTTCTCAAACAAAATGAGAATGTGTTCCTTTCAAAACTGAGTAAGGGGACGGGATTCGTGTTGCTGGAGAAAGTTGATTACATCGACAAGATGAACATCATGCTTAGCGTTCGCTCGAACTTCCGGAACATGTCGAATTAGAAGGACAAAGCTGAAGCAATGGAAAGGACAGTTACTAAGCATCTACGACGCTTGAAACAGGAAAACATGATTGACTGTCACGTTCGATTACATTCGTCCCACAGGGATGCTGATCCCGAGGCTTTACGGCTTACCGAAAGTGTCTAAGGTAATACTTTCGCTAGGGTCCATAAAAGACATGTTCAGTTCACCGTATCATCCAACCGCCAAGTGGTTAGTTAAGCTTTTAGGGCCGGTGAGAATTATTATGTCTAAGTACAGCCTACGAGACACTTTCAGTTTCGTAGACGCAATAAGACAGCTTCAGCTAACCGGAAGAAATATGTTTTCGTTGGATGTGGTGTCACTCTTTACCAATATTCCGTTAAAAGAGACAATAGGCAATAAAGGTGACACCGTTCGTGCTCCTTAGTTGGGTGTCTTCCTTTCAAGTGATCCATTAAAGCAGTTACCCTTGCTGTGTACTAGTAACATACAACTTCAGATGTAAAGATAACAAGTCCCATCCGCCGCGTCGCCGTGTTAGTAAACGGAATTTGGTGGCTTTTTAGGATGAACGTTTGCCAGGCGAAAACCCACCACGTCCTGGTACATTGAAGACCGGCGCTATGACATTGGCAGGGATGCCACTTGACCGATTGTTCTCGCGATTATTCGCAGTCATGTTTCGCTAAGTTGTGTGCTTTGCCGGCATGGTTGGCTTTTCCGGAGTCGAAAGAGATTGATTGAAGCTAGTGAAGTCGGACGACTCAGGTGACTTGTATTTTATAAACTCGTTTTCCGAATTCTTTTGGTTTCTGAGGAGTGCGTGGTATGGAAGATTTTAATGATCTGTGTTGTATCCGCTGCCAGGTGAGCGGCGTATGTATCTTCAGATGTGTTTCATGTAAATAGTGATATCATTTAGGAGAGGGGAAATAAAAGAGCCTCCGCTTCGTCTGTTAGTTTGATCGTTTCTTACGAGGGTCATACTGAGTAGGCACACTGCAGCATTACTCATCTTAGCTTACAGTCTAGTTTCAGATGACCTAACGCTGTCGCAAATGGTGGGTACCCGGCGAGTACGAATCTCGGTTAAATTATTGTGTAGGATTTGAGCGTTGGTTGACAAGCAGGCGCGAGCCTAAGCGCTTAGCAGTGTACTTGTTTATCTTGTTTCTGGGCAAGGCTTTATGCCGACAGTCGCGGTGCAGTCTAAGTACCGAACGGTGCTGGCTGGCTGCAGGGCGCTTCCAAGTTGGCATGTAGAGTTACCAGTATAAGTGAATGGCTGTAATCCTTTACATCTTCCAGCTGAAGACGTGTTTTGAATGAATACTGATCCTGAGCGGTGTGACCACGGGAGCGCACACAAGGGTTACGTATTCTGCGCCACCTCGTCGATATGTGGCCTGGTGTCCATTGATTATTTACTTATTTCGGATGACATCTGCTTGTAGTTTTTGGACCACGTTTCCATCACCTTTCACGCCATGTGTTTGGTATGCAATGAAAATTTTATATTTTGTAGAGAAATAGCTTTTACTTATTCGATGGTGGCAACCTTGAACTAGAAGCGGTGGTCACATTTTCGAGTACGAACTCTTCACGGTGGATGCGCCGTTTATTCCAGTCATGCGCCTGTGCCTCTAGCTTGTTTGGAACCTGAAACTCGAAGAAAACAAGGAACAGAAGCAATTTTATGTACTTTTGTTTGCGGTAGTCATCCAAGTTAAATTTTAGCGTAAGTTAGCGTAAGCTAAGCGTAAGGTAACTTATAGCGTTCACCCCACGGGATACCTAAAAAATCGACCAGGGTAATGAGTTGTTTGGAGGTGAGTAACTGATAATGGAACGTGCGCTTCATCATTTTTACTAAACCACGATTTCGACGGATATTGTTGTTTCCGCTTCAATTTACCTTTCTGTTTAGCCTACAACCATCACACGTGCATATTTTTACTGTCGACTAGGCGCAGTTCCCTAACCCTCGACAGGTGTGATAACGGCATCCGGCTCGCCACGATGTGTCAGCCTATCAAGCTTTTCATGTAACGTGGTCATGTAGTGTACCGGAAAACATTCTCTCAATATTTTGCAACATTGGATTTTGCGATTGTTTTAAGCTTCAAAAAGTCCACTTGTGTTACTGATTGCACATCTGTTGGCACAAAGCTTTTTGGTGAGTAACTTGCTGCACCGTTTCTTACTCTGGTTGATTCGCTCCCTATTTTTGTAGCCTGCACAATATACGCTGGGTTCAGTCGCCTCGAACTTCTTTGCTGTCCTGTATTTGACAAGTCTCTTACGTGTCATTGGTTATCGACTAGTATGCCAAGCTCCACCCAACGATCGGTGACCCCGGTCAAAAACACGCCGTCCGCCTTTTCGAATTTTCATTGTGGTGAGCTGGATTCAGTGATTTTGTGTTTCATTACTTGTGCTCATATTGTTTCCTCACCTACTACATTTTTATTCGCCTTTTGCAATGGATTATCTAGAGGATTAGCCACCTCCATGCGCGGTTAATGTCGTCGAACCTGTCATGGTCAATACTGCTGCGTTAGACTCTCCACCTGGTTGCGAGAATAATCCTTCGTTATGGTATTTGCACCTAGAATCCGTTTTTACATTCGTAGGGTTTCTTCTGATTTCGCCATGTATAATCAGTTAATATCTCGCCTTCCTCAGAGTATATCCTCGCAGGTGAGAGACATCAGATTTTGCCTTCCACTAGTAATGAAATACAAGACTCTTAAACGGGCTATTATTCAGCTAATCACGCCTTCTGACAGGGTCCGTCCGCAGCAAATATTTAGTGATCTGCCACTAGGAGAAAGGATGCCATCAGCCTTGCTGCACGAAATGCAAATGCTCACTGGCACGTCCAAAATGGACGTATGCAACCTACGCGAACTGTGGATGCAAGGCCTTCCTGAAAGCACTCAGGCTATCCTTGCGGTAGCTAGTGACTTGCAACTCACAGCAATTGCAGATCTAGCAGACGGCGTTATCGCACCACACCATCAAGAGACTGAAACCAAAACACCTAAGCAGCTTTGTGCTGGCGCACTCATACTGTTACCCACTACTAGCCAGCCGTCTGCACTAGACTCATTATCATCGCGGATAGCGTACCTCCAGCGCCAGCTCGAGGAACTTACTTTAAACCGTAAGCATCTCAGACGCTCTGGATCATCGCCTCGATGCACAAAACCTGATGCCATATTTTACTGCTTTTACCACTCGCGTTTCGGTAGTAAAGCCCGTAAGTGCCTACAACCATGTAGATACTCCGTTACAGATGAGCTGCCATACCGACCTGTAAGGGCCACATAATTCGTCGGCAAAGCCCATAGTCGTCTCACCTATATTAGTGCTTATGAGTTCGAGACCTAGTTCTTAGTTGATATAGGGGCGGAAGGCAGCGTCATTCCCCTTATGTCCCGTGAACCTCAAGCTGTTTATCGAAGAGCCTAAGTGCCGCCAATGGCACGCAACAGCCAATTGCGGTCATCAGTCACTTACCCTAGACTTAGTTCTTCGGCGCACGTTCCGCTGGGTATTCACCATCGCTGCAGTCCCCTTTGCCATTGTCGGCATTGGAGTTCCAAGTCATTTCGACCTCTTGGTCAATGAGAAAAACCAAATGATAGTCGACACTGCAACGAAACTCAGTGTACGTGGTATCACCGCCGATATCGCATCTATGGCACCAGTCTACGCCTTTCCGCAGACCTTGCCAGAGTACGCCAACCTCTTCTCTCAATATCTCAAGCTCGTTCAGCCAATGGACGCAGCTTTGCTAGTGGCAGCTCAAGCCACGCGCCACATACGGACGAATGGGCCACCCGTCTCATGCAGCCAAAGCCAACTATCGCTCGAGAAACTAAAGGTAGCTAGGGTAGAGTTTGAACACGTGTTTGCATTTGGAATAATCCGCCTTTCCGACAGTCCTTGGTCCTCGCCCAAACAGATGATCGCCAAGAAATCTGGTGGCTGGCGCCCTTGCAGTAATTACCGCGCAATCAATCGGCTAACCGTCCCAGTTAGGTATCCCAGCCCACACATGCAAGAATTTACCGCAGGCCTCACAGGTAAGACGATCTTCAGCAAGGTGGTTTTGGTTCTCGCCCATCACCAGATACCTGTAGAAAAAAGGACGTACCGTTATCAATCTTTTCGGCCTGTTTTAATTTTTGTGAATGCCACCTGGACTGTGCAACACCGCACAAACCTACAAACGCTTCATCCACGAGGTCATCCGTGCAATAAACTTCGCTCCTTCTTACCTCGATGATATTTTAGTCGTTAGTTCCTCGGAACAAGAGCACCTTGAGCATCGTCTAACTCACTTCCAGCGCTTGAACCGACACGTTATCCCAGTGAATCTAACTAAGTGCGTACACGGCAAAGCAACGGTATAATTCATAGGCCACCTCTTCATCGTCTGGTATCGAAGTCCTTCCTGATAAGATCCAGGTAATCAAGACTTCCCAGCACCGACTACTTTCATTCACTTCCGCCAATTTTGTGCTTTATCCAACTACTGTAGTCGCTTCATTCCGAGCTGTGCTCAGCTCATGCAGGCGCTGACCGACCAACTCAGAGGGAAGGAATGTAGGTTCGCTTTCCCTGACACAGCATAGACAGCCTTTGTCGAGCTCAAGGATACTTTATAAAACAAGCCCTCCTCGCTCAATTCGAATCGACTGTGCGTCTTTCTTTAACGACGGATGCCTCAGCTGTCTTGCTAAAAGCCATCCTCTAACAACATGTTGGTGGGCAATGGCAACCACTTGGGTTCTTCTCCAGGCGCCTGCAGATGGCGAATTCCCGCAATAGCACGTTTAGCAGAGAACTGCTCTCCATTTACCTAGCTATTCCTCACTTCCGGCACACACTCGAAGACCGCGCTTTCACGGTCTACACTGACCACGAGCCCTCATCTTCGCCTTCAACTCTACTTGAGGAAAATATTCACCACGGGAAACAAGACACCTAGATTCTGTCACGCCGTTCACTTTTGACCTACTGCATGTCTTAGGGGCCGACGCTCCCTCAAACGTCAACCTCACTCTCAAGTCCTGGCCTGCTGTCGACCTTGCCGCAATGGGACCGGCTCAGGCTGAAAACGAAGCCATACAGCCTATTCTGCAATACACTTCGCTGCATGTGCAACCTGTTCTTCTCCAAACCACAGAAGGAACTATTCTCTGTGCCACTTCCACTGGTTGGCATATACCTCTGGTGCCTGTCTCCTTCAGACGCACGGTCTTTAACGCACTGCAATCACTATCACATCCAGGTATCCGGGCATCTTTGAAACTGGGCACCGAAAGTTTCGTTTGGCCACGCCTAAACATAAATGTTTGTAACTGGGCTCGCGCCTGCTTGCAATGCCAGCGCTCCAAAATACATCGTCACACCCGCAGTCCTCTTGGTTCATTTCCTTCCCCGGACTCTCGGTACTTGCATGTACACTTAGACGTAGTGGGTCCCTTGCCTCCGGCACACGGATTCGTATATATTCTTACATGTCTCAACTGCTTCACCAGATAGCCAGCATCCACTCCCGTAACAGACTGCACAACTGAGACTGTTATCGGGGCCCTCTAAGACCGGTGGGTCTCGCACTACGGATGCCCATCCACCGGTACAACTGACCGAGGTACGCCATTTGAACCTTCACAAGTCGATACATTCTGCAAATTTTAGGCTGCCGCCGCATTCATATCACAGCCTATCACCCAGCAATAAATGTGTTTGTGGAACGCTTCTATAGACAACTTAAAGCTACGCCCTGCGCCCCTCCGACCCTAGCTGGGGCGAAAACATTTCGCTCGTACTCTTAAGCATTCGAAACAGCATCAAAGCTGACCCGCAATGTGCAACAGCAGACTTGGTTTACGACAAAAAGCTAAAGTTGCTAGGAGATTCCGTTTCGCCTCCCGTATCGTCGGGTATGCCAACGCTTAACTTTGCGTCCTCCCTAGCTCAACGCATGCGTTCACTACGCCCGACTTCTCCCCGCGAGCAGACCAGTGACGCGCACATACACAGCGGACACTCAACTTGCACTCAAGCAGCGCGGCGCCCTCATCAGCCTCTCTATACTGGCCCTTTCAGAGTCCTGTAAAGGACTCCGAAACCTTTCACTTTAGACCAGAATGGTCACAGAACAATGGTGTCTATCGACAACCTAAAAGTAGCATTCTTTGACGAACCAATTGCAACTCATCCTGCTGCTATCACACAAGCATCCGCACCCGCCGCGACTTCCCAAGCATTGGATGGCCCGACACCTTCCGTTCCCCTTCACCCTCAGCCAACGCCGCCTCATACCCGAGCAACCGACAGACGCGGTAGACAAGTAAAAGTCCGGCCCGTTTTTCAGATTTTGTAAACGTTTGCTACTATCATTAACACGCCATTTTCGACTTTAGTGGTTCTCGTGCGTCTTGTTCACAAATATATTGCAAAATCGACAAAAAGCCCATGATATAATAAAAACCTATAAAGCGTGTTTGCTTTTATAATGCATGCCATGTTCCCTCTCCGGCGTCAAGCCAATTCCATCTCCCCTTGCCCACCCCACTGAGTTCTACCTTCCAGAAACTCAACCGCAGAGCTGCCAAGGCAACCCTGGAGTGACTCGCCAACCGGCTCAACGCAACCCCCGAGTAACTCGCCAGCCGATCCAAGGCCGCCGGTGGCCGTGGACAGCCACGAACGGTTTGGTCCCTAAAAGCCCAGCTGACGGGGACGCCGGATTGCTTCGTGGGACGAAGACGCCAAGATTTCTTCGTGGGCCGAGGACCATTGACTGGAGTGCGGTGGGGGTGACAACTCCCAAGCGCACCATCGGGTCCGCAGCAAAGGGCAGGTCCTGTCTTCCATTATTCTGGTCTATCCAGTTTCTTTGCAGTCCTACCAGCCCACCCCGACGGCCCACCGATGCTGCACCCTGGTCCACACGAGCATAATAAATAATAACTAACAAAAGCCTGGACCCTGCAAACTCTGCTACACACCCCACTTGGGAAGTTCTTTCTCAAGACCATGCAACCAATAGCACCCATCCTCACCATCTGTTTCCTCCCACTAACAGCTCCATCGAAAGCTTTCATCCTTCAGCCTCCTAGGAGGCGGCCCTTGTAGTGCACCGGAAACCACGCTCATGCAATATTTTGCAAAATTTGATTTTGCGATTGTTTTAAGCTTCAGAACATCCACTTGTTTTACTGACTGCACATCGGTTGACACAAAACGTTTTGCTGAGTAACTTGCTGCACTGATTCTCCCACAGGTTGATTCGCTCCCTATTTTTGAAGCCTGCACCATATACGTTGGGTTCAGTCGCCTCAACCTTCGATACTGTCCCGTAGTTAACACGTCGCTTCCGTGTCATTTGTTACCGACAATTATCCCAGGCTCCACGCAACAGTCTAGTGTTCGGTGTTTATGTTATCAGCATGCAGCCATCTATTAATTTCTTGTTTTCCATTGTGATTGCAGGCCTATTGCGTCCGACGTACAGGTCGGACACGGAAGCCCTATGAATCCTCGGCCGAACGCGAAAGTGTTTATCCAAGTCGTAGATGCTCAGCGTTCACTGAAGAACACAAAGCCAGCAGTGGAAACGGTTTGCACATTGTTCGCTCAACCGATACTTGTCTATCAAACGCTTGAACTTATTGCATTGTGCGTAGTATAGCAGTTACTTCCCACATAAACTAAACAAATTGTACCATGCGTCCGGCCGAGAAATACACGGGCATCCCGCTCCGGTGTGTATTATGTCGAGGAAGGGGACAACAATGTGAAGGAAACACCCAAGGGGCAGAATGATCCTTCCAAAGCCACATAGCAATGGAACACTGAACAGAACGTGACGACGAATGGAACAGCAAGGATCAGTGGCTTTCTAACCGAGGTACAACGATTTCTTTACCAAGAGGCTCCTTAGAAGGTCACACAGATGTTGCGGAGAGAGCTTACAGCTAGCAATCAAGCGTTACAACAGTGGCGACGGAGATGTTAAACAATCATGTCCATTTCATTCGAGCGGATGCAGTCCCTACTTCAGCAGCGGCAGCTTCAGTATGAAAAATCACAGCGGCAGTTAATTCAGTCGTTATCAGAGAAACTCAACATTCAAGTGGAATGGGAACCGGAACCGCGGTTAACATCCCAGGAAATTGTATCTGAATACCACAAGCTGCTCAGTTTGAATCGTGACCCAGAAATGATTACAACTTCAGAGCACAGAGAAGAACCCCAGCCCTGTCATACAGTCATTTGTGGTCAAAATGTGAATGGAAATGTGCCGAACCGGAAGCCCCCGACTGCATTATGGTACGGTGATGGGAGACATTCAGTGAGAAATTGCGCCCACAAAAATGATCCTTGTCCAAAGGCGCACCACTTCAGATGCTCGTATACTCCAAGATTACCATCGAGTTCCAAATACAAAAGAGACAGGTATCGCGGCACAATGAGAGAGACGGTGTTTGCAGTATTTCGTACACACTTTTCAGGGAAGAGAAAATACCCCACAGTGAAACACAAGAAGGTCCCGAAATCGCTGCTGCCAGAAACGTTGCATGCTCTCAAGAGCCTTTCTCGTAGATCCCGGGCGAGACTTGGCCCATGGTCAGTCAAACCTGCAGTTCTAACGGTTCAACAGGTATCAGAGGAACCTCTGCAGATGAAAGGAAGAATCGCCTGTGAACGCAGACTCAATGCTTTGCTACATTATGGGAAAATCTACCCAGTATACTGTACCAACTTTAAGCTGCACGGAACCAACCGGATTACGAAGTTAGATTTGCTCAAACAGTCAATGATTCATGTGAGTTCGGTAACGACTGTTACTCTCTGCAATATTGGTCGTATCTGTTCCAAATTCTTATGTCTTTACCAGCTACCAGTATGGACGACACTGATGTCTTGGCCGGAGCCCGAACCCCCATAGTTGCAGATCCAAGTGGACCTAGGTGGATTTCCAAGTCGGAAGAGCTGTGACCTAAAGGTAACCCAATTTTTAAGAGAGGGTGGTGTCACGGAGAGGGCTTACAGCTAGCAATCAAGCCGAGAGCAGTGCCGTAAAAGTGCATGAATCTGCAATTAGAGATCGAACACGACTATAGATCAAAATGCGAATTGATGCGGAATCAGAGGCAAGTTGGAGCACGAAATTGAAACATTTGAACTGTGTTAATTAACGCCAATTAGCATCTCCAGTATTGTTGTTTAAGTAGTTGCTCACAACCTATTTATTGGGCCATGCTGTCATGCAATATGCCTCTCTGTCTACCGATCCTTGGTCCTCCGCGTTCCCTTGGTGGGCTGGGAGCGTAACTGAGCAGCCAGACAGTCGCAGTTTCAAAGGGTAGCTAGCAGCAGTAGAACAGTTGTCAGAGGTGGAGGGCAGAGGTAAAAAAGCAGCACTTCTACAACAGACATGATACATATAAATCATTGAGGTAAACTCGAGTATTTATTAATTATAAAGGAAACAAGCGCAACTGCGACCAAGTCCACATCTCACCCCAAGTATATATGATATGTTGACAACGACGAGGAATATTACTTCGCTATCCTACGGGCGAGTAAGGTTAGTCGTCGGAGTTGATCGGTGCTGAGAATTATCAGATAATCCAGACGGAATTATTACTTCTGAGAACCAAACATCCGAATCAGGCACTATGCGTGCTTATACATTGTAGAGGCCGCTGATAGTCGGTAGGCAAGAAATGGGCGCCCACGGAAGATGAAGAGTAAGCTAAATGTCACAAGAGTTGTGGAGCAAATGATATCCCAATAACGAAGGGCTCAATATTAGCAGCTACTTTCCTACTTACAAAACTGCAAGTTTTGTGCTTTGCGTGTAGGTTCGTTTATGATTAGTCAAGCATTTGTTTAAATTTACTACATATCATAATTACGGATGCATAATTTAGATCGGCTTACGAACGTTACCGGGACCGTGTGAGTGCACATGGCACGTTCACTTGCATTTGAATTACTTCTTGTTCTCCAGTACAGCTTAAACTGAATCAATGAAACCATTTATCCAAACAAAAATATTCCTTGCAGTATTTTAATATTAAACACTTTCCTAATAATAATGAGTTAATGTTATTAATTAATGTTAGGGTCACGGAACCTGAATTAGTTTAGTTAAGCGTGCGCGCCAAACCAGAGCTACTTCATTTACAGAAGTACAAGTATTTAATAAGGTGGATAGAGCGATTAGAACCAAGTTTAAAGGTTGCACTTGCCTGCCATGCCAAATATGGTCTCCCGCCTGCTTACCACCTCACAAAATAAACATCAGCTTATGGAGATGCAGAGGCGCGGTCCAAAATATATATCAGATCTTCGGGATCTTCCATACATTCTACGACTTAAGATTTTGCTCTTGTTTTCCAGGGAATATCGTTGCCGTCGCGGATTACTGCACCAGACGCAACCTAAGGAGAGTGCTTGGAAGTGAGTTGCAGCAGTTCTAGCTACGTATAGGCATCTTGGTCACAAATGGAAATTATTTAAGTCGAGGACACATCGCGCCCGTCCGCAAGCTGCCCTATCTTCCAGAGTGGTAAATGATTGGAACAATACCGAAACACCTCATTGACTCGCAGACAAGAAATTTTCCTGCTATTGCTTGACACCAATGCAACTCACTTGGCAGGCTCCTGCTACTCTAAATTCAAAGGTAATGCTCACGGAAGGAGTAACGTTTCCTGACAGAAGCACCCACTATGTGATCATTCGGAAACGAGGGAGCTGACAATGGATCTCGCTCCTGCTCTCAATATTCCAACGTGTCCCATGCTAATTTGTACTGCAGCACTCCCGCCTGAAAAATCCTGTGGCGACCTTGCGCAATCACGCGCTTCCAATGTTCGCATACTTAAGTAAAAAGGTAGTTAAGGTTATAGATCTATGCTTTTATTTTGCAGATTGCAATTCCGAACAACAAGAGGTTAGTTTCCGTTGCGTGGAGTAGAGAACATGGGTACATCGCTTGTGGTGGTGAGGATGGCATGTTGAAAGTCTTGAAACTGGAGGTGCAAAGCGACTGTAAAACTAAAGGACTGGCAGCACCGGCGAATTTAGTTATGAATCAGACTCTGGAAGGCCACACAGGTTGTTTATCTTATTGAACAATTAGTAACAATCAAAGGAGAGATTAGATATTTAACTTGGAATGAAAAGTTTAGAAAGCTTACAACATCGGACCAGATGGGGCTTATAATTGTTTGGATGTTATACAAGGGATCCTGGTACGAAGAAATGATAAACAACAGAAACAAGTCCGTTGTTAGTTGTATGAAGGTATCGTATGTAGCCCTTGACTAATTTGTGCAAACGTTTCAGTGGGAGCCAAGTGGTCAACGGATTTGTATTGTTTATGAAGATGGTGCCGCTATCGTTGGTTCCGTGGATGGTAACCGGCTTTGGGGAAAAGAGCTAAATTGCGGAAATTTACTCGCGGTCGAATGGTCGGCAGACAGCTCCATGATCCTCTTCGGGCTTGTGACTGGGGAGGTTATCGTCTACGATTACGCTGGAAACTACTTGGTAAAAATATTTTAGTTTGCTCTGTTAAGGGATTCTATAATGGATTCAGTGTTAGCGCAATTGATACAAGCATTTGCCAATTTGCCGTAGAAAATGCTCCTTTATACATTTCACTATGTATCTACCAACACCACAAAGATCCTGTATCCGATTGGTTTTTAAGCTGTCAATTTGTGTATTAAGAGTTTTACTATCTATATTTTGCTTGTTGCAAAGCCTACTGCGTGGATATTATATTATTCTTTTTTTAACCTGTTTATGTTTGCATGGTACCTAATAACGATTGCATTGATATCGTGAATTTTTAACATCTACAAACATAATATTGACTGTAATCACGAAGCAATTTATCAGTTTAACAATCACTCTTTGGCCCTACTGTTTGCTTCATTATGCTGGCTATCCTAAGATATTCTATTATTGCGCTGACCTGTGTTGTTATAGACAATTCTTTGATTGCAGTAAACAGTGCACTACATCTACTTCAGTAACAAAGTGCTTATTTAACTTTGCTTGTACGGTTTGGAGTAAACAGCATCACACTGGTATATAGTTGGGCTTATTAACCATCATTATTGGATCACTTACTGGATAATGGAGGGCGGAAGGATCCTTTTTCAGCTCCATCTCTTCCAGATTGCTGCAGAAATGTGGCAATCGTTGCGAGACGGAGCTTCGCAGGAGGCCGTAACAGTTGCATTAGAAAGTGCGGGGTTCCGAACTATTCAGTACGTGAGAGTCCAACAGTGTTTTGAAACATTTCTCCATCTATGCATAAGTATGTGACTAGGCAAGCGGTTCTATACATTGACCACGCGGGTTGGTATGGCATTATTATTCCACATTCTGCGGCACTTCGGTTGCAGTAATTTCCATTTATGAACTTTATTCTTAGGTCCAGCGCTGAAATGAAAGAACTCCTGCGGCTCTTTCCCCAGCTTTCTTCTAAGGATACGTCGAGTGAAAATTTAATGTCTACGGTTTCGACGGTAGTCCAGAGAGAGCAGGTTTAACTGTTGGAGTCTGAAGGTTATTGTATGTCACGTAAATCAGAAACAGCTTTAAAGCTGCGCCGTCGGCCCTTTCCACTCCCGTTGCATTGGAATCTGGTGAGAGGATCGGAAGCAGGAAAACCGTGTTCAAAATTTGGACTTATGTGCGAGGTGGATGAGTCGGGCTCAAGGGATCGACCATAGATCTGACACGTCGACGCGGAAATGTGCTCAACCACTGTTCCGAGGAACGGAGGGTGTAATCAATCAGGAACAGATGATGAAAGTGGATTTAAATAAAGGTGTTTTAAGATAACATCCCTGTTGTGATCCACGTTTTTCAACGTGTAACGTGAAGGTTATTGTATGTCACGTAAATCAGAAACAGCTTTAAAGCTGCGCCGTCGGCCCTTTCCACTCCCGTTGCATTGGAATCTGGTGAGAGGATCGGAAGCAGGAAAACCGTGTTCAAAATTTGGACTTATGTGCGAGGTGGATGAGTCGGAAGAACACCGAAGTTATGCAACAGAGGATTTTTCGTATATCATGAAACATCCTGTACTTAGCAGCGACCCTCTTCAAGGCATCTTGAGTTGATCTTAGGTTGGAAGACACGAGTACGCTGAGGTAGTTTTCCTGATTGGCAAATTTTAGTAAAGAATCGGTGATGTGGTAAGCCACGAATGGTGTAGTCGCTCCACTAGGTAGAAGAGTGCACTTGTGGTGATTCATAAGCAACCGCCACTGGCTCGACAAAAAGTGCAGGTTATCAAGCGTCATTTGTACTCGATCAGCATCTTCTGTGCTACCTCCATCTATAGCCATACATCTGCATATATTCGACAGTAAAGCTGCACCACGGACTGCAAGTCGTTAACAAAGAGGTTGATGAGCTCGGAGCCAAGGTCAGAATCCTGGGGGACGCCGTCGGACACTTTTCTAGCATTAAAAACATTGTATTCAGGTATACTTGCATGGAGCGACCGAGCAGAAACTTGGAAATCCAGAAAAGAGTACGCTTAATGAGGCCGATTCCCGGGAGTTTAAAACTTATTCGCTCATGCTCGACCTTGTCAGAAGCTTCACTAAAAGTGACAAACACTGCAACCAAGCGTTTCTTGTGCTCCACTGATTGGATGCACTTCTCTTTCGCTACAAGCAAACTCGGAGCGAGCCCTACAAAAACTATGCTGTGCACAATAGATGAGATCCAGTTCCTAGATATGAAGGTGAAGGGCCCGCTTTAGAATCCCTTCCATGAATTTACATAATTCCAAATTCAAGCTGGATCCTGTCGATTTCCATAACCTAGTGGTAACGAGCATGTCTCATAAACTTGCGGCGCAGGTTCCAATCTGCGTAGGGGTGAGCGTCCTCGAGGTATACTTGGCTTGCGTGCGACTGTTGGTGGTCGCAAGGCGTACAGTTGACACAATATTTTGTTTTTTATATGTGTTTGAAAATGCCCACTTTCTATGGACTCGGATGACGTCCGGGCTCAAGGGATCGACCATAGATCTGACACGTCGACGCGGAAATGTGCTCAACCACTGTTCCGAGGAACGGAGGGTGTAATCAATCAGGAACAGATGATGAAAGTGGATTTAAATAAAGGTGTTTTAAGATAACATCCCTGTTGTGATCCACGTTTTTCAACGTGTAAGGAGCAGAGGGCATAACATTGACAAGGTAAGGCGTTTCTTTCAAGTAAACCAAAAGTTATTGCTATGAGAGAAGATTGGCTTTTTCTTCATCTTTGTGAACTAGAGCTGCATGCTCACATGAACCCGCTGCAGGTATGCCACTGCTGGCTCTGATGCTACGGTTGAAGTATATAAACAGCGCTTTGGGGTTCGCTCTAGAAAAGGTAACAAGTGACAACTCGTGTTGTTGGTGTTTCTCTGCTGCTTTAGGATACACGCATTCCTAACCGCTTTGTATCGCGACTAATCAAGCTATGCTCGCGTAATCTTGTAACAGGCTCACAGTTTAACACTTTTATTCAATAGGGGTCTCAGTTTCCTACCAATCCATGTTTGGTCTCTACAGCTGGATCTCCTTTTGGAGATGGGGACGACGTGTTCAATAATCTACGTCAGCTTAGAGTACAGAAGATTTCACGCATCGTCAACATTAAGATGTTTCGGAATGTTAAAAGCCATAACGCTTGCGACCATTTTGAGACCAGGTATATCTGCGCGTCAGAAATTCCGCCGGGACTCACATGACCTGTAACGGTTGAAGTGATGTGTCCATTGAAATTAGATATCTTATTGATTGCTTCTACCACAGGTTGTAGAACTTTGAGATTCGGGACACCTGACTGAGCTGGGATGAGCACTTGGTCCAGAATGTGCTGCCTATAATCTGCATACTTGCGGGTTAGCATAGTGACACGCTTCAATCATTTGCAATCTTGGACGGTTTCAAGTACGGTAGTATCAAAATAATTAGGTTGACAGCCGCAAAGAAGTAAGTTCCAACCAATATAAGGGTTATTTACACCCCCCACGATAACACTGTTTTTCCAGCACCGTTTTCGTGATCGAATCGATAAGATGAACTCGGTAACCAAAATGCGCTTTGTAAACAACACATGTCTTGAAGAATCAGCCTCCGTCATGAACGCGGCACCAGTTGTCATCGAAATCACCATCATAGCCACCACTAGTTTTAATCATATAGTCCTTGAGATCCGCCTTCCGGTAATGTTACACTGCCACCTGACCTCCATCCAAGGTGGTCCGCTCGAGAGACACTTTATCCGAGCATAGACACCTCCGAAGCTATGGTGTCTGTAAACAGCCAGGTTTGGGGCAACGCTATCGGATCAGGATGGGTATTTGAGGCAGGCATCTGAAGCTTTTCAGGTTTAATTCTAAGACTGCGTACATTAGCGTAAAGCACACGCATTCCGTTTCCAAACCCTAGTGTACTGGGCTGACGAAAATTGACCTCCAACGTTTCCACGGGGTTTTCTGAATTGCGCGAAAATCCACAATGTGGAGTTTATCTCACTATTCGCTCGGTGGAATTGTAGCTCAGTAACGTTTCTTTTCATCTTAATCAGACGTTCTGAAGCAAGATCTCTCAAGATCTAAACCTGCTCAACTTTAAAGTATGGGGTTCGCCGGAGGATGAACCGATATTCTTCTTTGCTTTGGCACCTAGTCTTGAGGGGCTTATCTCGGAAATATCGTTTTGCTCTGACAAATGCCAGAGATTGTGTGTATCCTAGATTTACTTTCATCAAATAAAATGATCATCCGCTCCAGGAACACTTGTTCATCCAGCATCCTTTCCGTAGAGGTGTCTTTGATGTAATCTGGCGCGTTCACAATGATAAGACGACGGTCACGAGATGCTGGTAGAACGCGCCCAATGATTTGCGGCTAAGGTGGGGACGCAATGTTCTTGCTCAACTTTTCCACCTTGTCAATTTTGTCGAGAACAGTTTTCATCTGGTAGTGGAAGAATGTAAGCTTGGGTTTGGACAGACTTTAACTGGACATTACAAGTAGTTGGGTTCCGACCACGTGGGAAAGTGACATTTTTCCTCACCACGGTAGCGTATGTCTGAGTCGTGAGATGACTGGACAGAAGGTGCGGCACAGGCTCTAAATGAGGAGCAGATGTGGCTGGGCTTCGCCTATCCGCGGGTGTAACTGAGCCGAAATTACTTGTGGCCGGGAAGTATGCAGAAACAAGACAGTCTTTGTCGGAGTACAATAAGAGCACGAAGGTGGTAGTCCTGCGTGGAGCTGTCCACTATTTAAGTAAATACCTAGTGGTTACTGGAACCTGTGATAGTCAAAATTGTGTATTGTTGCATGGGCTCATATAGTTCAGGACAAATGTCGCAGCATTCAATATTCATCCATCCGTCACACTCAGAGCACTGTGCAGTTTTCGAACGCGGTCACACATTTTTTGCAGCCTAGACGTTTGGATGCCATAGCTAAACTTTATCTATGGTCCGCAGAAACAACGAGAACTGGCTGGTATTACCCATAAAACGTTTTGCTTGCAGCAAACCGAGGGCAAAAGCCTCACAAAACCGCGAACGCAGGATGACGAAAACTTTTTATCATCCAAATAACTATACTATTAACTTAGGTCAGTATGGTAATGAAGGATATTGCCGGCGAAAGATATGCGTGGATGACATATAACATGGAGTTGCTTTATGTATTATATTTGTGGTATGTAATTATTTAACACTTTGCTGGCGTAGAGGAATATCAGATATATCTTTTTTGCATTGTAACCCCGGCAGCATCAACGTGCTGGCAGTCCTGTAGCTGCACCTTCGTAGTATGCACGGTTAGTTTTTAAGGAAAGTCCATAAAAGAGAATCTCTTTACCTTATCAGTGTAAGAGATGAAGACCTAAGTGTGTTGCGTATCACGCCAGATTTTGGATGTATCGATCGACTGAACTTCTACGCTATCCCTGCTGGTAGAAACGTTAGAAATGTTGATTCTATTAATATCTTATGTATGACGTTTCCTTTCTATCTCTGAAATGTTACTACTAGTCAAAATAAAATAGACAACCAACTAAATGACACACGTAAGTAAGATCTTTACATCAATAAAACATTCTAAAATAGGCATTTTAGTCTTCGTAAGGTAATTACTGTTATTCATTGCAACATCTTGGTTGCTTTAATTGAGCTCATCATTAAGCGCAATGGTGTGTCAAAAGTTTTAACCTTTAATGTATAAGGCGCAATCATTGAGTTAATTATTGCACATATTACTACAAACGGAGTTGGAATAAGTAATATATCCGAGTACATTGCTTAAGGTGACTGATAACATGGTAAGCAGAATTAGGTGCTTCACTTGAAAGTTTTATTCGTAGCAATTGTATTTTGTACAGTGGTCGCTTTGCGTACTAAGCTGTTATAATAAAGGGAACGCCGCCTCTTGAGATAATTGCGTAATTGCCTGATAAGAGGGTCGCTGGCACGCCTACGATACTTGCTTGCTACGCTGACCATTCGAACGGAATTGCGCTGTCCTGATGACGCTGGCTTAGCCGGAGAGGCGGATAATTGAGCGAGCTTACTAACGATCCTAGCCGCACGTGTTCAAGAAGCCGCTGTACGGTGACATAATCCTTTTTATTAGCCGCACTTTTCTTAAGCACAAAGGATGTCTATGAGGCCGTTCGAGACGTCTGGTATTTACACAATAAGCGACCCAAATAAACGACATTGATAAGTGATTCCTGTGGCATGGTATCATCCTCGGCAGAAGTGTGTGGCACAACACTTTCCCGACTCTTACCATAACTCAGTCAGCTGATACGTTTTTAGTTATTCCTGGGTACAGCGAACTATCCTGTTTATAACAGCCGTGAAACCGCTGCAAGGTACGGTTATGTAGGTCTGCCAGACTGTTCTGTGAGGTGGATGTGAACCTCTTGGCACTGTGGCTGAGCATAAATCCGTGATTACTGTGGTTATAATCATTGGTAATCCGAACCTTGGATACTTCTAAAATTGAATTACGAGTATGTGACGACGTTCTTTTCATATGCTTGCATTTGTTAGACACTATGTTCAATGATCGTCTTGATAGCTTCGCATCTTCATTGACGTCGTATTATCTCCCGATAGACGTGTAGTCTTCCGTTATATAATTGGTCAAGTTACTTTTCAATTTTAAGTGTCAGCAGCGTTAATAAGCAGAGCCTGAAGCAAGATTCCGTTCCTGCTTTAGCTCATGCACCTACCTATCAATACCAAATTCTACGATCAACCATTCCACCAGGTACCCCAAGGCAAAGTTCCTGCTTGTCGTGAAGACAATAATGCACAGGCTGGCTGCCAATAAAGTCCATTACACTATCTCAGAACCCATTTCGGTAGCGATACATATCTTATTTTCAATGGTGATTTCTACCGTTGACTTGTGTCAAAGGAAACTGGTATGTCAGCGGCATGAATTTCCACCACAGACGCTTGGGCGGAGTTAAGTACAGGCTACGGAATATCAGGCTATCTTGTGTTCCTCGGTCTTTTTGCCCAGGGATAACGAGTTCGTATCGCACTCTTGCGGCGTGGGTTCTAATCCGCGTAGGGTTGAGCCACCTCGCGGTATACTCACCCCACGTGCGACTGGTGGTGGTCGCACGGCAGCGAAGCGCTGTTACTGCCTACAGCTGACACATTACTTATGTTATTTTGTGCTCAGTTGGATTACGTTGTTCTCAGCTGTGGTTGTTGCACATTAGTGCAGAATCTTTTGCTCCAAACTATCTGCTTCTGCTCTGACTATATACGCTTGTCTATTTGCATGTGGCTTAATCCTTCGACGTACAAAACGCCGTCTATTCCTAGTGTTTGACTTTTAGCTCTGTTGGTCGTCTGTGATCTGCAACTGTCACTTCAAATGACCTAATTAGTTAAGAATGACGAATGAATTTTGCCAACCAAATACGAATCGTACTGGGGTGCTAGTGTTAAGAGGAGCAACACCGAAACAGCTCTGAATCGTAATGGCTTTCGAATAAGTAACGCTGAAACCACTGAAGCCCTTTTCTACCCAACTTGAGTCGTCCACATTTTAGAGTGAGTACTGTAGATATGATTGGCCCCTTGGATAAGCGGACATAAAGAGGCTAGTTACGTTCGACCATCAGCGCCTTCGCAGTTTGACTCATATCTGGTGGGAACACTGCATGAACAACGAGCACGTTCGACGCCTTGTTTACGGCACAGGAAAAGGAACTGAACCGCTCAGCACCGTCATTTCACGAACCAGGGTCCAATGGCTCTTCCACGTGTTGCACATGCAAGCCCACCGACTCTCGCGAAGTGCGTTGTTTGCGCGCCGGGGTGTGGATGGAAGAAGCAGAGAGGTGCCCAAGCGCTGACTTGGTCGAGAGGTATGAAGGCCCTCAATACGGAGCTGGCCTCGGTTAGAGCTTCATGGCTTCCTGGTTGGGGTCCAAAAGTTTGGCTGGATACATTTACTGACATGGCTAGAAGCCGACTTTAGTGGCGTTCCTGCTGTGAGTTTCTTTGTCCCTCCCCATCCCTTTTAGCCTCGCCTCTAACCACGATCTCACTTCGTAACATAATATAATTTTACACAATTTTTTGTTGCATAGTAGCCGGTAGGTAGCTTTCCGGAACGATGCTCATCCGTCGCTGGCACGCAACTGTAGTATTTATTTTCTTCTTTTATGTATTGCGGTACGTTAGCTGAGATGCTTTACACCTCTAGCTATGGTGTATAATGAAGATGAGGCTTATCTTGAGGCTGCTGCTGCTGCCGCTGCTGCTGCTGCTGCTGGTGATGATGATGATGATGATGAGCATGATGATGATGATGATGACGATGATGGTGATGATGATGATGAGAAGGAGGAGGAGGAAGAGGAGGAGGATGAGGAAGCATCAAGGTATCTGTGTTCACTACACTCCGCTACACCGACCATGGTTTTGAAAATGATCTCCAGGGTACTGAAGCTTTACTAAGTTAACCAGCGGATCACATGTAAAGAGTGGCTATACAAAAAGCCAGTGGTTTTATATATGACGTTTTCCTAATATCAGCCGATTGGCTAATCGAAGCCGATTCTGTGTCGTTGTGAGGTCAATACTGTTTGTGCAGTTGGCCACTCAAATTCAAACCGATGAGTTTCATTCAACACGTTTCTTACTCTTTTAACAATGCTTCCTTGTGCTGTATCTTTCGTGCGACTTTTAACTATCCCTTTTTTTAGAAAGGTAAAACAGTGGGTCCCCTTCAGCCATTTCGTCAAGGCAGAGAGAAGTCAGAGGTTGCGGTTTGTCAACATTTCGATTGTTCTCTTCAGTTGCAAACACCATACGAGCAGAAACACACAAACGATTATATACATGGAAAAAATAAGTAACACCAATCAAACTGTCACAGTCAAGACCATGGCAACCGAATTAATCGCCACAATAGTTTCTGTGCACATGGCGCAGGTGGATGTGACTTAATTAACAACGCCTCACTAATTGCCAGCATTACCGAATTTTTGTTACGCGGTAACACTTTGAAAGCTGGTTTAGGGTTTAGGTGATGACGGGTTGCCATGAGGTACTTGGTGATAGACGATGCCGGGCTCCGAGTAATTCTCTGATCCGTCCCATTTTGTTGCGTAATCACTTGTCCCAACCACTTTGGCAAAGGTTCAACTGTCCACTGAGCTAACTGACGGTTTGTTCTGCCTATGTCAATGTCGCCGCCATCGCAGTTGAACAGCTAAATAACGTGAGAGGCCGAACTACCCGACGTGATGCTCTGACAGTTATGAAGAACAAGACCTCAAGTGGTAGACCTGGGTGGCAACTGGGCTGTCGTGTAGATGCGCGGTAGGGCTATGTGCACAGAAACTCTTGAGGCAAGTAATCCGGTTGCCTTGGTCTTGACTGTGACGTTTTGATTGGTGTTGATTATCATTTCCATGTATATAATCGTTTATGTATTTCTGCTCGTACTGTGTTTGCAATTAAAGAGAACAATCGAAATGTTGGCATATCCCGTCTTTGCTCTATTTTTACTTTTTATTATGTTGCAAAGACAAGAGACAGAAAACGGTGTTACTACACGTCATTTTTAGTCCACAACCGCAACAATACATTTAGTCTCTTATACCCAAGCTGTAAATATAACGGTCAACTCATCCGATGTGAGCTTTTTTCGAAAGTGGAACTAGCTTATTATCCTCATTGTCATCAACTTCACAAGAGACGGCATCTAAAATGAAAAAAAACATAAATTGGTGTGCCATATCTAAAGTTAGAAATAATCGACAGCAAGGACTCTGTGTTTAATAACAAAGGATGCGGCGGAAGCGAAATAAATCCTTATTTGTATTCATCAAGCAAAAAGTAAGGAAGAAATCGTCAGTTGTATGCTGTAACGACGCTTCGCCGCCGCGCGAGCGCCACCAGTCGCTCCTGGGCCGAATATACTGCGAGAATGCTCGCGCCTACGCGGATTCGAACCAAGTGTGCAGACTACTCGGCTACCGGGCGACTCCATCAAGCAGACTATTTGACCGAAGTCGTTTGCACATTGCCAAAACCACGTGGGTGCAGGTGTGAAGTTAAGATAGTGTCGACTTGTGTCGCGTGAGTCTCGGTTACTAGTCGGTAGCACTAGCAAGTAAGAGACATGCCATTTGTGGTACAGTAGAGCAGATGGAGATAGCTCGACCCATCGTATGTTTACCAGGCAACTATGAATGGAGGACGAAGCAGCAACGGTGAGTAACACGCAGCACATAACTCACGAGGACAAATACAAAGCCGGATGTGCAGTCATTAACACTAATAAAAATTGAAAAGTTATAAACAACATTGAAATCTAGTGTTGTGAAATTATTAAATACTGTATGTTTTTGGGTTCCCTACACGTGTACGTGTGATTGGAGTGTTTAGTTAGGATGGACAGGTGGACCAAAGATACGAACCAGGTAGATAATTGGGCGAAAATAAAAGAGTTAATTTACTATTCACATCATGTACTATCGTCCAACTGCGTTGCTTTGCTGTTACTCTGCATGGCCAAAATACTTTACTGTTCGTTTCACTGTGTCAAATAGTAAGCTTCATCGTCTTCAAGGTACCTTGTATCAACGAGTTTTATACTATAGTGAGGGTGTCGAAGGATTATCTAGGGAAAAACTAGACATTCCTAAATTATGTGGGCAACATTGTTATGCTGTATAACAAGATTTGGTGACCCACTGAACCCTGAAGAGTCTCTAGAGTGCTCCTATCATTTGAAATACATTTCGCACCAACGAAGAGCAAAACGTTGTTGCAGGGCCACGAGCAAATGGATAACCCTTTGATGCTTGATAGTGAGGAACTCGAGACAGTTGGTCCATTCGCCTAGCTTGTCAGCTGATTTAGTAGCTATGCGCGCTTATACGCTAAACTTGGTTAATGTATTACGAAAGCTAGTACTACCTTCTAGATCCAGCGACATCTGCGGCGACATAAGGACGTTTCAATGGATCTGAGACACCGTCTATACAAGCCACAGTGAGGGCCGTCCTCCCATATTATACCGAGTATTGGACCCTTCGTTCTGAGGATCTGACACACCGTCAAGTCCTTTATAATCGTTGCCTGTGGAGCATAAAGGCATCAGCAGTACGCCGGAACGCAGTACGGACGCTTCGATGCCGCGCAACCACAACCGGTCGCACGTGCGCTAAGGATACTGCGACGGTCGCCCTGCCATGCCGTGTTCTAATACTATGCATTGCTTTTGTCTTCAATTCGCTTAGCCTACTCACACTTCTATTTAACACTCGTTGGCCAAGCACGTGAGCTTGCATTTGATTGGTTGCAATCCAAACCACTATCGATTTAATTATACTGCGCATGTATGCAGACAGTTTTCTCCATACATACGTTCCGGTGCTGCTCTGGCTTGCTGGGGGGGGGGTTTTTTCGGAATACAAACAAATTGGCCCTCGCGTGTTACCCGTGCCTTTGTCATGCTACTGGCCCTTCATCACCGTTCTGGACTGACTCAGCAGTTAAAATCACACATGTAGAATGCTGTGAAGACTGGAAAATTAGTTTTACAGAATATATTTCTGTACTACCACCTCAATCCATCCGTGACGCTGTAAACGTAAGACACATTAAAATTTTGCCCTTGCACCTCGCCTCAGAGGGTCGGCGTATATTTGATGTACTAAACCTGCGGGAGAAACTCACGTTGACAGAGGCCTTGCCGGACCTCGATAAACATTGGGATGTTCGAGTGAACGCCTACACTTCTCGGTACAATTTTCGCAGCTGAAACAACCACCTGGTGAATCAGTGGATGCATCCATTCCCCGTCTTGTTTGTTCTGTTCGACAGTGGGACTACAACAGTATTATCAGAAGTCAGGGTAAGCGAACATATGTTTTCACTAATTCATATTTAGGGTTATACAGTTAAATGCAAATCAAAATGTGCAGGCAGACAGTACAAGTCGTCACTACTAGAATGAGTTAACTGGATGCTGACAGCGCTGTCTGTTAAGTCACTACAACCGATCGCTTGTGACCTCGTGGGTCAGAGGTCACCGGCCGTTTGGGCCAGGGCAGTCTCAAGCCTTTAGTTAGCGACTTCTGAACACATAGCTCCGGTTCATACAGTCGGATCGCAATTGCTTCAGCGGCTTCTAGTAGTTGCTTGCGGACGTAATTCGAGCGGTATTATGGGGCCTGATAGATAAGTTTGAATGAACCAGTGAACTTTGTGGCGTGCCCTATATCGGGTGGTGTTCCTTCATCCTCCCAGATAGATGCCGTGTCGTACGACCAATGTATTCCACTCCGCAGGTGCACGAAAACGAGTAGATACACACTGAGTTGGTGTAGACAGGCCTCTTATCCCTTGAGTAATTTGGTTAGCAACAAATCCGTGATAAGTAAGAAATGTCCACAAGTTACTTAAAATGCTACAAACGCAACAAAATTACCGAAGATAAGCGCAATTAGTGTAAGCATCGTGGCCAGTTAATAGAACATTATTCAGGGAGGCAGAACAAACCAAATAAAGCGGAATGAAATTTATCCAGCTTAAAAAGACCTAGTTTAAGTGTAAGTTGGTTTAGCCCAACTGTGGTGAAGAAGCATCAAGAATGCAACATCAGCCTCAGCATGGGGCACACATACATACATGGTTGGCGGCATCCGGTTTCGGATTTGCCTGTCACTGTGGCCAGACACAGGACGCCTGTGCCTACAGAGGGACCATGGATGGCTTGCGCTGCACCACCCACAGCTCCAACCACATACCCGATATCCAGTGTAAATCTGAAGGAATAAGACCGGGAGGCATGCGGATGGGAGTCACGTTTCATCAACGGAGCCGGCCCACACTCCTTCACAGGCAAACACAAGCACGCTGTATTTGGGGAAATCAAGCGCACACAAGGCGGTGGCTGGACCGTAGTCCGCTCCACACTGAGTGCATGGAACCGCTCTTTGAGCCCAGCACGACCACAAGAACCGTGCACCCCGTCCCCTCCAGCAACGACCAACTGTCTCCTGGAGCCAGTATGAACGATGTGGTGGGTAATAGACAGGTAGGCACCTTGTCAACATACACATCAAGCGCAACCATACCAGGGATATCAAACAACAGCCATTCACTTTAAACGACAAGCTGAAATAAAATAAATCCAATAATGCATACAGATACGGTGGCATAACTCTTCGCTAAATTACCATATGAAGTAATTTGGTTAGCAACAAATCCGTGATAAGTAAGAAATGTCCACAAGTTACTTAAAATGCTACAAATGCAACAAAATTACCGAAGATAAGCGCAATTAGCGTAAGCAACATGGCCAGTTAATAGAAGATTAATCAGATAGGCGGAACAAAGCAAATTAAGGAGAATGAAAATTATCCAGCTTAAAAAGACCTAGTTTAAGTGTAATTCGGATTAGCCTAACTGCGGTAAAGAAGCATCAAGAGTGCTACAACAGCCTCAGCATGGGGCATATATATATATATATATATAGCAAAACGTTAAGCGTCTTAAATATGTCGTCATTTTTGATTTGTTGACTTTCCTGTACGAATCATTTGTCGTTGTAGGACTGGATTTTCCGACGTGGTCCTCACAGACAGCAGTACCTTAGCTATCTGTGCACATGATCTGCGACCGTGCAATCACGTTAAGCTGAGGAATAAAGAAACTTAGAAAGAGAAGAATGGGGACTTACTGTAGTATTCAAATATCCTAAGCACGCTGTTAACTTCAAGACGCCTGGGCGTTGTCAGCAATGTGCCGCCACAAAAATTTGAGTATCGTGCAAAGGTAAAGTGGCACCAACGAGACAGCTTCCTTAACGACTTTACTGCTGGGCATCATATTCAGTAATTGTCCTGCAGATAGCTCAACACCAATTACAAACTAAACGGGCAGTCCTACTAAGAGATCACAACAGATAGCCAATAATGACGATTAAGACCAAAGTACTACAGCGTCACTAATCAAGCAAGGGCGGGCCGCGTGCACTCCAGCCTGGAAGAAGAGACGGGCCAGCAGCGATTATTTTCCGCTGCCAATTCAAAGTTCGTCTACTCCGAGCCTTGAAATATTCTATATTTGTCTAAAACAGCAAGGTTCTCGTCAATAAGCGACGACGGGGCGTATGTAGCACGTGCCAAGGCCATCGCAACGTATTTAACGTTATTGTTTTAAGGGACTACCATGCCTATCACTCGCTCCAGCAAAGCATCGTTTGGGACACGCTGCAAGCCATGAGACACCAGTAAAGCTCGATAGCCATCCTGCAGCTTAGAGGTAACGTGTTTGTCTCATAGCCTGGCGGCGCGAGTTCGAGCCTGCGTAGGAGCATGTCGCATACCGAAAGAGTAGCAGACCAGAGCGGCACTGGAACGTATGTATGGAGAAAGCTGTCTGCCCACACGTGCAGTACAAGTAAATCGTTAGAGGTTCGAATTGCAACCCATCAATTGCAAAATCACATGATTGGCCAACGCCTGCTAAATAGAAATTTTAGTAGGCTAAGCGAAACGAGGGCAAAAGCAAAGCAAAGTATGTGGACACAACATTGTCTCCTCCTCTGTTCATAAAAATATAAGCCCTACATGTCCAGGAACGATCTAATTTAATTTCAGCACCCCGAGGAATTGTCAGGTGGTGTTATTCGTTGAATCGTATTGGTAGACAGGGCGGCGTATCCAACCGGAACGTCGTAAGTTTGTATTAGCTTGTACCGAGTGCTGTGTTGTATGTGTGTTCGTCTGTTCAAAAGCACGTTGGGAAAGCGCTGTATGCAGCCGTCTTGCATTCGCCTTTGTTCCATCAGCGAACTTGTAAGTTCCTGGCGTGCACACAGATTCCACACGGGTCTGGGTCCGAACACATTACTTCCTTTCCGGGAATAAGGTAGTCTCACACGAACAAATGTCCTTGGAGGATACGTTCTTTCAACGCGTCTATATTTAGCCTGGTATACAGCCCGTCTTTCATATTCTATACGATAGTTGGTTTCTTCGGATGTAAAGGCTACATTTAGTCGAGTTCGACGTGTTCGTCTTAGCATTAGTTCCGAGCGGATCGTTGCCATCGCAGAATGTGGAGTGGTTCTGTATACCTCCAATGCAGATACTAACTTATCACCCCAGGATTCTTTCGAAAGCCGAAGGACTTGTAGAGATTCTTTCAAAGTACGATCAAGTCCTTCGACGAATTCATTCGCTGCAGGATTATATGCTACAGTCCTCGTGTGTCTGAAACCATTGCGTCTTAGGAACTCAGCATCCTCGTTACTTCTAAACTGTGGACCGTTATCAGTGACTATTTCTTCTGGTAAACCGTACCTTGCAAAAAATAATGAAGCCCCTTTATGATGACAGCTATAGTTACTTCCCCGCATAGAATAGCCTCTGGTCATTTGCTGTAGAAACATGTAGCCCTTAACACGTTTCGCTTCTGCGGTGATGCATTGGCAAACGAGCCCATAAAATCGATGGCAATTTTTGCCCATGGCTTCATTGGGTACACGGTAGGTTGGACTGGAGTATTCAGGGGCCTTGCACTCTTATCGGATTGTTGACAGGTGTAACATTCCCGAATAACCGCCTCGATGCTGGAATTCAGCTTCGGCCACCAATAGTACTGTCGTATCCGAGCTTTTGTTCGCACACTCCCTGGATGACCTTCATGCGCACATGCAACCACCAGGGGAATAACGGTTGCAGGGATCACAAACTGCTCGCCTCTAATAACGCAGTTGCTCACAGTAGAAAGCTCAAGCCGTAGGGTATGGTATGGAAGCAACTCAGGTTGGATCTTGGTACGAAGTTTCCATGAATTGGATATGCGCTCCAGACGCTTCGCTAGGACATAGTCTTTGTCAGTGTGCTCACGTATCAGGTCAAATGTTATTGTAGGTGTTCCGTCTGAGAGCTGCGATATCATTTTTACCTCCTCTAAGTCCTCGTTTTTCCCTTCGTTGGGCAGTGGCAGTCTCGGCAGGACATCTGCAAGTTGATTAAAGCACCCTGGCACGTATTTTATTTCATAATCATATTTCAATAAACGTGAGTACCATCGACTCAAGCGTACCGGTTTTTGGCCTTTGTTACCGCGATTTAGTAGCATTGTAAGAGCAGCAAAATCGGTGCACAAGGTGCATCGACATCAGAACAAGTAAAAGTGCCATTTCTCACATGCCCAGACACATGCGAGGGCCTCCTTCTGACGGTGGAATAATTTCTTTCGGTATCAGACAAGGTACGCGATGCGTACGCACTCACTTTCTCCTCTCCATCGTGCAGCTGGGACAGAACTGCATCTAATCCAAAATCTGAAGCACCCGTAGAAACAAACGTCAGACAGTGCTCATTGAAGATCGCTACCGTGGACGTGCATTCAATCATCGCTCATATAGTAATGTAAGCATTGTCTTGTTCACTGGCCCAACGAAACTCCTGGTTTTGGCGTGTCACCCTCCGTAACGGCTGGGCAATAGTCGCAAAATTCTGTGCATGTCGAAAAGTAATAAAAACACAAATCCAAGAAATATTTCATCTGTGTAACATTGCATGGTTTTGGACAATGGAGAATGGCTGGTATTCAGGCGGAGATTTAGTTCATTCAGTCTATGCAGCACATTATGAAGGTTTTCCTGATGTTCGGTGGGGTTATTACCAAAGACACAAACATCATCCATATACACCACATCCTTTGAGATCTGATAACGATAGAGTAATAAATTTCTGCCAAGCTGCTGGGGCACTACTAAGGCCCTTTGGTAGCACTTTGTATTGATACAGACTGTCTTGCGGGAGGAAAGCAGTCAAATGTCGGCAATCCGGAGTCAGTGTCATGTGGTAGTATGCACTATGAATATACAGCTTTGAGGAAAGTTTGGAGTTTGAAAGCATAACCATCCACTCGTCGAGAGAAGGCAGAGGGAACTTGTCCACAATTATATGTCGATTAAGCGCTCGAAGGTCGGTGCATAGCCGAATAGAGCCATCTTTCTTTTGAACGGCAACTAGTGGATGAACCCATTCAGAACACTGTATGGGTCCTATCAAGTCTTCCGTGACCATATTTTTCAAATCTTGCGACAACGCCTCTCGCTTGGCCAGAGGTACAGGCCTAGGTTGAGAAATGCTGAACGGTTTGTAATCCGCGCTCAGCCGAATGCGGCGCATTACTTTAAGGACTCTACCAATATTCAGAAGAAAGAGATTTGCGTAACTGGAACGTAAGGAATGAAGGTTGACGCTGTCAATGGTCATCCGGCTGACGCATTGTGATACGTTCAATATGACCATAGCATTACGTCCCAGTAGAGGCTTACTATCAGTTTTAGAGACATAAATTTTAACTATACGCTTCCTGTCGTTTAAAGGAAACATTGAAACTGTAACAAAACCGAGTATGTGGTCATCACCATTGGAGTAACTGCAGAAAGTGTAAGTGGAAGGATGTACAGTTAGCTAACCAAAATACTGTTTATAAAGCTAAATGGCATAAGTGTGATTGGTGACGGGAAATCTAGTTCCATGTCTAGACCAAACCGTTTTGTTTCTAACTTAAAAATCACACGACGAATATCTGGCGAAGGCAGTTTGGGTTCTTGAGTTGGAGACGAAAGTAAATGTTCGCATTCATTAAGGCCATATATGGATTGTTCAGTAGTGTCCGCAGAAGCTCTAGTCATTTGCAGAATCAACTGAAGAAATGGCGCAGGAACGACAAACCCGAGCAAAATGACCGGTCTTACCGCAATTCCGGTAGATTTCACTCTTTGCAGGACATGACTTATTATTTGCACGATGTTCAGCATTTCCACAACGGTAAGACTTATTTCTAACTGAGGATCGCGTCAGAGAGCGTGTAGAATCCAAACGATCAATTTCAGTAGCTCCTGTGTTAGAGAGGAAAATTTGGTTTTGTTCCGTGACTGCGACCTTCGTGCTATCCACGTCTCAGGCCCTGTCCCATGTAGGCTTTTCTGCGTTCTCCATTAGGAGGCTTTCTGACTCGAACTCCGTGGGACCAGCAATCAAATGTTGTATTAGCATAGTTTCTTCCCCTTTTTTTCTTGGGAATACTATTGTATTGTATTGTATACTATTGTATTGTCTTGCTTCAGTCGCCTCGAAGTATCCAAGACCTAAGAAACACGTTCAACCAAGGCCATCCAGCAATGAAGTTCACCTGCGAAGTTGAGGAAAACAGTCGCTTTCATTTCCTCGATGTCGCCATGAAAAGACTGGATGGGGGTGTGCTACGGCGCTGCGTCTATAGGAAAAGTACGTGGAATGGGCAGTACACAAACTTCCACAGCTTTGTGCCACTTAGGTTTAAACGGAACTTGATACGTACCCTAGTGAGCCGAGCTGAAGGTGTCTGTTCGAATGACACGCTTGCGGAAGAATTACAGTGCATTCGCTTAGTGCTAAGAGAAAACGGCTATCCGGAAAGCTTCATCAAAGCCAACATGGAACAGAAGAAGAAAAAGCCTGTAGTTTTGACAGTAGAACGTAAGCCAATCTTCCTACAGGTGCCATACAAGGACGAGGTTGCGACGGAGCTTCTATCTCGTCGTCTTTTGTTTGCGCTCAGACGCACCTATCCAGCAGCGCAGATTTAAATCCAGTTCACTAGCATTCCGATGGTGAGACTAAACTCAAGGGATAAGAGGCCTGTCTACACCAACTCAGTGTGTATCTACTCGTTTTCGTGCACCTGTGGAGTGGAATACATTGGTCGTACGACACGGCATCTATCTGGGAGGATGAAGGAACACCACCCGATACAGGGCACGCCACAAAGTTCACTGGTTCATTCAAACTTATCTATCAGGCCCCATAATACCGCTCGAATTACGTCCGCAAGCAACTACTAGAAGCCGCTGAAGCAATTGCGATCCGACTGTATGAACCGGAGCTATGTGTTCAGAAGTCGCTAACTAAAGGCTTGAGACTGCCCTGGCCCAAACGGCCGGTGACCTCTGACCCACGAGGTCACAAGCGATCGGTTGTAGTGACTTAACAGACATCGCTGTCAGCATCCAATTAACTCGCTCCAGTAGTAACGACTTGTAATGTCTGTCTGCACATTTTGATTTGCATATAATTGTATAAGCCTGAAGATGAATTATCGAAAACATATGTTCGCTTACCCTGACTTCTGATAATACTGTTGTAGTCCCACTGTCGAACAGAACAAACAAGACGGGGAATGGATGCATCCACTGATTCACCAGGTGGTTGTTTCAGCTGCGAAAAATTGTACCGAGAAGTGTAGGCGTTCACTCGAACATCCCAATGTTTATCGAGGTCCGGCAAGGCCTCTGTCAACGTGAGTTTCTCCCGCAGGTTTAGTACATCAAATATACGCCGACCCTCTGAGGCGAGGTGCAAGGGCAAAATTTTAATGTGTCTTACGTTTACAGCGTCACGGATGGATTGAGGTGGTAGTACAGAAATATATTCTGTAAAACTAATTTTCCAGTCTTCACAGCATTCTACATGTGATTTAACTGCTGAGTCAGTCCAGAACGGTGAAGGGGCAGTAGCATGCAAAGGCACGGGTAACACGCGAGGCCAATTTGTTGTATCCCGAAAAAACAGCAAGCCAGAGCAGCACCGGAACGTATGTATGGAGAAAACTGTCTGCACACACGCGCAGTATAATTAAATCGATAGAGGTTTGGATTGCAACCAATCAAATGCAAGATCACGTGCTTGGCCAACGAGTGTTAAATAGAAGTGTGAGTAGGCTAAGCGAATTGAGGACAAAAACAATGCAAAGTATTAGAACACGGCAGGGCAGGGCGACCGTCGCAGTATCCTTAGCCCACGTGCGACCGGTGGTGGTTGCGCGGCATCGAAGCGTCGGCACTGCGTTCCGGCGTACTGCTGATGCCTTTATGCTCCACAGGCAGCGATTATAAAGGACTTAACGGTGCGTCAGATCCTCAGAACAAAGGGACCAAGACTCAGTATCATATGCGAGGACGGTCCTCACTGTGGCTTGTATACACGGTGTCTCAGATCCATTGAAACTTCCTTATGACGCCGCAGATGTCGCGGGATCTAGAAGGTAGTACTAGCTTTCGTAATACATTAACCAAGTTTAGCGCATAGGCGCACATAGCTACTAAATCAGCTGACAAGCTAGGCGAATGGACCAACTGTCTCGAGTTCCTCACTATCAAGCATCAAAGGATTATCCATTTGCTCGTGGCCCTGCTACAACATTTTACTTTGGGTTGGTGCGAAATGTATTTCAAATGATAGGAACACTCTCTAGAGACTCTTCAGGGTTCAGTGGGCCACCAAATCTTGTTATACAGTATAACAATGTTGCCCGCATAATTTAAGTATACCTAGTTTTTCCGTGGATAATCCTTCTACACTCTCATTGTAGGATAGCACTTGTTGATATAATCCATATTGAAGCTGAACAAAGTAGGGGAATTATACCACCCTGGCGAACATTAATATTGTCGGAAAGATTTCCGTCATATCACCATACAACCTGACCTGATCTGTGGTGTTCGAGTACAAGGTACGCAAAATGTGCACATATTTCCTAGGAACATATTTCTACACGACTGGGTGTCAGAGAGAACCCGATCAAGTGTACTTAATTGATCTTCAGAGCTCAAAACGTTTCTCAACTGCCTGTTTCGTTGCACGTGGACAAGTTCAATTTAGCCTGCAGCTTGGAAAGTTACAGAAATAAATGGCTCGCTTTCATTGCACTGGCACGTTTAAATTTTCGAGCTTTGGGTTACTGCTTGGCATTGTTTCGACGTGCAATCAAAGCTACTGCAAGTGCTATGTTGAGGACAGTGCACCACAACAAAGATGATGGCACAGACAACCTGGTAACGGAAATCAGGAAGTCCTTAGATTTTTGTGAGAGCCAAACGCATAAAACATACCAGCACTGATTTTCACTCGAATTAGGAGCCCAAACCGATCCATTAATACGAAATTTTCTCGAGTGGTAAACGTTAGACCATTCCTGCAATTTTTGCAAATGTGCTTCAGACTACGTCAAGTGAGTCAAAATTGTGCTTGGATGAAAACTCTCTAAAAGATTTGTGCAACAAAATCCTCTATCGTTCGGACGGTGTGCGGCCATTTGTGACAGTAAGTCCCCAGCCGCAAATCAACATGAGAAACTACAGTAATCGAAAGACGAAGATTTATTCCCACTTTCATGCCCTAACAGCACGACCGAGAACATTATTGCCGTGAAAGAAGCGGCATTTTAAGCCGACTCAGACATTTGTCACTATTTTATTGAGGTTCTTCTTAATCTATGCTTTTACTTGTTTCTGTGTCTTACTTCACTTCTCCTGCCCGGCAGGATTTGCCAGTTTAGCGTAAACTGATAGTGCTCGGTTGGGTGCGATATTATGCTGTGTATGTATATTTCAGATGTATTACAGGCAGTGGCAGGGCATAGGGTGCAGTCCGACCCAATCTGTGTATGTTAGGGGTGGCAATTTTAATACAGATAAGTGTTCAATACCAGTTGTAAATTCATCAAAGTACTTTCATGAACAAATTGGTAAAATCGAAGACCGTTAATCATGCTGAGACCGAAGATGAAATTGGTATTGCATACGATTACATTCGAGCAACAGAAAGCGACATTAATAGTATTGATGCGGTGGGAAATATCCGTACTACTAGATCAGAAGATGCGCGCCAGTTTGCAGAATTAAAAAGACAAAGACTACCTAGCACAATAACACCAATACCAACTGATTTTACGGGTGTCTATAGGTGGCCTGTCATAATTGACCATGAAATTCGCAGTTCTTTACCGTCTGGGAGTTACTGCTGTGTAGTGCATCGATTATGAATTCAAAGAAGTATCGAGACCTGTAACGGATATAAAGTTGCAGCTAGTAGACTAACAGCGAACTGTTCTTTTCGGGATTCGCAAGATGTAGAGCAAACATGGACAATGCATTCTCCTTCTACAGAAGCCCTGTTTTGCTTTGGATTGTCATGTTTTAATTGGATAGTCTAGTTTTCTTCTTTGATTGTTTCAGAAGCTCGTACAACTTTAATTCCAAAAATATAAACAAATGGTAGTGTGAGACATGCCTGTAGCTAAACATGAATCTACTAAATCACATGCTCAATAATTCCTGAACTTCAGTGAGCTAGAGAACCGGCTAGCGGAAGGGAAGGCAACTGACAAAATGGGGCATGTACTTGTTGAATATGAAACCAAACGGAGGCTTGAAATTCCAGCTAGACAACTGGATATCGTACGTTTTCTCGCTAAGCTAAACATCTCACCGCGTGTCCATCGAAAAAACATCCAGGGTGATAAATGCCAAGAAAGTAGGATGAATTTTTCAGTATTCGTACAATTGTTGGCGAATTATGACCCTGTCTTTCGTGAACATTTAGTGACAGAACAGCTGGAAAAGAATTCAGCACTTCTTAGTAGTACCCATAAGTTTACAATGAATTTGTGAGCGTTTTGGTAGAGCAGGCGAGACAGAAAATCATAGATGAGATGAGATTTCCCATAACGCTTCCGATCTAACTCATAAAAATCAGATGCGTGAGTTGATGCGCTAGGTAAACATACATGAAAATGAAGTGAAGTCCCTTCGATTCATTGAAATAACATGAAAGCGTTCATTGAGTTTGTTGAGTTGTAGAGAGCAGAAGGGAAATCCCTTGTCAACCCCATCGATTCCATATCATACTGTATTTGATGCGTGTCGTTGCGTTAAAACGTTCCTCGAGGGTTCCTCGCAATTGTAGTGACAACGTTGAAGAAATTTCAGGACTGATTTGGACAGAACTGGGGAAGAGTGGGATTCAGATTGGTGACTGCGGTGGGCAGGCATTTGACCATGCTGATGTTATGGTGGGCTGCAGATAGACTGTCCGGAGAAGCATCTGCGAAATCTACCCAAAAGCGACATTTGGGTCATGCACAAATCATTCCCTGAATCTGGCTTGGATGCATGCAGCTTCTGCGACGGAGCACTTTCTTTTACATCTTTTGGCACAATAAACCGGCTATTCTCATTCTTTCCTACATCTACCTATTGCTGGAACGTTATGATTCAGGTGACCTGTGGAAACTAGTTGGGTTAGTCAAGTGGACACTATAAATGTTTTGGTGTAAATATACACGGAAATAACCACTGGTCTGGAATACGAAAATGAAACTACCATAGCAGATGCGTCTTTACTTATTATCTCAGTACTGTCGTTTCCGTTTGTTTCGTTTCTGATACTTTAGTCATCTGCTCTCGCATAAACCAATGCCGCGCAGAAATAGCTTCGAAGAAAATGGTTGGATCTGCAGCAAGCTAGTGTCAAGCTCAAATCATTAAAAGTTTAATTTATTCAAAATGTGCGGAAGGTGGTGGATAATGAAATAGATAAGTCCAAGACTGCTTTGTATCATGGATAAACATGAAACGTCGCATGCGCCGAAAGAGACGAATGGATGGTGAGTAATTGTTTGGTACATCTAGGGATTTGGTGCTTATTTAAAACAGGAAATATTATCTGTCATACACAATTTGACTAGTGAAGTATGTCGTAGATTTCAGCACATTCATGACCTTACAAAAGGACATGCCTTCTATGCACCATCAAATATGCCATTTGATAACAATGATGATCCGCCCTAGTGAAGTGCAGGAGGATCTAGAAAATAGGAACTAGCCGAATGGCGAAGATTGCAATGAGTATTTGCATTGCTTGGCCGACAATTTGTGTACGAAGGAACACCCATTCGTTTTTTCCATCATTTCGGTTATTCTTGATTCTGAAGTCGCAGGTGATTGATGAAAGTATAAAGAGTCATTATTAAACTTACTAGGATAGTAGCACAGTGGTTGTCCAACTGCTCAATATTGTTAGCCGAGAGATTTTGGACTTTTTATACTACTTTCCATAAAAAAAGTAACCAGAACTACTTTAAATAATCGACTACCGCCATCGATGCTTTCTGACCACCGAAATGTTCGATCTTGTTCCCGTGAAGGCAGACAATAAGCAAGTAATTGGAGTGATCTATAGGTTTAGTTACTAACAGTGGATCACCATCTACAATAGTGTGTTATAAGAGCGAGCTCGGAGGAATCAATACAATTGTTTGTTTGGCGAGTAAACATTACACCTGCTCGTGACGTGCCAGTGTGAAATGTAGGACTAGTTAATACTAGTCCGAGACGGTGCGCGAAAGTAAGCGCGGATATCAGAAGGCAATGAGAGTCGGACACAGCGGATTGTATTCGATGGGCTACAATAAGAAACGGACGGATGAAGCGAGGCGAGAGCGTACACGTGAGCGCGGGAACTTACAAGGCAGTTGTGTCAAGCCGGTTGTAAGGACGATTAAAACAAGAAGGAATAATGTACAATCGGTCAACAAGTAAATTGTACATGAAAGATAAGAGTTATCTTTTTGGGCGCTACAGAGCTCCCCCCTAGAAGGCTGAACATAGAAAGCCTTCGAAATCGAAAAGATCTGTTGAAACGAGGTTCGTAAGGCAAAATCGTGCCGAGTAAAATTGAGCGTGCGTTCGTGTAAATGGGGGTTCGTCGGAAATCGGAGTCCGCTGTGCGT
>OX104068.1:8445118-8502822 GCA_944474145.2 Dicrocoelium dendriticum | reverse complement strand
CACAGACTGTGAGTGTATTCGAAACCAATCCGAAGTTCAGTGGCTGGAGTAACCCTCGGGGTTTGGTCCTGGGGGTCCCGTCTACTTCCTGGCCCCCCTTCGTAAATGGAGTGATCTTCGTCGAAATTCATTCTGATATACATATATACATAGACATTGGGGATGTCCGTGTCCCAATGGCAGAGTCGAATAACAATCTAGTGCACATGTGTTTCCAACAGCTTAAATTATAAAACTGCCACAAAACTGGGTAGCAGACACATTAGACTCATGATCAATGCTACGACAACTGTGTGTGGGTTTCGTTTGGAGGTCTAGGCTAACAACTACTTTCGCAGTCATGAGAATAACTACGAAATACGAAGCTGATTGATGTTTTTCGTCAACATTTAGATGTGACACGCCTTAAATCTTGGGCATACCATATTTGAAGGAAATCGATGTCAGCAAATAGTGCAAGCAACTGCAAGGTACAAGTGACAAATAAAACTAGTGGGTATACGGTAAAAAAAATGTGCAACTTAAGTTGTTGCCCGCCCGTCTATATGTACAGGTCTGTTTTTGCGATAACTGAAGGGGGAGATCGCACAGCTATGGCGATGAAGTGTCCACTTCTTGCTGGTCCGATGGCGCTTAATCGAGTTCGCGGTCCTCTGCTACCCGAGGTACGTGCACATACTCACAAAGAACGGTTGCTGCGCAAATCTGTGATAAAGACGAGTGGGACCACAACTTAAGTCCCGTTGCCCACTATCAAAACATGCGACTTCCCAAACAATGTTCGCATTGTTTTTGCAAAATGTCCAAGTAGTCAATCGAATGGGAGCGTATGCATCGTGCTTCTCTTCCGCGTGTAATTGTGCCTTCTCTTGCACTTAGGCAACCGCCCTTTTGATCAGGCCACCGAATTCGCAACAATCCACTTTGTCTTGGATTCGCAACACCTTAAATCATAAGCTCTCTCTTTTAATGTCCTGCTAATGTTATTTTCGGTTTACTCCAGTGCCGCTTCCCTGTACTAAGGTGGCCGTACAAAAGCTGTATGAGTATCCTCGTCGAATTCACTCGATATACGTAGATACCTGGATTTGCGTCATCCGTGTCCAATGCCAGTATGAATACAACATATGCACATGCATTTGTCCAATCTTAAGTATGAACTGTCACAAACTGTATAGAGATACATAAAAGCTCATGATCAATAGTACTACAAACGTGCATGGGTTTCGTTTGGGTGCCAGACTAGCAGCAATTTTCGCACGCATAAGAATAAGTACCCAACGTGAACTGTTCGCGTTTCATTTAACCTTTAGACCTGAACATATAACAGCCTTAAATCTTGGGCATCAATATTTTTGAACGAAATCGATATAGGAATACTGAAGCAACTGCCATCAGTACGGTTATTATGTAGAATGTTAAGTAAACAAATGGTAAATAAACAATAACATAGTGTGTACTTAGGTCTTGCCGTCTATATGCGCAGTCTGGTTTGCGTAGCTGATGTGGGAGATCGCACAGCGTGCGAATACGATTGGGAGTTCACTTCAGTCACTCCGTGTCGCCGATCGGTCCGAACATCTGCTGCCCGAGGTACGTGGGTATTCTCAAACAACGATTTTCGTGCATCCTTAAGCACTGACAGATTGCAATAATACCTATTCGCCGCTTACGGCCTCGTTGGCCCGACAACTACTGCAGTACTACATCAACTGGATTCCGCTGTCCACTGTCAAACATGCGACTTTTCAAACAGTGTTCGCATTATTTTGCAAATGTCCAAAACGTAGCGTGACTGTCATCCAAGTACTCAACCGTTTGTGCATACCGCTGTGTACTCTGCTGTGGCCATAAGCCATTTGGTAATGACCTGCATCATACGTCTCGGCTGCAGTCATTCGGTGCTCCTAAAACGATTGTCGCTATGCGCCGATTTCTTTCCGATGTAATATAATAAGACACTGACGTACAATTACCGTTGGCATTACCTTTTTCTTAGTCCATCTAGAAGATTGGTCATGTAAAATTCAACTTCTTGTAGGCGTCTCTGCGTTTCCGCCTTCCATTCGCTTACTACGTGTGTTTTCATAAGCTCCTGCGAATACAGTATGACTGATGAACAACTGGAAATATAACTATGCTCACTCGCATCACTAATCTGCGGAGTGGAACATGAACTGGCGACAATGTGATAATCGCTAGTCGGTTAATTATCGGGATTGTTCACTTGCCACGGATTTTCCAGGCCAATTTCTCTTCGGATGCTTAGTCCAATCTGGTCACACAATGGACGATCGTTGAGTAGTGTATTCCAGATGTCAAACTTTACACTATATGAATACTGTAAATGGCTAAGCGCTGGTAACCTTTTGATTCACATGTATCCACCGAACTGGAAACAAACTCAATAATTTACCACCCTAGCATTGAGCCGTATCAACAACACACTTTGATCGGAAACTCCGCGCGCAAGTCAAATACGAATGGACTCATGGACGGACTGAACCTTTATCCTGCGATGCACCGGCTCTATAAGTGTCATGCTGGTTTGCATTGGGCAGCTAATCAATTTACAGTCATGTAATCTACAAATCGTTTTCAAGGAGCAGCACACAGGTAGCATAGTCTGCTAAGCAATACCACGTAGCTTACATAGTGCTATGAATCGCGGCAGAATAATAATACTAAGAGGAACATGCCGTAATTCACCCTCTCGGTATGTCACCGTACTAGACTCCATTTGAAATGGTAGCAGGAATGTCATACGTCATGATGAGTGCATCAGTGTAGTGGGCAACACGTGAAGTAATCGCGAAATACAACCGAGTTAAGTAAGCCCAATAAATGTAGGTTAGATGTGGCTCATCCGTCTTAGGCAGGTGCACTAAAGATACTACATTGCACCGTCAGCAGTTAATCAATCTAGAATGAAATTGTACCCAAGCGCGATTTCCATGAGCGATAGAATAAGGATGACACGAAGACGATGGTGGAAATAGAGTAAACAACCTTACAAGTTAACAAGGAAATGTTGCGCTTAGGTCAACTGTTTTTCATATGCTCAGCTAAGTTAAAGACCGCGGTGAAAGAACTGGAATTATAGTTATGCTCACTTTAACGTGGATGTAGAAGCACAGTGGAACAGTGATGATTTATCATTGGTGTGTGCTGTGAATACCGTCTCCTATATCTACGGACTATCCGTGCCGGAAGGTAAACCAGAGGCGGTTGTAATCATCTCTTGTCCAAGGTGAACGAGAATTAACAGGGATGTAGAACAACCAGGCAGTCCGTCATGTGTTACTATTTATTACCCCCTAGTCGTTCGTTCTGACCGCTAGCATATCTCGACCAATTCATCAGTGCCTAAAATGCTACCCATGCCCAAGCATTTTGATCTGAATGTCACATTGTGTTGCCACTGTTCCGGAATCAACATTGATGACTTGTCTGAATCTCAGTGTGTGTACCTGAAGGCGGCAGCAGTACAAAGGGGCGTACAGAGGCACTTGAGTTGGGCTATACTGACCTCATATTGCAACCAAAATCAGTCAGGTTGTCACACGAGATGAAATGTAATAAAATCCATCTGTCAAGTGAGAACGTAGCGTGACACGGACAGATGTTAGCGCGACCTGTAGTTTGGGCGAGCCCCAGTTAGACATCGAGCCAGCAGATAATGGTGTCAAGTGAGTGGAAATGCGATGAGTCTCTCAAGCTGAAGTGTGGCACTTACAAGTGCTTCTAAATGGTTTCCACTTACTTATTCAACATGGTGAGGAGCACCGCCCGCTGCGAATAGAGACTTCAGCTGACATACCAAGGATCCCGATTTCGAGTGGCAGTACTGCAGTGTTGCGAGCGAGCATTTGTTCACTCTCGTGTATGGACTACCACAAACTGGATGGAGAAACAATAACTCTCATGAGCAATAACACTACGAATGTGAGGCTAACATCCATATTCTTATGGTTTTGGAAAATCGCATATACAGCTCTAGGCAACCAAGACGACTGTCGATGTTTAGTTAGCGTTTGGACTGGAGCCTAAATGACAACCTTAAATTTACTCCTAAGTGTGGGCATAAACAATAGTTAGAGACAAATATAGGAATAGTGAAGCAAAGGCCATTAGTGTAGTTACCAAGTGGAATGATGTACAACTAAGAAGTACAGTAAAACAGTGCTGCCTTAGAGTTAGTGTGTGCTGTAGATGCCTTCTGCTATATGCGTTAGAAGGCGGTAATATCACACATTCTCTGATAACCGCTATGACGCGATCACAGGAAGAATACATCTAGTAAATCTCGCTGCGCCCTGTCCTACATTCGGCTTTCGAAAAAGTGTTCAAACAATTTTAGCAAATTTACAAGAAGTAGCTCAACCACAGGTAGATGTGGTGACAAGCTATTTACTAACAATCTGCCATCATACATCTCGATTGTAGCCATTCTCGCTACAAATCAATTGTTTCTGTGCACGGATTTATGTTTCAATAAAATATACTAAAGCACTACCGTACCATCACAGTTGAACTTACCTACTTCTAGGTCAATCCAGAGGATGGGCCATTTCTATTGCAAATTCTAGCAAGCACCTTTGCCCTTCCGCCTCTAATCTCGATAATCGCTGCCTTTCCTAAGCACACCTAAGTTCACTATGACTGACGGGAAATGTAGATACACTCAGGCTCATGACTAATATGTGGAACAGACCATGTAGTATCAAGGTCATGAAAATCGCTAGTCACTTTCTTGTCGGGATTGTTCACTTTACATGAATGAGCCAACGTGTGAACCCTTGCAAGGAAAGTTGTATGGTCTTGAACCCAAAGATTCCAAACTGCACTTCAAAGCGAGGAAGGGTTGTAGAATTCTTGGGCTCCAGGGATAATTGCTGAGCACTGCCATACAACCATAACTACTTGCGGCACGAAGAATACTTAAAGCGAGTGAAGAGGGACTTACCGGAATACCTTAGTGCCCTAAGCAAACCTTCTGGGTCAAGTCCTCCACATCTTGTCAACAACATACCACCACAAACAACTGACTATGGTGCAAAGGTAAGGCGTCATCGGTGAGACTGCTTTCTTGCGGCTTTCACTGTCCCGCGTCATAATCAGCCATTACACCGCAGATTACTCAGCACCTAACACACTTTAAACCGGCAGTCTGACTACAAGACGACATTAGAGACGCCACTGGTGTCATGTGCGAAACATGTCCTGCAAACTCTCGAGCCAAGCACAAAGCGAGTCACATGGACTCCAGTCTGGAAGCCGAAACGAACCAACAGCACCCAGTTTTGTAGTCAGTGACTTCATTTCCCGCTGCCAAGTTAATTTTCGCCCACCTACAGCCTTGTGCCACCATACATATGACAAAGGAAACATGGGGCTTCTCGGTAAGCGGTGACGAGACATACACAGTACGTGCTCAATCCAACGCAATTTACTCAGTGCTATGTATTGTTCTAAGGAACTAGCCTGGTTAGCACTGACTAGTACTCACTTACGCACATTATCGTTGCGGACACGCTGTCCCCATCCGACACCAGCAACGCTTTACAGACAACGATGATCAAAGGCTTGAAGACGCCGCAGTTCCTCAGATCGGCGGAGCCAAGTCTCTTTGCCATAGAGTAGGACGGCCCTAACTGTGGCAGTGCATGCACGGTCTTTTAGACGAAGGGAAACCCGTTTCTGACATTGCAAATGCCGCTGATTCAAAAAGACATTTCTGGTTTTGCGATGCATGAATTGATTTCAGTTTTTATGCGCTCATCGTTGCTGATACAGCTGCCAAGGTAATTAGATTGAGCAACTAACTCGAGTTCCTCGCCATCAAGCGTCAAGTGTGCATCAAGTAGCTGGTGGTCTTGCAGCTGCACTTTGCACTTAGAAGGTGCTAAGCGCATGCCAAATAATGCGATTAGTTCCAGAGTGGTCCCATTCTTTTGTATCCACTGTTTTGGTATGCGCTATTCAGGGTTGGTTGCGCAGCCCCAACATCGTTAAACAGCAATACGATATCGTCTGCATAATCAAGCTCAAATAGCTATTCACCAGGCAGCCTCTCAATGCCTGCATCATGGGATTCTGCAAGGAAGCACTTCATAATTGAGTCCACGACGAAGATGAACGCAAATGGGGAAATTGGGCAACCCTGCCGAACATCAGTTGTTGTCCGAGAGATATCCGAGAGGTTATTGTAGACAGTGACGCGACCTGTAGTGTTTGAGTTTAGAGCACGCAAAATGTTCACATATTTCATGGGAACACCTTTCCACGCAAGTCGTTCGAGCAGAATGCATCGATCGACTGAGACAAATGCATTCTTTAAGTCCAAGAACACTGTCATTGTCAGTCTGCGGTATGCGCGGCGTTGCTCTAGCACCTGCCGCAGAGTGAATATATGGTCTATACAGCCGCGTCCTGCTCGGAAACCTGCCTGCTCTTCTGTAATCGAGGAATCCTGTTCCGCAATAGCGTACAGTTCCGCCGATTTAGTAAGAGGGATCGTGTCTTTGTGGGTCTACCATGTTTTACCTTGAAAAAATTTATAACAATGAAGGATGTGCCGCACTGTGCCATAGCTATTTACCTGGTCACAGCAGCTACTGCTAGTCTCTAAGGCACAGCTTTCTGAACTGCTTAATCAAAGGTCAAGCAACGTTGGTCGTGTTCATTCACTGGGCAGATAGAAAGCACACTACCAGCAAGTTTCATAGAGAAAAACTGAAAGCCATACCCTTCCAGTTTATCAGCGACTATGCGACTTATTGTCTAATCTCCATCAATATTGACTTAGATGCTGGGCAACTAGTGATCATGTTCCTCTTTCAATGTGCACGTTTGCGATTTCTGCTCGGCTTTCTCCGTTGTCCTTTACAGCGGAATTTTCTAGATGGTACCATCTCATTTTGGCTTTCTCCCGTCTGGTGCTACGTTTAGCGGTTCCTATCGCTCCACTGTTTATTGCTCTAATGTCAAATGGTATTCCGTAGGCTGGTGCCCTCTAGTGCCTATGAGTTCCCGACGACCGATGTCAATGAAGGATAGTGAGTTCTGTTATTAGCGGCAGTAATTCCTCGAGTAAGCTGTGAACACTAATCGGTCATCGTCTGATTATTGACGTGATTGGGTGAAGCAATATCGCTCCTTCCCCACTATAAGCAGTACGTGAATAATGCTGCCGGGTTCCTCTTATCACATAGGCAAATTGTGCTCCTGATCGATCACTTAAATCACATGGATACGGAGCTGAAAGTACGTAGCGAAGTACAGAGAATCTACTGCTTCTCACAATTGGAGGTGTTGATTGGTTTGCCGAAGAACGAATTGGTCCGGAACATATCTGCATCTTGCTGACCTAACCCAGATGCAGTACAAAGAAACGGTAGATTAAAAATTATGCACCACTACCATCTTGGATGGAGGGATAAACTTGCCGACAAATATGCGGTTGCAAATAGGCTAGATAGGAAGACGACTAGGAACACAACCAAGCGGATACTGATGAAAAGAGATTGCACAACTGCTAGAGGAAATCCATATCTAGCTCTTATTTATAGGTGAATTCGCTTATATGACGACGACAACAACAACAACAACAAAGCGCATTTTTGCTGTCCGTAAGACTTTTTATGCTGCCTAATGCTCATCCCCTCCCAATGATGGAAGAATAACCCATCGGCACCAATTCACACGGCATTTGCCAATACCAAAGGAGTAGTAGGAAGGGGTTCGAATGGTATAGGTAGAAATTCCTCAAAGCTACTCTCAGTCAAACAGTCATCGCACGCTCGGAGGGGCACTGTACGACCGTTCGATCCTTTCGGATATCGTTGGCAGTGTGCACTCCATTTGATCCATACAGGGCTCAAATCCGCATCCCGAATGTTACCAGCCTGTCCCTGAGTTAAGTGGGGAGGGCAACGATCGTCGTGACTAAGTGACTAGATGTGATACAGAGCTGCTCACTGTCCACTGACCCGCACGTTAATGCCGTGTATTAACAGTGTTAGCGGAACCGATAGAGTGCTGAACTCCAGACTAAGCTAATATGTGTCGAAATGACTGCAGCTTAAAATCACCCAGTCCTCAGCTTCGCATACACAATGTTCATGAAAACTGCGATAACCATAGCTAGAATTTACTAATTACCTGTCCTCCTTTTGTTTGTACCATTGAGTACTAGCATTAGTACGAAAGTATGACAGTCTATTGGTGGAAACTGTTCTCCGTTTAAATGCAAAATTGCTTCCCTGGAAGTGACAATAGCGTGGCTTGTAGCACTTCTGCCACGTCCTCCAATCGCTACCTCTGAATGAAGTAAACACGCCAGGCATTCCCAAGGTTTCGCCTTACCGCAAACCTTTGGAACTACGAACCAACTCGTCATCACGTAAGATCGAAGCACGCCGCGCTCCACTGCCTCATTCATTTTTCCCAAATATCTCGACTAAAGCAACATCGGTCACACCCACACTTCACATTTACCAGAGGAAAACAAACCCCTTTAGAGGACGTTCTGCTTTTTACACCCGTTGCTGCTTAATGTATTCAAAATGCCACTACAGTAGCTTCGCTATCTATAGTCACAGCACGGGGCAGGGTACAGGTGCAACCTGCAGAGAAGTTCTCAAAGCCACCGATAGCCGTGCCTCCCACATTACCGACAACCAGGCGGAACTGCGATGTCCTTACACTCATTTGCACTAATGTTCCTGTGTCTAAGGCAAACTGCTTTAAGGGTTAACAACAGGACGGACGGAAACAGTGGAATTTCATTTGTGAGCGGACCAGACTTCGGGTAGTCCGACTAACTTAATGCGCATCACTAGACATCCAAACTCGATGCACAACAGTTAGTCCCGGTTAATACGAGTAACTGAGATTTACAGTTGATGTTGAGACGGTGCTTTTGCCGAAATATCGCCTGCGGAGTAAAGACAGTGGGATACGCATATTCTCGGATGTTCTGTGGAGCTAATACCATCAAGATAAAAATAATTCAGACGACTATCACACGGACAGTAGTAGGAGAATCATTTTCCTTCACGACCTGCCCGGGTTACTGGTAGATGGTGACGAGGAAACCTATGCTCATGACCTACAAAAATCTCGGTACATCAGCGAAACTCTTCCCGCCAGGAAAGTCATCCTTCAGTCGACTTTGGGTCTACGCTTAGCGCCTCATTACAAAGGCAGTGGTCCGAGGGAATTGATGTTTATGGTTCAGTCACAACAGATAGCAGTGAACTTAATCCGCATCAGGCAGATGCGGCGAAACACACTTCCTTCGGAACTAAGCTTGAAGGCAGCAGTTAGAGAACCGCAGCCACTGTTATCAAAGAAACAACACAACCACAGGCCCAATATATTCACAACAACGATTGGGAAAACTGCGTGCTCAGACCAGTAGCTATCGAGTTAACTACCGATGGGCTGATTACTACATTGCAAGTGGGAGAAAAAATCGATAGATAGATAGATGGATGTAGCAACTCACCCAAAACACCATTAGACGCTGTCCTCTGATCACTCAACATAAGTTCGTCTCCATCATTCAACCCTTCACAAGAGCTTCTGACATCTATTTAGCTCTCTTGTATGTACACTAATGATCAAAGCCTGCTTAGTAAAATTTCCGAACTGCCACTCTGTCAAAGGGCAAAGGCCCGCCATCCTATCGCTTTATCGGAGACATGGTTACACCCCTACATTAGTGATATCGACATTGCGCCGCCAAGCATGTCCGTTGTTCGGCACTACCGAGCCAGCAAATGTTGTGTAGTTGTCTCCGTACTTCTGCAGTAACCTCCAATGTGAGTCCATAGAAAAGCCGGTCAACACTCTACATGATTCCCTTTGATGCCGTCTACGTTTAAGTGGGGACGATGCCTGCTTGGTGGCGGTTGTTTGCTGCCTTTCCACCTCCACACCGACGCAGGCGTTATAAAAGTGGTCTAGCCAAATTCCTGTTACTGGAGATTTCAACCTCAACGCTATTGAATACGAAGCCGCCACTGGAAAAGACTTCAGGGCAGAATCTCAAGTGGTTATATTTAGTTTCTCGTTGTCCGGCCACATCAACACCCACCAAATTCAGAGAAACTGATAAGCTATCTATACTGCATCGGGTATTCACCAACGAAGTGATGATTGTAGACGTTCCCTTGGGCCGTAACACTCATGTATTCTTCGAATACATCTGTTATGCAGAGTATCCTGTGGCAATTACCGTCGCAACGAAAACTATTATACGCTATGACATTAGCTCGACTCGGTCAGATAACCAACTGGACCATACAAACCTACGAGGTAACGTCTAGCGCATAACAACATTTCGGTAGCCAGCTTAACCCTCTGGTTACGGAAGAATCAGAAACTCAGGCTATCCGCTTGAGAAACGTGGTCTCGCTTGTGCGAAACAGGACACGCAAGTGTATATCAGTAGGGAATTCGACGTGGTAGATAATTGGATTGTCTTGAAAATAATTGCCTTGATACTGGCAAATAGGATTTATTACAAACAACATGCCGCATTTTAAAATCTTTAAAGTAGGACCCTTGTGATGTCACACAGCGCTACTAACGTTCTTTCCATTGTTAGTTAGTCCTATGGAACTCCATCTCTGGAATGCCGCTAAGGTACCTCGTTGCGGCGTCTTGAATGACTGGAACGGCCTGAAAGTGACGTCATCCTGTAGAACAGAAAAATGTCGCATGGAGACAGATCTCGGTTGTACACAGGCTGTAGCAAGGTGGTAGAGCAGCGGACCGGAATTTCGTGGACCGGGGTTCGACTCCCCGTCGAGGCATATTATTGTGCGTGAATGTTAATCGTGGCTTCTACTTTCTTCGAAATTTATTTCTTTGTCAGAAACTCCCTGGTTGCGAAACTGTCACACGATCTGCTTTGTTTTGGTCCGTCACGTTTGGCCCCACATTTGCACACACTTTTCGCATGCCCAATACTTGCGTCAAAATTTTATAGACTTGCGTTTTGGGCAAGTTTAATTCCTCCGCGATTAATCGCGCACCCTTTCATTAATCGCTGTTCACATCTTAACGCACACGGTCCACATTTTGCTTTGTTTTGTTCGCGGATGGTCGACCCACACATTCCTCGTCCCCAACTTCTTATCTCTCCTCCTTGAAGGCCCTATACCACTTAAACATTAGCGATCGACTCAAACACTCATTGCCGTATGATGTCTTTTCCATTTCCAACGTCTCTACCCAGGTTTTTCGGAGTTTTACGCAAACGTTAGGTGCGTAACGCTGTTCTATGAAGCGCTTCTTTTTCACTACAAGTCACTCATACAGAGATTTACTACACCCAGACACAGCCTCGCTTTACGACAGAGACAACTACAAAGTCATCCGAGTTCTCCCCACTCAGCTTCACGCTCGCCCGCATACCACTGTGCGGACATACAATTAAACTAACAAACTTAGGCGGACAACCAAACTTACCCAAAACCAGTCACAATGCCTCGTGGTTCACCGTATCAAATGCCTTGGTGAAATCAACAAAAAGCGAGTACAATGGCTGGTGTCGTTCGTCACACTTCTGCAACTGACGAGCCGCAAATACCATATCGATAGTGCTGCGACCCGGACGGAACCAACACTGGTATTCCGCCACGTTAGGTTCCACAACCTGACTGACCAGGCGGTTGAGCAGGATTCGGGCAATCACCTTGCCCACACAACTCAGCAAGTTGACACCACGATAATTCGTGCAACATTGCTTGCTCCCTTTACCCTTGTACAGTGGTAGCACAAGCGCATCCTTCGGCTCAGCAGGCACCTCCTCCTCAATCCATACGCGTTGCACCAAGTGATGCAGCGCAGTCAACAACGCGGGTCCGCCGTGTTTCAATACTTCAGGCGGGATCCCGTCGGCTCCGGCACATTTGCCGTTTCGCAGCTGAGCAAGTGCTCTCTGCGTCTCATGCAGTGTTAGCGTATCCGCCAGACTCGCCATCACATCGTGCGGTTTGAGGCCGTTCAATGTAGGCCAGTCGGGTTCTGAACGGTTGTTCAAGAGACAGTCAAAGTGTTTCCGCCAGATCTGCATTATGTCTGCAGTCTGCGTGCAGATAGCGCCTGAGCTATCATCGATCAGCATCCTCAACGGTTCAGATCTCGGTCCATACGCTGTCTTCAAGGAGTCAAAGAATGCCTTGTGTTGGCGGCGTTCGGCTTAGCATTCCATCTGCTTCGCCTTCTCCTTCCACCATACATTTTTAATGCGACGTATCTCTCGGGTCAGTCATCCTCGAAGTTTGCGAAACTGACTACTCTTTCCCAAGTCACTGAGGTCTGCAACATGTGCACAAATGCTGCATTCTTCTCCGACACCAATGCGCCAATCGTCTCATTCTTTTCATCAAACCGTTCAGGTCAGTTACAGTTTGAACGCTCGATATTCTCCACGGCAGCAGCTGTCACCTGGTCGCGAATGTAGTGCCCTAGATCGCCCGCTGCGGCTACGCATTCCACACCACACAGGAGTGCAGCCATCGCCTTCCCCAACTCAATACGCTTTTCCATAGTACCGAGAGAGAATGTTAAACTTTCGCCGGTTCCCGGCAGGAATGCCGCTCTGCCGCGCGCTCTGCGACATAAATGCGCACTGACGATGTCTCCTCGGGTCATGCCGAAACATTTTCAGCCAAACTGCCAGGCTCAGCGAACACTCAGATCACCAACTGAACAACCTGAGCTACCAACATTTGCTTCTATATCAGAGAAATTTACGGAAATATATGTACAGTTTGGTCCGCACCAATTTGTGATCAGTGCCACACTCAGCTCCACGCAGTACGCGTGTCATGCGCACTTCACGCATATCATGCTGACGTACGATGACATAGTCGAACAGGTGAGCGTGACCACTCCGTGGGTGCGTCTAAGTTGCTATGTCACTCGCACTCAGTGCAAACCGGGTCTTCGTGATCGTAGGGCCGTGAGTGGCACACAGTGAGAGCAGCCTGTCACCGTTCGTATTCGCTGAACCAATGCCATGCGGACGGATGACGTCTGTCCACACCGATGCATCACACCCAACGCGCGCGTTGAAATCACCCAGCAGAAATAGGCGGTCGCCCCTATACACAGACGGTATCACGGGGGATAAATGAGTGTAGAATTGATCGTGTGTCTTATCATGATAACACGTGGTCGGGGCGTACGTGCTTATAAGTGTCTAACTTACCTCTTCCGAGTCGTGGGTGAGCTGTCATCAGTCGCGCGCCGATGGCAGTCGGCTCACTCACCAGCTGGTCATTTAAGCGATCGGATTGTGCAAATCCGACCCCACGTTCCCGTAGTGCTGAAGTGGCGTTTCCCACCCAGTAAAACGTATAGTCGGCACCAGCTTCATGTAACTTACCTTGCTCAGCGATCCGGGTCTCGCTGAGCGCTGCAATGTCGATGTTGTAGCGCGCCACCAGCGCGCGACCAGTGCAGTAAGTCACTCGGGGCGCTCACTCGAGTTCCGATCCAGTAGTGTGCGCACGTTCCAGCACCCGATGCTGAGTGCTTTGCGCGCAAGCATACGACTGCATTGGTGGTAGTTGTGCTTTGGAGGTTTGCTTGAGGGACTCCGCCCGGAGCCTTTGGCTCAATAGCCTGACCCACAAGGCAGTGGGGAGCAGATCCAGCTCCTGAATGTGATTGTAGACCCAATGCGATCTGCTTGAGGTCCGTCACACACAGCCTTTGGAGATCTGGAACGATTCATATATATTTTGCGACCGTAGTAGGATACGCACCTGCGACCACGGCGAGACGCAGGAGGGTTTTGGCTGGTTTGCTCCAATTTAACCAAGGGCTGCCTGGCTTGAGGTGAGCAGTAGCAAACCATTGAACACCCGGAGGTGCCCTCCCACCGTTAGATCCCATCAGAGACAATGCGTGGCGCTCGTGCTCTATGCCAATCGAACTGTGAGCTTATAACCCGTGAACCAGTTGTCTCCCGTGCCTAGATTTTACGGGAAGAGTGTGATCGACCACTTCCTAACCTCTGAAGAGGATGAAGTTTGGACTAGGATACTGGCAAGGCGTCCACACCTGACAGGGGATTGACCCGGGTCCTCAGCCGAAGCCTTCGATTAAATGTACACCCGAATGGAAGTGGATCCAGCACATGGTCAGTTCACTGACTCATGCGGATTGGTGTCCTAGACCTTAGCAGGGTGAAGGGCGTAACCCCACTCCCACCCAGCGGTCGCCACGAGGAGGCGTCCAGGACATGAGCCAATGGCACAACAGTAGCAGCAGTGGGTAGACCATTTGTCAGGATCTAGCCATCTCAAGCTTCTGCGCACAGGCTGTCCTGCCACACATATATATGAAGCAATTGTTAAATGCCAATGTTTCCACTGGATAGTGCATGTTTCCCATTCTCTGCCGTCTTGTCAAGTACACAGACCAGCACACGTTGTTCGTTCGCTGCATCGAGTCCGACCTGCATCAGCTTCGTCTGGGGCTACGTGGCTCTTAATTCATGGTTGGTCGAACTAAATATTCGTCAGCTATACGACAGGCATTATTTTAATCAGCTCGCGCAGTTGACACTTGATTGCTTTATTTTTCGCTGGTCTCGCTCCAGTTCGGTTGGCCTAGTTGACAGGCTTGTGCTGCGCTCCGTGCAGTCAGCCAGAACTCGTTGGCGCTGGCTTGTTGTTAGCTCGCGGAACAATCTTACCATCCCCTGGTTTAGACCAGGCCGAGATTCCTTTATGTTGTGGTAGGACAATTATGTCTTGTCTATTGGAGTCAAGCAATAATGGTTAGTTCGTTTCAACTTCGTTTGGTTAGCCTTCTTTCCAATGCTCTCACTTCAGATGCTTTCACGCAAGTGTTAGCTTGCGGGTTGTCTACACAAGCCTTTTGACAGTGTACTACCAATTCAGCAGGAGATCTATTTGTTCTGCAGCAATTGTTGTTGGTTTGGTCGGAAATGGATTTTAAGAATCCTGCTCCTGGTGTTGATCGCACATCCGAACTTGGGCGCAGTCGAAATGTATACTGTCGACGTGCGTCCTGCTTTCCGATAATAATACAGCTTCATTGTTAAAGCATAGATATTGCACAGCCTACGATGCACTGGGTACGGCAAAGGATAGCAAGCAGTAAGACATTCACTAGTTGCTTTCTGGACTCATTGCCAAGCAGTATCCAAGGCATACAGCTCTATGGTTATTACCATTCCAGCTGTCGCTCATCGCTTAACTTCGACGTCAGTGTCATCTTTTTCCCGAAGGCTTCGAGTAATCAATTCTAGACGAAAGCCTTTAATCCTTTATACCTCCTTCTGCATTTCTTACTCCTGACATCGGCCGCGAACTCATCTTCACACAGCCCAGGAATAGATCATACTACGAGCACAATGAAAGAATCAAGCCGACTTTTTATTGCTGAATACTTGAACCTCATTTCAGGCAACCACGCGCATTTTGACATTGATACTGGCAAACGAAATGACTGCTTGTTATGGTACTTTGTGTATACAGGATTGTTCACGTGGATTCCACAGAACCCACAGTTGTTTCGCATGTGGAGTTGAACTCCACTACTTCGGAACTGGACACACAGCCTACCGGCCCGAATTGGAATATTCTGCAGAAGCCGCCCCCCGACAATCCAATATCCAGTGTGGCGGTAAGTGGCACACGCCACTTGTTTGTGGCTCGATGTTCCGGACTTGTTCAACGTTATCGGTTGCCAGACTTGTGGTACGAAGGCTCCGTGCAGACGATCTGCAGCCGTCCATACCGCATGCAAGTTAATTGTGATGCAACGTGAGTTGACTTGTTCCTACACAGTATGTCATCAATTATCTATCTTTGATGCATCAAGCTAACTGCATCCACTGAGTTGTCCTCACACAGGCGACTGAGGATTGCAACTCTAATGTTCCTTTTACTCTGTTTGATGGCTGATGCTCTGAAAACATTGCACAGTTGGCATCTACGCTGCACACGAGTCATTTATTTTATATTACCAACTAGTAGGAGGATGTTTTAATTGTAATTGTAATGCTTTCGTCCCAGCTGCTCACAAGTTACATAGCACAGGCTAGTCCGGAAAAGCCTCAGACGCGTTTCGCCCTATTGGTGTTCGTCAGTGGTACGCATTCGTTCGGTCCCCTACTGGGGATCGAACCCATGACCGCTAGAGGCAGATGCCAACTAGCCAGCAGCTTAAGCCACTGAGCCATAAGGGACGTCGGTCGGACTACACAATTTGCAAGTCTGGGGACTAACAAATGTGCCATCGGAACCATAGCTGTAATGGTGTGCAAGAATGATTGTTCAACAAAGGAAATCCCCTTTCTTTTTTCTTACCTTATTAGTGTTTCACTAGCCATTCTGAATTTTTTCGTTTAATACTGAAACTCCCTTAAAGGTGAAATGTTATAACAGAATTGACGCCACTGATTTTGGTTGCGAGCCATAACCTCTAAAACTTTCATCCACTTTGGAGTCACCAACACTTGGTCCTCAATCTGCTGATGCCAAACTTGAGGTAACATACTGGATGTTCAGTTTCCTCGTCATCAGTAGTCCGCCCCGGCACTTTTTCATCCCCCGTCCAGGACTTGTAGATAATGCTCGGCTAGAGAAGTCGATTGACTGGCATGCGCAAAACCTGACCGAACCAACGTAAACTGTGTTCGAGAGTAATGACCTGGAGGTTGGGATTGTTCGCTCTGAGTATTCGACTTCTAACTTCCGAGTTGTTTACATGGTGTTGCCATTACACTCGAAATATCGTTCGCGGGCAGTGGCTGTCGAAAGATGACAGTCGTTACAGATCTGCGCGAAAAGGCCAGGTATCGCAGCCGTACAGCAGGACGTCACGGACAGTGACACTGTACTCTCTGCCTTTGCGCCTTTGACTGATGTCGCGACGTCATCACGAGTGTCTCAGGTCAGTGAACGCTAGGCGGGATTTAGCGATTCGCTGAGATACTTCATCTTCAACACCACCAACGGCGTGATACAAGTCCCGAGATAAATGAAACGACTAACTTGTGAATGTTTTTACCGGCACTTACCAATTATGGAACAAGGCTTTACACTTGGATGGGGAAAAATACTAACCATATTCTGATATTTCGATCACTAAGCGGTTTACAACGTTTTGGTTAGCTCACAAGCCATCTCCCAGAAAAGCCATGTCATAAGCAGAATCTCGGTCTGCAAATCTGTCCCCGAGGAGGAGCTCAACGCAGCAGCTATCGGCTTCTTCCAGAGCGCGGTGGGGAACATCATCGATGGCAATGTTGAATAAGCTTGGTGACATCGGGCAACCTTGGCGTACTCTTCTGGTGACAGAAAACAACGAAGTCTTTTCACAAGCTTTAACTCTACCCGATGTGTGACGATGGAGTTCTTTCAAAATTGTGACGAATTTGTCGGGTATACCACTTCGTTACAAAAATAATCCAAAGAGATCTTCTATCTATACATTCAAAAAATACCACTATCGTTGGTCTTCGGTGGACATGACAGCATTCAAGAATTTGACCCCGCATGAAGATCTTGTTGATACAACCACGACCGGTACGAAAATCGGCCTTTTCGTAGAGAGACAAACTCTCGAGTAACTGAACACTCGCGGACCAAAATGGACACAGAAGTTTTAGATGCGACCACTATAAGTGGTATTCCTTGGTAGTTGGTGCAATCGCTGTACAAGCCTTTCTTGTAGATCAGGACCACGATTGATTCGCCCCAATAGTTGAGAATCTTCTCGTCGACCCACACCTTCGTGAAAAACAGGAGCAGTTCGCTAACAACTGTATTCCCTCCATCCTTGAATAGGGCCGAAGCAAGGTTATCAGGGTCTATGGCTTTGTATCGCTTCAGAGTCTGAATTTCTATGCGAATCTCCTCAATGGGAAGATCTGTGCACACGGGCCATGTACCACGTGATAGCAAGGGGATGTCAACGGTGGTTGCATTGGATAATGGAATTGAAGAGCAAAGTACTCTGCCCAACGATCCAGACGTCTGCGTAGATTAGCGATCCTCGTACCGCCTAACGAGCAGGGTGCCTCACCGACGGCATGTCATTTGCATCCAGTGGGTTTGATGATGCGGCTTTTTCCATCAGCTGCAGCACCTTTCATTTGCATAACTCGCTTGGACCACAAGGATTCACGAGCGCGGCGAAAACGCTTTTAGTTGTTGAGAAATAGTCCGGCAGAGTTCAATGTGCTCCACACTGACAGGAGTAGACAGTCAAGTCGTTCCGACGACATCGCCGAGATTCAACTTTTAGCTGTTGAACTAACAAGATCACAGGTAGACAGGTAGACCGATCCGCAGAAAACACGATCTGTTTTAAACGTATGCAATGCTGATCAACGTCCAAAGGAAGGGGAGAAGTGAGATTGTCACGGAGCACCCGTTGATGTTTCAATTGGGCAGCGAGATCTTCCGAGTTACCAGTATTGACACAAGTTTATTTGATCCTAGGTGAGCCACCTATGGGCATGCATATCGTCGCACGTACCAGCGCATGATTAGATTTGATGCAAGTTGGTCAATAGGATCTGTAATCTCGAACACTGCCACGCCACCGGCGACTTATGGCGATGTGGTCAATCTGCGACTAACGTTCCAATGATGGAGCAACCAAGTAGCGTATTGAAGTCTCGGGTGGCGAATTTCAAGTTGCATAGGTAAAGTTAGTGATCGAAGCGTAGACTTGGCAGCCTTTCTCCATTATCCGAGCGAACGTTATCGTATCCATGCGGACCTCCGAGATGGCGTTCGTTTGGGATTAAACGACCAAAATGTAAGTTGAAATCCCCCACCATAACAACAATGTCCGTTTTGGGGTCCTTAGGAGCAGGTCATGGAGGTTCTGATGAAATCGGTCTTTGAGTGTATCCGGGCTACAACCAGTGGGCGCATAGGCGGAGACAATAAAACGAGCGTATTTGTCTACTCGACGCCTATTAACTTTGGACGATCCCGGGAGCTACAAAGCGCAGTCGCGAATGGTGCTGGAAATCCATTCAAGTAGGGCAGCTTCGGCTCTGGAACTAAGAGCAATCCCAACCCAAGCTTGCCCAGCTCAGTGGACTCGGTGTCGCCAGAAATTCGCAAAAGAAAATGGGCGGATGCAGTTGGTAGACCGTGTTGGGGCCCTGAAGTCGAGTTTCAGATCAGCAACATACCCCTATTGCGAGAGATTTTAGGATGCGTGCGAGACCGGCTTGTTGTCCTATGTGCATTAGGGCACACACATTGAAAGCTCCAATATCGAACTGTGCCTTGGGTTGAAGAAGCGGAGAGAGGACAGCATGGGGTTGTCTTATTCTAGTTTGGAGGTGTGTGTGGTTGGTTTAGCGATAATATTCTCAGAGAGCGCGTTGCTGTTCATCGATGAGAGGTCAGACGAAAACGGAGGGGAATGATACAGAGGAATTGTAGACAGGTAGGTGGCGTGTGACTGAGTAGTAGCACTAACAGAAGAGCAATCTATTAGCCAAGCAAGAGAGTTCAGGTAAATTGTTCCATGGTTTATGAGTGGGCGAAATACTACCCGGTTACCTAGGCCGAAGTAGGGGCTTTTCTTAGGGGATCGCCACTACGACACTTTGGCCGTAAGGCCTAAGGCAGTAAGGCGATATGAGGAACTCTCACTGTTTAGGAGCCGGTGACCGATCGCTCGGTTCATACGCTTTTCAGATGACTAAAAGCCACGCCACGGGTCCAATCCCCCGTCAGCAATGGCTTTACTTATTGACGAGTCACATCCACCAAGTCGCAGTGCTTTCATGAAGCCTATGTGGCCTTTTATAGGGGAAACGCTTGTCTGGCGAGAACGCCCCGTGTCATCCAGCACCGCCGCTGAATTTTACACGACTGCTTATTCATCTCTATGTAAAGCGTGTGACACTTATTCCCAGTTACCACTGCCATGGAGGCATCCCCCAATCCGCAACTTTGGGGCGCATCCGGTAGGCTTCATCTCGGCTATGGCTGAACAGCCGTTGCACGAATCTATGGATAATCGATGGCCCCGACCCTAACAAGGCATAAGACAAGGCTCCTGAACTAGATCTATTATGAGGATCGCTCAGGCGACTACCAATGAAACAATCGTGGGTCATTATAATCCTACTAACCGCATATGAGATTGGCTAAACACAGTCCGGGTCCGAGGCTGGGGCGGGTTGGCGCGCGCCGTTTTAAAAATCATAAGGACAGTTAATAACAACATTTGGCTGATTCCAGTGTAATTGTTAGGAAATTCTGCTTTTTACCAGCGCGTTCTGTCTTGGTACTATGGAGGCGATAAGGACGTCGTCTGTAGCGGAGTCACCGGCTCACGCTAACAGGCTTGGACTATTCATTTGACTGTTGGCAATTACCTTTACCCAATAAGTGAAGATACTTCACGCAAGTAACGGGACAAATTTGTATTATATGAGCGTACAATAGTCCAGTGTACTGGATACAAGTACAACGCTGAACGACTCGTAGGAAGGATGTGAGAGTCCGCACGATTGAGCAACGTGTTGAATCCAACCTTGGCGCCGTGTGTGTGCATTGTATGCGTGTTGGGTCATGCAAACAAATTCAGCATGCATTTCATCATTCTGCAAACAGCGAATCTTGATGACCTTGTCAGCGTGTGCTTGCTGATCGTACAATCTTGTACTCTATGTTAAATTGGACTTATCCCCTCACATTCTTGGGCCACTTCTTCGGAAGTACGCTCAATCGATTCGGATAACCGAGCTCTATCCAACGGAGTCTATATTTTTGAAGTAAGTTCAACGACACGCTGGTACATCACAAACGAAGTCTTCAGAAGTCCATTCACTAAAGCCAACGCGATTAACTGCTTAGTTGAGTTTCATCAGTACCTTTGAGATACCATTTGACAGAGCTTTTTTAAGGCTGTCAGACAATATGTCACTTAACATAGTGCACCACTGTATACTATAGCTACAGGCTTTTTTGTCATCTCACGTTACCACCATATTTTTATGTGCATTTCACTGTACAAAGTCTGTGTGGTTTTTGTTACCCGTATGCCTAGTGACGCACCACTAGCAAAACCGCTGACCGGAGTAGACAAGTGGGGCAGCCCAAACGGCGTGACCAGCGCAACCTAAAAGTCCAAACGAACCACTGATCCATAGGCCGGAGGTTTGTCGACCGGGAATCCAGTGAGCGACAAACTCAAGGTCAATCGCAGCTCAGACAGGCGGGGAACAGAGATCGTCTCCATGATCACGTGTTCGTTCTGTGCCAATTCCTACGACACAACAACTGTGAACACGACTCGTTACGGAGATAACAGCATATCGACATATAGGTTGTGGTTCTATCACTTATGTTCAGCTAGTCCCATAATTAAGATTGTTCAGACGCTTACGATAAGGTGTGAGATGGTGGCTGTTACGTTGGCAGAGTAAAAGGAACTCATCGCGGTATTGGGAAGGAAAATCTCAGAACTCGAGTTTCAGATTAATGTATTACGTAGCCCGAATCCCAGACCACTTAAAATGCGTAAACTCTCTACAAACAACGTTACACCGTCTAGAGAAAAGCAACCAGCATTACTGATAAACAGCAGTGAAAACAGGATGGTTGAACGGTCTCCCAAGTCTCACTTAATGCTCCAAAGCATGCAGAGTTACACACAAATTGCACGAACACCTCCGTCAGTAGCTGGGAAACAACAATTGTCTCCCACAGATAGTCCATCTAACGGCGTTGCACGTAAACAGTCTTGATGTAGCGTTGATCTGTCGTCCACGGAAGACAAGCCAGACACTCACATTCGACAAACCTACGCTCACAAGGAACTACAGAACAAACAATAACTACGCAACCTAAAGGCGCTGACATTGGTAAGTTCAAACGTCCCAGAACCCACTAGTGAGTCGCTAAAAGGTAGACAGACCCAGGAGCAAAACCGCTGGGCTGAAATAACCTACGCACTCGGACTGAAAGTTCTCCCAACTAGTCATACACGCCTTTCACGAAATCCATCATCACCACGCGTAGGGGAACCTCGGTTACTGCGAGTAACGTTTGACAACACACGCGGCCAGGAGGATGTTCTCTTAGCAAGTCACACTAGTGAACTCTTCTATCAGTGCCCACATTTTTCCTGACAGGCCATGGACAGAAAGCCAGAAGCGGAAACGCAATCCTAGTGCGTCACGTCAAAATGAGATGAAGAAAGTGGTACTGGTTCATATTGTGCCAGAATTGAAGCATGACGATAACAGTGAACGACAAAAGCCCGACCTCGAAGAGTAGAGGTATATCATAGAGCTCTACGACATGCAAAATGTGGCTTTTGACGTCACAAACTACCAAGGCAGTAGGCCATGAATTTGGAAAGTTACCTTGGCTGTGCCCGAAATGGTATCAGCAGCGATACAAGCGTGGCATGACAACAGGAAACTTGAGCCACCAGAAGTACGGTTAAGACCATTCCTTCAACTAGTGCAGACCTCAGATACAGAGGAGCCAGTCTCGATTTTACCTATCTCAGATCAAGCGACCGAGCAAACAAATGTTTCAAATAACTTCGACAGACCGGCACTATTTGTGCCGGTCACTCACAGTTAACCGAGTTCCTAATAAGTCAACAAATAGGTTGCTGTCACACCAACGCTCAAGGGTTGTATTCTAAGCTCTCGGAACTACGCCATCGTCATTAGACAACAACCAGGGACCTCATAGCAGTTACTGAAACTTGGCTTTCAAACTACTTACTTGATCCAGAGATTGTACTCAGTGAGACGTCAGTCATTAGAAATGATAGTCCATTTCGCGGTGGCGGTGTCGCCCTCTACTATCGAGATTACTTGAAATGTGAGGCTCTTACCGAAAATGCCCTTGTTATTCCCGACGCACTATTTTGCCGATTGCACCTAGCAGGTCGAGATATTGGTTCATAGAAGACGCGTGATGCTTGCCTCTTAGCAGTTATCTATAGGCCACCGAACTCGTCAGCAGACAGCGATAACATTTTGTGAAACGTTCTCTGCTATGCTGTTTCACAAAATTACCCTCACTATCTTGCAATGGGTGAGTTCAGTGTATCTTCATAGTATCAACGTCCCCTAATGGGTCATCATTAAAATCGAAGCTCCTTGAAATCATGAACATGGCAGTTTGGTATAACCATGTGCATGGACCAAGCAGACTCCGAGGTTCAAACAAGCCATCGCTCCAGGACTTAATCCTGACTACTTAAGAGTTGATGGTTGCGTCAGTAACATACGATCCTCCACTGGGCCGTAGAGACCATTCAGTCCTAACGTTTGGTTATGTGTGTTATGCCAGTATTTTTGATATAGAAAGAGGGACTCAACAAATTAGTACGGACTATTTAAACTGCACAGCTTAGCGGCAACCGTTAAGTGAGACCTACAGACACATAGTTCAGCGAATGAGGCATGGAATGAATTGAAAGATAAAATTAACTGAGTCATACAATCAGCATCGGAGGTTGTACCATTACGAGCATCGTGCCGGACCAATACTTTGATCCGAAGCAGCACACGTAAATGGATCAACAGAAGAGATGAGATCTAGAGGCAACATTCGCTAAGCCCAGGTGATACTACATGGCAGAATTACAAGACAACCAGAAGCTGCTGTACGTCGCTCATTAGCGTCGATAAGTACAAATGGCAGGAGACCACGGTGCTGAAATTTACGAGTACCACCAAACTACTATAAAGATTTACATAAATAAACTCTTATTCTCAACAATACAAGGCACAGCTTTACAGGCATGATCATGCTAAGCTAACAGTCTGATCAAAAATGTACAAAAATACATGTTTGGCATGACAGTGAGTGTGTGTATGGGTGTATGTACGTATGGTGCCCATGGTGTGCTGAGGCTGGTGGTGGCCAGATCCTGACAGATGACCTACCCATTGCTGCTACTGTCTCGCCACTGGCTCATGTCCTGGACGCCTCCTCGTGGCGACCGCTGGATGAGACTTGGGTTACGCCCTTCTCCCTGCTAAGATCTAGGACACCAATCCGCATGAGTCAGTGAACTGACCATGTGCTGGATCCACTTCCATTCGGGTGTACATTTAATCGAAGGCTTTGGCTGACGACCCGAGTCGTTCTCCTGTCAGGTGTGGACGCCCTGCCAGTATCCTAGTCCAAACTCCATCCTCTTCGGAGGTTAGGAAGTGCTCGATCACACTCTTCCCGTAAAATCTAGCCACAACAGGTTCACGAGTTATAAGCTCACCGTTCGACTGGCGTAGTGCACGAGCATCACGCATTGTCTCTAACGGGCTCTAACGGTGGGAGGGCACCTCCGGGTGTTCAATGGTTTGCTACTGCTCACCTCAAGCCAGGCAGCCCCTGGTCAAATTGGTGCAAATCCGCCAAAACCCACCTGCGTCTGGCCGTAGTCGCAGGTGCTTATCTTACTACGGTCGCAAAACATATATGAATCGTTCCAGTACCTCCAAGGCTGCGTATGAGGGCCGTCAAGCAGATCCCAATCTGTCTCTGCAATCACATTCAGAAGCTGCATTTGCTCCCCACTGCCTTTGGGTCAAGCTATTGAGCCCAAGGCTCCGGGCGGAGTCCCTCAAGCAAACCTTCAAATCACCCACTGCCTTGTGGGTCAAGCTATTGAGCCAAAGGCTCCGGGTGGAGTCCCTCAAGCAAACCTCCGAAGCACAACGACCACCTCGCGTGCGATTGCCCACCAATGCAATCCTATGCCTACGCGAAAAGCACTCAGCATCGGGTGCTGGAACGTGCGCACACTACTGGACCGGAACTACAGCGAGCGCCCGGAGCGACGCACTGCACTCTTCGCGATGGAACTGGCGCGCTACCACATCCATATTGCAGCGCTGGGTGAAATCCGGCTAGCTGAGCAATGTAAGTTGCATGAAGCAGGTGCTGGCTACACATTCTACTGGGTGGACAACGCCGCCTCAGCACCACATGAACATGGGGTCGGATTTGCAATATGCGATCGCCTGCATGGCCAGCTGATGGGTGAACCAACAGGCATCAGCGCGCGACTGATGACTGTTCGCCTACGACTCGGAAGAGGTAAGTTTGCCACCTTTATAATCACGTACGGTCCGACTATGTGTTATCCTGATGACACGCGTGATCAATTCTACACTGAGCTATCCTCCGTGATACAGTCTGTGCCGAGGAGCGACCGACTACTTCCGCTGGGTGATTTCAACGCGCGCGTTGGGCGTGATGCATCGGTGTGGACAGATGTTATCGGTTCCCATGGCATTGGTTCAGCGAATGCGAACGGTGACAGGCTGCTCTCACTGTGTGCCACTCACGGCCCGAAGATCACGAACACGCGGTTTGTGCTGGGTGCGAGTGATATAGCAACTTGGACACACCCACGGAGTGGTCACGCTCACCTGCTCGATTATATCATCGTACGTCAGCGTGATATGCGTGAAGTGCGCATGACACGTGTACTGCGTGGAGCTGAGTGTGGCACCGATCATAAATTGGTGAGGACCATACTGTACATATATTTTCGTAGATCAATGTATTGCACTCCCGCCGTGAATCGGCGTAAATTTCACATTCTCTCCCTCGGTAATGTGGCGAAACGTACTGAGCTGGAGAAGGTGGTGGCTTCACTCCTGTGTGATGTGGACTGCTTAGCCACAGTGGGCGACCTGTGGCACCACATTCGCGACCAGGTGACAACTGCTGCCGAGGAGACCATCGGGCGCGCAAACTGTAAGCGGCCTGATTGGTTTGATGAGAAGAATGCGACGATTGGCGTATCGGTGTCGGGGAAGAATGCAGCATTTGCTGCACATGTCGCAGACCCCAGTGACTTGGGGAAGAGTAGTCAGTTTCGCAAACTTCGACGGCGACTGACCCGAGAGCTCCATCGCACAAAAATGCATGGAGGACGTTAAGGCGAAGCAGATGGGATGCTACGCCGAACACCGCCAACACAAGGAATTCTTTGACTCCTTGAAGCCGGTGTATGGACCGAGATTGGAGCCGCTGAGGACACTGATCGATGGTAGTTCAGGCGCTACCTGCACGCAGACTGCAGACATAATGCAGGTCTTGCGGAAACACTTTGACTGTCTCTTGAACAACCGTTCAGGGATCGACTGGCCTACATTGAACGGCCTCAATCAGCACGATGTGAAAACGATTCTGGCGGACACGCCGACACTGGATGAGACGCAGAGAGCACTTGTTCAGCTGCGAAACGGCAAATGTGCCCGAGGTGATGGGATCCCGCCTGAAGTATTGAAACACGGCGGACCCGCGTGTTGACTGCGCTGCACCACTTGGTGCAACGCGTATGGATTGAGGATGATTTACCCGCGCAGCTGAAGGATGCCCTTGTGCTACCACTGTACGAGGGTAAAGGTAGCAAGCAATGTTGCACGAATTATCGTGGCATCAACTTGCTGAGTTGTGTGGGCAAGGTGATTGCCCGAATCCTGCTCAACCGCCTGGTCAGTCAGTTAGTGGAACCGAACGTGGCGGAAGAGCAATGTGGATTCCGTTCGGGTCGCGGCATTATAGATACGGGGTTTGCAGCTTGTCAGTTGCAGGAGAAGTGTGGCGAACGACACCAGCCATTGTAATCGCTTTTTGTTGATTTCACCAAAGCATTTGATACGGTGATCCCCGAGGCATTGTGGCTGGTGTTGGATATGTTTGGTTGTCCGCGTAAGTATGTAAGTTTAATTGAATGTCTGCACAGCGGCATGCGAGCGAGGGTGCAGCTGAGTGGAGAGACCTCGGATGACTTTGCAGTTGTCTCTGGTGTGAAGCAAGGCTGTGTCTTAGCTCCTGCCCTGTTTGATATATATCTTCATGCAATGATGTCCTATGCTTTTGATGCGGCTTGTGCTTACGGTGTTCGTGTGGAACACCGTATTGATGGTGGGTTGCTGAACATCCGTCGTTTCTCTTGCGAGAGCTCTAGTCTCTGATTCAGCTATCCGTATGTTGCTGACGACTGTGCGTTGTTTTCACACAGCGCGGATGAGTTGCAGCACATGACTAGTGCTCTGGCTTCGACAGCGGCCAAATTCGGGCTCACCATCAACACAAGCAAAACTGTCTGTCTCTTTCAGCCTTCACCGGAGGTGCAATCTTCAATATTGCCGCGAATCAGCATTGGTGCTGAAGTATTGGAAACCACCTCCCGCTTTTGCTACCTTGGGAGTGTGATATCGACTGATCAGCAGCTACACGTTGAGTTGCGTATTCGCGTGTCGAAGACGGCAGCGGCATTTGGGAAGCTTGAGTACCGAGTGTGGAACAACCATCAGCTTACCGTTAGCACGAAGCTGATGGTGCACAAATCCGTGGTGCTGTCCGTTCTTCTATACGGCAGTGAAACGTGGACGATGTACCGGCGGGATGTGCGATACCTCGAGCGGTTCGATCAGCAGTGTCTGCGACGGATTTTGCGCATCAGTTGTGGCGACAGAGTTGCTGACACGGATGTGTTGCGACAAAGTGGGATGTATGCAGTGGACTGCATACTTTTACTGAGACACCTGAAGTGGATCGGTCATGTGAGCCGTATGGATTCGACTCGGATACCGAAACAACTCTTAAACGGTCAGCTTAGTATAGGGAAGCGGCACGTGGGGAAACCAAAGTTACATTACCAGGACATGATCAAAGTGAGCCTCTTACGTTCTAATCTTGATTGCAAGTCATGGGAATCGAAGGCGGTTGATCGGCGTGCATGGCGCGATCTAATCACGAAGACAGTTGCCGAAGTGCGTGAGAAAGACCTCATACATGCAGAGATGAAGCGGCAAGTGCGATATCCACAAGCACCGATAGGTGGTACTCCATCGACATCGAGCGCATGGTGCTGTAGAACATGCGGTCGCGAGTGGCTGAGTCAGGCAGGCTTGGTGAGCCATGAGCGAGGCCACTCGGGACCACTAGCGGAGTGACAACGGGTCCTGCAGAGAACGTAGGCAGAACCAGCGCAGCGTTTGTAGGTACGTTGCATTCGATTTACTAACCGCGTGCTTGCATGCTAAGTCTCTTTATTTCAGGTGGGGGGTTTTCAATTTTGCCCTAATGCTTTTCTTTCTCATATACATGTCTACCTGTACTCTATTCCATTAACTTGCACACCTCGCTTAAGCCAATTGTATTCGATTTCCATAACATTTTTGTGTTTATGGCATTTCCGTAAAGTGTACTTTCTGACCTCGTGAACTTATCTAGGATTCGTTTGTAAACAACTTATTTCATATGCTCATTAACTTAATCTTTAGGTCACCGTTTCCTTATACATTACTCGGTTTATTTTCTTTGTATCTTACTCTCAAGTGATTGGCTGTTGCTTGATATCCCCGGTGTGGCTGCGCTTGATGTGCATGTTGACAAGGTGCCTACCTGTCTATTACCCACTACCTCATTCATCTGGCTCCAGGAGACAGTTGGTCGTTGCTGGAGGGGACGGGGTGCACAGTCCTTGTGGCCGTGTTAGGATCAAAGAGTGGTTCCATGCACTCAGTGTGGAGCGGACTACAGTCCAGCCACCGCCTTGCGTGCGCTTGATTCCCCAAATACAGCGTGCTTGTGTTTGCCTGTGCAGGAGTGTGGGCCGGCTCCGTTGATGAAACGTGGCTCCCATCCGCATGCCTCCTGGTCTTATTCCTTCGGGTTTACACTAGATATGGGGTGTGTGGTTGAAGCTGTGGGTGGTGCAGCGCAAGCCACCCATGGTCCCTCTGTAGGCGCAGGCGTCCTGTGGCTATCCACAGTGACAGACAAATCCGAAACCGGATGCCGCCAACCAGTTGTTTATTAATCTAGCTGTGTAGCTTGTGTTTGTGAATGTACGGCAGCATTTTTGACTGTTTGTAACCCTCGGGAATGTGAGAATAAGCAAGTGATATCCGTGGGTTGGATAGCACTTTCCGGATATCACGGGGCGGTGATTAGTTTGTGGCGAGTCACATCCGCCACGTCACAATGTTGATAAGCAGGCATTTGTGGCCTTTTATAGAGAGAACGCTTGTCAGGCGAAAGGCCGCCACGTCCTGGAAAACTGCCGCTGAACTATTTGCTGGAATGGGTTAAACCCGAACCACCCAGCTAGCATCACGAGTAGGTTGTTCGGCCAGCCAGCCAGGCAAAAGAATGATTAAGCCCGGAATACCACCACTCAAGACGGCCAGTGGGCTAACAACTACTGCTGTGGATGCCGCGAACGCTCTACTCCTGCAGTTTGGTTCGACAGCTACAAATACCATTTAACCTTCGGCTTATCAATTCACAACAAATGTCGTTGCCTTATCCAGTGTCAGCTTTACCCCAGCAGCTGTTGCAAGTAAATTACAGCCTCTCCGGGAGTACAGTGCCCCTGGAATCAACATGATCTGTCCAAAAGTCGTTGGATGGCTTGCTCCCACCATTGCAGCACCACTTGCAAGGTTTTTTCAGGGTCTGCTTAACTCCCATACACTCCCATCTGAGAGGAAAAATGGCATTACCACTCCAATATACAAAGGAGATAAGCGATTGGATCCCGTCAACTACCGACCTATTGCTCTCCTTCCTGTTTTATAAATAGTAAAAGAATCGATAATCGCAGATGGACTGACGCGATACTTTGAAAGTCTACACATAATTGCTAATGTCCAACATGGTTTCAGACGCAGACGATCTTGTCTCACCAATTTGCTGCTTACTCAGGACTCATGAAGCAGGGCGGCTGAAAAAGAGGTCCCCATAGATCGGATTTACTTGGATTTTTCTAAAGCATTCGACAGGGTCAGTTACTTCTTTCTCCTCCAGAAGCTGGCTGCCTGCGGTATCGACGGTTGCTTACGCATCTGGTTGGAAGAATGCTTACATGACGAAGCAATCAAGGTAAGAGTAGCGAACACACACTTTGAAAGCCTGTTTGCCTCCAGTGGTGTCCTGTAAGGATCGGTCCTCGGCCCGCTACTGCTTTTAGTCTACATTAATGAGCTTCCAGCAGACATTCTATCCCCCATGCAAATATTTGCAGATGATGCAAAAACATGGAGAGCAATTCGCTCAGCATCCAATCGTGTCCATCTTCAGAATGATCTGGTTCGGATTAACGATTGGGTCGAAAGAAACCGGCTCCCATTGAACCCTGCAAAGTGGCACCTGCTGACGGTGCGCAGCAGCTTCGTTAACACATCTTTTGGGGCAATACGTCCTGCAACACGTGACTAGTGAACGTGACTTAGGTATAACCGTGCAAGAGGGTCTTGACGATTCACTCCAATGTTCGAAAGCAGCAAGTGTGCCGAACTTGAACTTGAGGCTTTTGAGGCGAGCTCTCAACACCTTTGAGTGAGGACTAGTACCAGTGCTACTTAACTCGTATATTCGTCCTCCTATTGAATATGCAATCCAGGCCTGGTGTCCATGGTTAAAAGGAGACATCCGTCTCTTGGAACAACCCCAAAGAAAAGCCACAAAAGCAACGCGTGGACTATCCGGTATAAGTTACGAAATGCGTCTTCGTGTACTCGGTGTGTTCTCATCAGTATACTGACGACTTCGCGGAGATCTTACTCTAACATACCGGATACTAACTGAAAGCGAGCATCCATTTACATCACTGTTGACCCTAGTCCCTTACAAACAAAGCCGAGTCAACCGCCTGTAACTAATGACGCGACACGCCCGTCTGAATTGTGGAAAGTATTTTTACTCATTTAGAATCTGTTCGCACTGGAATGCATTACCAAAATATGTGGGGAAGGCGTCAGACATGACGACATTCTAAAACCTTAGACTTTCATCTTATTGATAAACGCTACACAACGCCGCAACGCTTCACGTCGGAACGTTTTGCTTTTCCTTTTCTTTTGCGTATCCATCATGTGGGTCTCGTTAATTTATGCTTTTTATCCCACCACACACTATTGAGCTATTGAATATTGAACTAGTGAACCTCTGTGTACAAAAAATTGATAAATTTACTTATTATTGAACGCAACATACTCTGATAAACCGAGGGAATCTCCCGACTGTTCCGCGTCTGTTTTGCATCATGGTCAATCCTGGGAGTCCAATATTCGATGCACTTAGCTGGCCAGTACACGAGCGGTGAATTTTAGGAATGGAAAATGTAGAATGCAACTCATCACGACTTTAAAGTACCTTAACCAATGATTCGCAGTAAAAGAGACTGAGTTATACTCATACCATGCAACTGATTCCAAATAAATTTCATTCTCATTATTTAGCCAGATTCTAACTGAAGAATGGTATGGTTAATAGGTCCTGAGTGTTATGACGCACCGACTGTGCTTTACTATGAGGCTTCACCTGTTATGACCACCTATGACACCGTTCCGACAAACACTGATTAATCGCATGCTGTGCAGTCGCATCTTAACTCGGCTCTCGCTTTGTCCTCTGTGGCCACTCTAATTCTCCTCACACAATATTGTGTATGCGCTCGTTCGAACCAGTTCGACGAGCTCTACTTAGTGCTTTCTAACTCTTGGATCTTACCTGTGTGGATTATACTCTTGCTCCAGTTCTCAGTTTTCGGCATGTTCTTTGCCGAGTTCTGCGTGTGTAACTACATCAAACCGGAGCTTTTCGGGAAAGATTTTGGTCTCATTCAGAAGAAGAAGCTGAGGGCTCTCAAACTACGCGGCAACCATTCCTGCAAGTTGCAGCATAAGAAAATTACAGTCATTTTGCTTCGTGCATCAACTGAACAACTCTATGGACGCTTATCAGCGCTCCAAATGCATGGTCGCTTAAGGCAGGCCGATCAACACACGCTGCCGCTTTGTGTGTGTGTGTTCAACTGCGAGTCGATTGATCGCTGAACCCGGCAATCTGCGCGTTACGACCTCCATCTGTCTCAACCGCCTGACCTTGGTCCGGTTGAACAAGTTTCAATTCGAAACAATTAGATCCCTTTAGTAATTTGAATAAAGCCGTAAGAAGACGAACACTAGCAGATGTCAACATTCCGTATTGTCTCTTCAGTGCCAACACAATAACATGAAAATATATAAGACGACAGGTAGGGTGAGACCGAAACAAGTTAGAACAGGGTAGGGGGCAGGTGTGACACCCCTACGCCCAGGGCAGCCGTAAGCTTACGAACAACTGTTTCTGCACACAGAGTGCGGGTTTGATACGGCTGATCACGCCTGCCTCTGCGAAACGTAGGAAACGTGCGTTAGCGTGTCTTAACACGGTTGTAAACATTGTGGCCGGATCAAACTGATGACACGTGGCCAGTAAGTGCCTACCTATGGATGAAGCAAACGGCTTAAGTGAACAACCGACGACTGGGTGATTCGATGCTGTAACCATTTAAGTACCTGTTCCCTTATTCTGGAGTTCAACTATCTATTGGTACGGCCGATGTAGTGTATACCACAACTACAATTAAATTGGTAAATACAATGTGAGTTGGCGCCAATAGGTTGTCTTTCCGTCATTGGGGTAACAGGTATTCGATTAATCCGATTGACAAGAACAGTTTCGGCAGCATAATAAGTCCTCTGGACTGCAGAAGTTATGCGCTTCGATGTCCTCATTTTGGCGAAATCTCCCTTAATTGGTAGCTCGATGTAGTTCTTCTTCTTAGACACCGTCGAAACCTTCTGTTCCGGCACCCTCGACTGACTATGTTTGTCGATGAATCTACTTGGATAGCCATTTTTCAACAGCGTATCCTTGAGCGAGTTTATCTCATCATCTAAACCCTCGGCAGTGCATATTTTCTTTGCACGGTAGAATAACGTCTTGACTAAGGTCCACTTGTACGGCATTGGGGAGAAGCTGGTAAAGTGTAGGTACTGCCCTGACCAAGTTGGTTTTCGGTAAACCTCTCTATTGACGGAGCGATCTGCTCTTCGGCAAATCAACACGTCCAGATATGGGAGGCAGTTGCTTTTCTTTTTTTCGCTGGTTACTTTCAGATTCGTATGCACGTTATTCAGGTGGTCGAGCAGACACGCAATGTGCTCCACTGATGAGGTAAACAGTAAAATATCATCCACATACCGCTTATAGTAGGAAAGAAGCGATATTTCTACACTCAAATTCGCTTCAATCCTCGACATGAAAAAATCTGCTAGCACTGGGCCCAACAGACTACCCATTGCCACCCCATCTATCTGGTAATAGGGAATGTTTTGGAATTGGAAACCGATATTCTCAGTGCATAGTAGTAATCTGTCCTTTAGTAAATCGACTGGCATTGGAAGAGTTAACTCGGAGCACTGAAGAGACAATACGAAATGTTGACATCTGCCAGTGTTCGTCTTCTTACAGCTTTATTCAAACTCTCAAGTCGTGTGCGCGTTTTGACGTGTTTGTGCGTCACGCCTGGCGCAAATGACACTTATCAATGTGAGCGCTCAGATAAGGCCTTGCTGCAAACGACAAGAGAAAGACTAGCATTCCAATGGTTCAACATCGTCTATGCTGCGCAGACAATTGCAGTAATGTCTTTAAGATCAGTCTAACTTGTTCTAGCTGTATTAAATCGTACTGTCCGCAATGTGTAGGCAAATCCGTCCAAGAAGTGCGACAGACCAACAAAGTTGTTGACACAATTTGGTTTTGTCCAACATGTCAAGTCATTCTAGTTGTCAACTGTTTATCTTTGCTCATGAAAAAGTGCGACAGGATGACTGAGATAATCGCCCATTTTATAAATACTAAGCTCGAGCCCACGGAGGTAAATATGGCCACGATAATGTCTCACCCAGCCAAAGTAAGCCCTGAATCTAAGCCGAAGAAGAGGGCTAGAAGCTTCAACCACACTGCAGCGTCGGTGACTTTAAATCCACTGGGCCACCTCACTCCCATAAGTGGACAAGCCTCAAACATGCCTGCTTCCACTTCTCCAACCATAAAGGCTTCACTTGGAGATTCATTCATGACGCCGACAGCTCAGAGCCGTAGGAAATCCGGTGCAGATAACAAGCAGGTAACGTATGCAACGATTGCCTCGACAAACACACCGGGAGGGACATACATAGGTCCATTTTCAGTACCGAGCACGCGTGGCGCAAAGCAGCTTTCACCGTCAACTCCAATGGTGTCCTCTAAACAACGCGAATTGCCGGCAAAAGGTATAAAGCCAACACTCGATAGACAAAAGCACGCTGCGCTAACTCTCGTGTGCATCAATGTTCCCGAATTCAAATCTGGAGCAATAAAAGGCAAGTTGCAAGACGATCGCAACCAGTGGATTTTCATCTGCGATGCTATTGGTTTTCGGGTTGAGCCTGCAATGCTGCAACCCGTAGCGCCTCACCCGACCTCAGTGCACTCTGGTGAACCTCGAATTCTTTGCGTAACATTAGTCTCGGCAGATGAGGCAGAGGTTGTCGTGCTGTCAGCATTTCGTCTTCGCAACTCACCGAGCTTCTTACCTGATCTACCTTGGAAAGATCGCCCAAAAGAAGCAGTGGAGCAACGCGACATTCCTAATAGTGATAACAAAAATACGATATTTGTTCATAGTGATCCTTAGCTTCTGCATTCTTCTGATCACGATGCCCAAACACATGATCGAGAGTAGTGGTGCTACCTCCGCGGAGCACTCTTTGTTGACAATGTTATTTCCAAATCCCTGACAAGAGTTCCGTCATCACCTAACTACAAGGGTTGCGGTCCAAGACTAATGAAAGCAATATTACACTCCGAGGGAATGACGCAAGTTCTGTTGGATAGCTGGTTAAAGTTTCGAGCCAGGTTGCCAACAGAGATCCGGCTAAAGACAGCAGGCGAACGACAAACGTCGTAAGCAATTCGATGGAACTTGCAAACGCTGTAAATTCTTTATCTGCACAATCCTGTGGAGAGCCCGACACAACAGCGCCCACGTCACACAGGAGGACCGAGCACAGCACGAGTGAACCGTCAGTTCAGGAACGGTCAATAATGCCATGCAACCTGACTGAAATTCATAAACCAAAAACGATTAATGGCCGACCACCTAACGGCCGGCTTAAAAACAAACACAGAGTTGACATTCATCAACGCACTGCTAACAACAAAGGCCCTTTGTTATATACACACAAACGCACAAGGCCTTCTAAGTAAGGTGGCCGAACTTAACGAACTCCATGCCTCACAACCGCGGGACCTCGTCATGATTACAGAGACATGATTAAACCCTGAGATAACCGATTCTGAGATCAATTTACCCGGTATGTCACTGCTTCCTACCGATAGAACCGGAAGGGGTGATGGTGTGATTCTTTATTGCAATACAAACTTCCGGTGTGAAATTATCGCTCACCCGGAAAACCGCGCTCCTGATTCGCTTTGGTGCCGCCTATGGTTGTGCAACAAGAACACATGTCTACTGGCCGTGATTTATCGCCCACCAAACTCAACGCCGGAAATGGGACTCCAAACTGAACCACGTATTTCAGTTTGCTTTAAACAAGTCCTACACCCACATTCTTATCGCTAGAGACTTTAACGTGCGCGACATAGAAATGCCAGCAACCGACGGTACGCAGTTTATAGCCTGCTTGCAAGAGCTAATTAGTAACCACCCTCTGTAAAACCACGTAACCTCCCCCGCCAGATTTCGAACTGATAGCAAGCCATCGATACTAGATCTTATGCTCACCAACGAAGAACTCATGGTTGACGGGATAGTTACTGTTAGGTAGGGATACGCGATGCGAACAAGCCAGGACCCCATCGCCGCGGCAGGCGATCCAAAGTCACCCGTCCTGATGGGGGTGAACAGAGAACCAACCGGGAGAAGCGGCCAATTAACGCGAGGGCAGCGTTCCTTGTTTTGCTGTAAGTTGACCTTTCTAGAGATTTCTATTTCACCTTTATAAGGGACGGTGTGATTCTCTAATTAATCCCTGTTGCTCTGTTCGTCCGATCCGGTCTTCTCGCTTTGTTGTGGGGGCCAGCGACTGCGGGTTTTGATTGGTAATCAAGCGTCCATTCAGGCGAGGGACGAACACTTCAGCTGGCGACGGGTTGAACCTTAATCAAGATATCCATATCGGCTGAGGAGCTCAAGGCCATTCTGCTGCAGCAACAAGCACAATCTGAGGCATCCCAACTCAGGCTGATCGAAACTCTTACGCGCCAACTCTCAATCCAGACCGGTTCACTGTCTACAACCGTCAAGAGGTACCGTACTGCGCAGTGTTGCAAAACCATCTACGAAACTACAAAGACTAAGTATTGCTCGCCTACTGTAGTTAGTCATGATCTCAACGAATCGGCGGCTGAAACCCCTGTGTGTAAGAAGGCCGAGTTAATGATCTGCCTTTTAGAAGTCGGCTATTTTCACCTGAGCCAAAGCCTCATAAGGAATGCCAGCAACGTGGGCCTAAAGACTTCCTTTGAAATCGATGTCAACCGAAAATGCCAACTCAAGCCTCTGGCTGCACTGAGCATTGTCCCAGTTGTTGATATAAGTGCAGTGTTTGATGATTTTTGCGCTACATTTCCAAACGAAGAAGCATGTAATACGGTGCTCACCTACCTCTGCGCGTACGGTTGCGAGATAATCAAGGCCAACCATCATACTTTACTTGGGGGACCTGCTCTTATGGATGATTTACACGAGTTACTGGTCAAACTGTGGGAGCAAGAAACTGTCCCAACCGATTGGAGCCGCTCCGTCATAGTCCCAATTTTTAAAGGAGGCTCACGATCGAAAAGCGGCAGCCATAGAGGAATCAGTCTGATCTCCATCGCCTCCAAATTGCTTGCCTCTGTCATCCTTCACAGACTGACTGGCGCTCGTGAAAGCTAGATTCGTGAAGAGCAAGCTGGATTTCGTCGAGGTCGTAGCTGCATTGACCACATCTTCACCTTGCGTCAGTTGTTGGAGCACCGCCACATATATTGCCGGCCCACCATTGTCGTGTTCCTCGATATCAAAGGTGCATTCGATTCGGTGGATAGACATGCACTTTGGGACTGTCTACTCAGGAAAGGTGTACCTGAGAAATACGTGAATATGATCCCAGCATTATATGCGCGTAGCTCGAGCAGAGTGAGGGCTTACGGCAAGCTGTCGTCGCCCTTTAATATCTCCAGCGGCGTGAGACAAGGATGCCCGCTGTCACCTTTCCTCTTTAACTTCGCTGTTAACGAAGTCATGGAAATCGCGTTTACAGGACGCGACTTAGAAGGTGTGGATCTGCTCCCAGGAGAACGAATTTTTGACTTAGAGTATGCTGATGATATTGCCCTAATCTGTGACAGCTCCCAGACGTGCCAAGCGGCACTGGACAGATTAGCACTAGCTGTCCGTCACTTCGGGTTTTGCTTCGCACCCTCGAAGTGCAAAGCGTTCCTCCAAGATTGGTCTGGACCGCCCCCTAAGCTGACCCTTGGTAGAGATCAGCTAGAAGTCGTTCAAAAATTTAACTACCTGGGAAGTTGTATCTGCGCCCGTGGGATTGAAGATGAGATCACGAACCGTATAGCAAAAGCTCGGGGCGCTTTTGCTAACCTTCGCCACTTATGGCACCGGCGCGACATCACTCTAGCCCTGAAGGGTAGAGTGTACAATGCAGCAGTAGGTTCGACCCTACTGTCCGGTTGTGAAACCTGGCCGCTTAAAGCAGCGGACCTCAAGAGGCTAGTTACGTTCGACCACCGGTGCCTTCGTAATTTAGCTCACATCTGGTGGGAACACCGCGTGAGTAACGAGCGTGTCCGACGCCTTGTTTATGGCACAGGAAAAGGAAATGAACCGCTCAGCACCGTTATTTCACGCACCAGGCTCCGATGGCTCGACCACGTGTTACGCATGCCAGTCCACCGACTCCCTCGACGTGCGTTGTTTGCGCGCTTGGGGTGCGGACGGAAGAAGAGGAGGGGTGGCCAAGCGATGACTTGGTCCAAAGGAATGAAGGCCCTCACTTCTGAGCTGGCCTCGATTGGAGCGTCTCGGCTCCCTGGTTGGGGTCCGAAAGACGATGAACACGTTTGGCTGGCTACACTTGTTGATATGGCTAGGAGCCGACCTCAGTGGCGTTCGTGCTGTGAGTTTCTTTGTCCCACCCCATCCCTCTTAGCCTCCCCCTCCAACCACGATCTCATTACTTAGCCTTATATAATTTTGCATAGTAATTTTTTTCTGATGCATAGTAGCCGGCTGGTAGCTTACCGGAACGATGCCCATCCATTACCGGTAGCTCAGTCAGCTTGCCCCAATTGAATTCTTTTTTTCTCTCTCCTTTTTTCTGTGTATTGCGGCACAGTAGATGAGGTGTTCCCTACCTCTAGCTAACGTTTATATATATATATATATATATATATATATATATATATATATATATATATATATATATATATCATACTTTACTTAATGCTCAAATTAAAAATTCACGTCGCAAGAAAACGAGTTACTGGACAGTCTTACTGTTAGTGACAACGAGAGATTAAGATTTCTCTGCGTTACCGAAATGAACGTCACCCCACAGCCACTCCTACAACGTTGCATCCGGGGGAATACTTGGGCACATCTCGAACAATCAGGCCGATCCTCTGTTTGGACTGCATTTTTCTGCTCCACCACATAGCATAGAAAGACACAATGTATGAAAGTGTTTCAATTAAGCTAGACATAAGCGCGATTGTTAGCAATCTGGTATGCACTTCGTAGCAGACTACTTTTTGAGCTGTGGCTCAAGGCAACGTCCTTCAAGCAACCAACAGACACGGCAAACTGAGTCGCACCTCGTAAGGGGAACAATTCAGATGGCATCACTCAGCCAGCCTGCAAAATTGGCGATCACACTGCATTCTTTAAGGATGAGATTGTTCAGGATACAAACTGTCGCCAGCATAAGAGAGAAAAAACGATTAGTAACCGATCTCTCAGCGGTCGGCGCAACTTCACATCCAATTCACACGTCCCCCAACTAACTACTGATATCAGAGGTATCATACGCGTGGGACCTCAAGTTTATGACTGAAAACTGGTTCTGAGCACGAATTACCAAGGATGAAGTCGCGATGAAGTGGAGGTCCCTTATTCACAAATGTGGCAAACGGAAATGGACTAATTATAAGTTGTCAGTACAACCACTCCCCCATATCAATTTGTTACGGCTAATCCGCAGATACCGGTTTTGCTAAGGTATTAATCTCGATAGTTCACAAGCTACATAGCACAACCTAGTCCAGAAAAGCAGCAGACGCGTTTCGCCCTATTGGGGTTCATCAGTGGTGCGCATTCCCTCGGTCCACTAATGAGGATCGAACCCATGACCGCCAGAAGCAGATGCCAACTAGCTAGCAGCTTAAGCCACTGAGCCATGGGGGACGTTAGATGGGCTACATAATTTGCAAACTAACTGGGATATAGCACCACCTTCTGTCTAGTGGGAGGACATCATCACCTCGCGTGCTAGCCACTGTCAGTGACAATGGAAGATACGTGGTGCTATATCCCAGTTAGTTTGCGAATTATGTAGCCCAGCCAACGTCCCCCATGGCTCAGTGACTAAAGCTGCTAGATAGTTGGCATGTGCCTCTAGCGGTCATGGGTTTGATCCTCATTAGAGGACCGAGGGAATGCGCACGGCTAACGAAACCCAATAGGGCGAAACACGTCTGGTGCTTTCCCAGAATAGGCTGTGTTATGTAACTTGTGAACTATCGGGACGAATATCCTAGAAAAATTACAACTAAAACCCTGCTACTTACGAGTAAGATATCGGTTTTGTTTGCGGCCGCCTTTGTCTAGATGTCGTCTGTTCATCTAAGAAGTCTCTTGATTCTGAGATAAAAAAACTCTGACAAGCGACCAGTTTACTTGGTACCTGGCAAACACCAAGGTAAGGGCGCAATCAGTTCTCGCGCAACAACAGAGATGAGGGACGATATGGAAGGCTATCGAAATGGTTATGATCCCTCATGCAGCCGCGACGCGCGGCGATACTCCCACAACCCTAGTACGCACCAGTGCCGTGTGAAAGTGTCACCACTTATATAGGCATAAAGTACTAGTAACTATTCACGCACTGATCTGGACTGCGTTTTCATCAATGAAATTGCCCACTTAAGCAATGCGAGAACGGACTAATCACTCAGAAAAAATAGTCCAAATTGAAAGAGACCGAATGTAGGTTGAAGTGTAATGGTACAGGATTTTTATCTATGAGCGCAAATAGCTAAACACTAGGTTTAATACCGGAAAGTACAACAAGGGTAATTATTGCAAATTAGCTAATCTTCGCGTATTTAAGCCGGTCTGTCACTGATTCATAATCTCTAACACAAGAAGCAACGGCAGCTTTCAACGCACCATATCTTTCTTTCCTCACCTCAAAGCGACCAGCACGCGCATTGGCTAGTGTAAGTCTGTGGCAGGCCAAGTCCCTCTGTAGTCCAACGAACAAATGTCATAACGCTTGGATGACTGCAGTAAAATAAGGAATTCAAAGCATTGGGAATTTCTCCGCATCAAGTGGTGGTTTCTGGTGACCTATCAAGGGCGGCATCGTGATGATTCCACATTTGCAGTGGGTACTGCGGTTCTCGGCCTTCTGCCCCTTCAATATAAGGAGAGAAGAAATAATTGAGCACCGCATTATATGACACTTCATTTGGAAATGTGATATCAAGCTCATCAAAACTCTCACTTCAGCGACCGGGACTAAGGAAAGTGCAGCCAGCGATTTCACGTGTAGTTGAATTTTGACATCCATTTCAAGAGCATTCTTCTTTAGGCCGACTTTTGTGATGATACTCTGGCGCAGGTGAAACTAGCATCCTTTAATTACTGCACCTGGAAATGCGAATCATGCAGCGTTTCCTCAAAAGCGACCAACAACTTTGTTGGCATATATCCGGTAACAGTAGTTTCATTATTGCAAACATTCTTGTATAGGTCTGCAACAGGATGCAAAGGTAAGCGGGATAACTCTTGCCTATGTTGGCGTGCCACGTATACAGCACCTAACAGGAGAATCCTTTCTGGATCATCCACACCCGAATCATGTAGAATAAGTTCGGAGTACTGAACAGGAGTGGAAAAATTTGTGCCAGGTGGACAAGGCAAATGACTGCTTTTTCGGTGACTCAGAAGAGTTCTTGCAATGGATGATTGTTTGGGCAAGTGGGCCAAAGCATCACTACTCAGTGCAGACAACACATTTCCTATAACGTTGCGAGGTGTAGCACTGACTGCCCTCATGTCCAGTTTCATTTGGCTTCCTGCAGCATTGGCTTCCGCTTTTTGAGGACATGAGTCATGCCACTGCACAGTCGGCTGTTGGAAGATGATGCCATCTCGTGTCTTCATCAGTCGGTGACACTTCATACCTCGGATTTGCCTGCATCCTCAAGTTACCACACTTTTGCCAGTGTGGAAAACCAGGCATTCAAAACCCAAGTATATCAAAACTAAGTTGCCCTTCTGATTCATGGAGTACTCCATAGGCAACAGTACAACAATCGTAGTCCATATCTCATTAAGCGCAGGCATCTTGTGGTGGTCCACATGCGGGTCAAAGTAACAAGTAGAACCGAGAACGGGAGCTGTTAGTCATGATTCACACTCGTTTAGGTACGGATGCGTGGTCATAGTTGCCCATTCGTGTGGCTGTAATATTATTCCGAGATATACAATTCTGTGGAACCTTGTTAATAATGTTTGCACCATCAATATGAGTCAAGGTTTGTCTGTATTCTTAAAGCCACTGGTACTGTGTTTATGTTACGGGATAAGGTGGATTATACCGTGATGGTTGGAATTGTTAAACTGCAAAGGGCGCATTGGTGGAGAGGAAAACTACAGCTCGAAACAAGTGTTGGAGATATGACCAATAATTCCCCACCCCACCCCGGATGCAACGCTGTATGAGCGGCTGTGGTGTGACGCATATTCCGATCCCGAAGATGTCATACTGTGCTGTAGTCACTACTAGCAATATGTCCAGTAGATCGTTTTATGCGTCGTGAATTCCTTACGTGAGTATTAAGCAAAGTACATAAATAATACGGGCACATGTGACCATGTGAACAGCTTGCGAAAATGCGTTCACTTTTAGTATGCGCAATCTTCCGTGTCGGCAATTTTCCGAGTACGCTTGTATGGCTGTACGCTTTTTGCTGTCCGCAATTTTTGTGTACGGTTCCTTCGTGTGCGCTTTCTTTTGGTCAATATGATCCGCGTACTGAAGTGCAGTGAATCCAGCTGCCACGACTCATGTCACCAGAAGAACAATAAGCAACAACGGCAAGAAAATGAGGTTGACCGGAAATAGAATGTAAAGAAAATGGAATCAAAGGAAGTGCATTAAATTAATCAGGATGGGACGAAAATCAACAACCAGATGGAAGAAAACGAATGGAGGAACGTCTCTAACTGCGCGACTGCGCCATGTCTGATGCGGTCTCCAACTACGGGTGTGGACCACCCTAGGGCTCGAAATGAATTGGAATATTGGTAGCTCGGGAGGCTTGCTCAGTTGTTGTGGAGTTCTCCGAGCTGGGCAACTTGGTTGCAGACGTTTCGCCACCATTCGAGGTGGCATCTTCAGTGCGGGATTAATAGCAGTGAAGTAGCAGTAGCTGGTAGAAAGCAAACCCAATAATGGATCCATTATTGGGTTTGCTTTCTACCAGCTACTGCTACTTCACTGCTATCAATCCCGCACTGAAGATGCCACCTCGAATGGTGGCAAAACGTCTGCAACCAAGTTGCCCAGCTCGGAGAACTCCACAACAACTGACCCTAGGGCTGTCATCTACGAAGACTGCATGCACCAGCATGATCAAGTTTCTCGGTCAATTTCGCTAAATATGGTCGCCAAAAGATGTACAATGATAAGGTAACCACCGCCAGGTTATTTTTATAATGCGATTGTTATGGCATATGGAGGGTAAAAATGCATGAGGAAAAAATGTGTACGGACATTCTGTCAATGAATACTAGACAAGGATTCATTCGTTCGACGCTTTAGTGCATACAACTCTATGCTTCTATAAATTGACAAAATATTCTAGCTGTAGATATTGGAAACAAAAGGTAAGGAACAAACTCGTTTTCAGTGGTCCCTGGTTAGGCTAATACACCACAAATAAATGGCATGAAAGTAGACATCAGATACGAATATAGTGTCAAAAGCCCAGAAAGTCTGAGTGACCAAGCTAGATGACTGGTCCCACGCAAAAGTGTGTTTGTGCGTGGGGTTGCCCATACCGGGTGTCAATGTTACAGCGGACCAGGGTAAAGTGAGTAGGTGGACAAATTTTATATGCGCACATAAGTCAGGGACATAAATAAATAAATAAATAAATTTGTATATTTACCGACGGACGGTACACGGCCCCATAAGTGGTGATCGCTTCGGACGCTGCTAGTAGACGATATCTAACCACTCGTGTGTGGCATCTGGGTAAACGGTAGATAGGCTATAACGACTCATACGCTTTGACCTAGTGGTTCGAATAGACAAGGTGCACAGACACTGACCTAGCCACTGATCTAGTCCCGCCGCTATACAGCTAAGCTAGATAGTGCTCCCCACTTGTCTCGGATGTCTTCTGGTGGTTCTCCCGATATATCTTCGTCGATTTGAGCAACAGAAAGCGTGCACACAGGAAGAAGTACTTCACTTTGCGATTCCGTCCTGAAGTCGTGGATTCAGGGCCTACACTGAGTTGCAGATTAGACGTAAGCTTGTTGCGTAGTAGTAGGTTTGAGCCATGACCTTAGAGTGCCGTCTAGACGTAGATTCAATTGTCCCGTCCCCTTTGAACGGATAACGGTCTCTTTACTAATGAAACAACTTATGCCATTGCTTCGCGAGGCTCCATATTTCTCCAAACAAACTTCTCCGGATAGTCATTTCTCTCGAATAGGCTTCGTACAAAGTTTAGCTCATCCAGTGCCATATCCTTGCTACATATAATTCTTGCTCGCTATGTTGGGCATCGAACATGTTTTCGTTGCTGGTTGAGTGGAACGAAGCTGGCAAAACAAATATATTGGCGAATTTGACTGTGAGCTGAAAGTTGAAGGCAAAAGCGATCACCGCACAGTTTACATAGTTGTTTGTGAACTCAACCATTTTGGTATTGACAGGATTTATTATCTGGAACTTCCCGACATTCCCATCAATACCTGCACAGATCCTGAGTGTCGGATTCGCCTAAAATAAAAATGGAGATATTTTGGGCCTCATGAATAAATTCAGTATGGTTTCTGCGGATATCCTTGGATGCTGTTCTAAAGTAAAAGCAATGTTACATTTGCACCCGAATGTCAAACCAATGTTCAGGCCAACAAGACCAGTCCCACACGTAGCTTCACTAATGCTTGACTCTGAACTTAAGCGCCTAGAAGAAATCGGAGTCCTGAAGCCGGTAAACTATTCTTCTTGGGCTGCGCCAGTCGTCGTGATAAAAGGATTCCAATGGGATTGTCCGAATTCGTGCCGACTATTTTGCATGACTGACGACGATCATAATTACTCTCTACCATTGCCGGAGCACATACTTGCGAAAATGAACGGTGACAAGTGTTTCGTTTAAATGGACCTATCGGATACTTACCTACAAGTTAAGGTTTCAAATGAATCCAGGAATATGCGGACTATCAACATCCATCGTGGTCTGTTTCAATACACTAGCGTACTGTGGAGTAAAGACGACAATAGCAACCTTTCAACAAATTATTGACACCATACTTAGCGGATTGGAAGGAGCGGATGCCCACCTCGATGATAGCATAAATATCGGACGAACGAGATTAGAACGGTCCATCCGTATAGATACTATCTTGCAGCAAATACTTGAATTTGGTTTCCGAAAAAGTGAGTTTTTGAATTCAATAAAGCAGATTGGTTTCATAATTGATAAACATGGCCGCAGACTCAGCCCGGCATTGAGCCAATAAAAATGCCCCACCTTCAAATGTTGCTGAACTTAAGTCATTCCTCGGATTTATCAGACAATATAGCGCGTTCTTGCCAAGTATGCACCGAATGAACGAAATTTTGGATCGGTTGCTTACAAAGGGATGTAGATGGGCGCGGTCAAACGAATGTTACAGTGCTTTTGGGCAAGCGAACAAAATGCTTGAAATCTGGTCTGCTGACGTATTTTGGTCCAAAGCTTCCGATCACACTGACAACTGGCGCGTCAAGTAGTGGAGTGGGAGCAGTCATAGCCCACGAATTTCCTGATGGAACTACGAAGATTATAGCTCATGTTACTAGCGGAACGCAATTACGGACAAACCGAGAAAGAAACGCGAAATTTTCGGAAAACCGAAAATATGTACGCAGACTCTACCGTGCAGCTAGAAAGGAGCATCATCAACATCATTATACACGTTAGCTAGAGGTGGAAAACACTTCAGCTACTGTGCCGCGCATCATCAATGTACTCACACAATCTTGTGTACAAATGATCTTAGCTCGCACAGCCAAGTTAGATGATTATTCAGTTATGCAGTTATGTAAGATCAGACATACTCACCCCGATCAGTCATATTTGTTTGAAATACACCAATCCAGCCATCTTCAGCACCAAAAGCGGAGATGCGAATCGGTGAGTCGCAGTTGACGAGCATAAAATTCATGTAGAGAATCCTAAGTGTATAAAATGAAGAAGAAAGAAGAACGAGTGTTAAACCAATAAAGAAGAGCAAAACGGCGCAGTTTACACAATTCACCTAACTTGTCGAACAGATAGTCGAAAGTAAGCGGATACGGTCAATCGCGGAGACTTGCAAACAGTTGAGAGCAAGTTTGACTACTGAGGAGACAGGAATTAGGGATGTCAGCATACATAATTTAGACAAGGAAGCAGTTGAGAGTCCTGGAGCACACACCGACAGTTCCGAAGACATCTATAGTGATGTGTACGACCAAAGAGAAATCAGTGTCCCCTATCACTCAGTGTGAAAAGCCCCGAGAGTATGAGAAGGCAAAAGACGGACGAGCGTTAGCGACGTATGCTGACCCAAATCCCGCTGGAGGATGGTGCCTTCGAGTTGCAATCGAAACCAAGGGAATAGATTTAGCAACATGCCAATGTAAACTGATACCAGTATCAGTACACAAGAGATAAGAACTGTGTTTCGCTGCCGTGAAATCGCAAGTGGTTGGGCGCAGCTTGGGATGTTACGACAGTGTTCGAACCCAGTGCAAGAGCTGGGACTGGAACTCAGGGTGCAGTGGCAACAAGCCAGATGCCCAAACTCCTAAGGCGTGGAGAATCGGTGTCAAAGCGATGCATGCGAAAAGAAGTTACATTCAAAGAGTGTTATGGTTGAAGCTGATATAACCAGAGAAGAAAGTCCAGGGTCCGGAAAACACAAAGCCAAACAGTGCCATGGAAATGTGTTCGAACTTTATAACTGCGCATCAAATAGCGAACAACCCGAGTGAAGTGAGCCACTGACTACAGGAAGGCGTGTACATAATGGGAATGTCCCCACAGATCCATGAAACATGTGTTTGTGTAACCGAACAGAACAATAGTAATAGCAGTAGTTAGTAGTAGTAGTAGTTGTTGCCTGTGTTCTATGGCGTTCACATTTCCGGAGTTCACTTTCGTCAATACAGTCTAGTCGGACAGTATCGCGTAAACTAGGATACAGCGGTGCATCTGTTAGGAGCTTGTGGGAAATCAGCTAACTCGGGTCGCTCTGCAACAACAATCAGAACGGTAGAACGACCATAGGAGAGACTTACGTTACGCGAGGAATGAGAGCGAGTTCCGGGAACAGCCTGTGCGCCGATTCTGTGTTCAACTCGCCATAAGCACTGCCAGAGGAATCGGTGGGAGGCGGATTGACGGCATCGTTGGGTGCCATTCCGGGTGCATCGAAGCCATCCTAAACAATTCAAGGGGAAAGTGAAGTGATTAGTGAGATAATGTGCCTCGGCGACAAGTAGGTGAGATCGAGGCGTGAAAATGCTGGTTCGTTTAAACTGAAACAATTGGTAAAAAGAAAGGATAATGTTAAACAAAGATGAGATGCAATCCAAGGTGACAGAGGAAGGGAGTGAAAACAGCATGCACAAACCGCCGATTTGCGAATTATAAGGTAGAAGACAAGTGGTCACAGGTGAGGTCATTTAGAACAGATGCCTCCTTACGTTTCAGCAATATCAGCTAGTATAGGACAACGTAGCTAAAAATGCTGATATACTGGGCGGACTCGGCCCAGTAGAATAGAAAATAGCACGGAAAACAAAAGGTTGTCGGTCTGCTCCAGCTACTTAGCTTCATACGGGTAGTCTACGAGTCTGGGTGTCCAATGACATTGGCCTTCTCTATCTAGCTGGCCCTCGCCGTCAACCGACACGTCATGTTCCTTCTCAAAAGGTTCGTAAAATGTCGTCCCAACGTTAGCAACTCTAACATTCCGGTGGGACCAACTTCTGTGTCTTAATCAGACAAATCGAAGTCCCAGAACCCATTCAAATAGTCGGATGCCTTAAGCTAAAAGGGTAAGTGGCCAAGAATGCTTTTGCATAGCGCAATGAACCCGACTCTATCAAGCACCTGTTACACTAGTCTCACATACCAGGTGCAATTCGAAATTAAGTTGAGACTATTTGGCGGGTTGCACCAACCGCTCGGAAGTCGATCGGATTACTTATCAGAGTAGCTGTGTTACCTTGCTGGTCGCATAACGGAGCAAAGTGAACCGCGTGCAGAAATAAGGCTTGGGTTGCCAGAATAATGATAATAAAGACGACATTGATAATAGATCGGGAATAATAAACGGAAGTTTAGATTATCGCATTGTTAAAACTGCCTCTTGGTTACGTACCGCTCTGACGATTTGGTATCAACTCTTCCAGCCGGCCGAACAAAGGTGGTTTGGAACTATTTCACGCACGACAAAGTAACCGACAAAATTCGAAGTTGTGCGATCCGTGAGACTTAGGTGCAGCACGGTTACTACTCGCGAGTTGAACGGGCTCCTAGACCGAACGCAAGTTCAAACGCAGCTACCCAAACCGCAGAGAACAAGACAAAAAGACAGGTGTTTCGCGTAGGCACTTTTACTGGCCAGGCTCAAGGCGATTACAGCGAAGTCCAGCATTTTCTTTATGCCTCGATGGCGCCAATGGTTTGTGTAAGCAAATCCTGGAAGCAACTGAATTGGCACTATGCAAATATGCTAACGGAACATGTTGAAAAGTGAAAGTTGGTAGTTGCGGAGGCTGGCCTGGAAAACTTAATGTTTCTTAGGTAAAAAAGGCTGAATGTTTTATGATTGCGGAGGTTGGCCGGAAACAGGAATGTTTTCTGAGGTAAACATGAATGTAACAAAAGGTGGAAGGCGGATCGAAACATGTGCACTTGTCTGAATCGAGTTTCATTGCCTTCCGTGCTTCAAGCTTATAATCATTTAGGACGTTAGGTCCCCATAACACCCCGTTCAGGTTTGAACATACCGTTTTAGTTGCGGATCGATCTGCAGTCTTTCAGTCCTTCGACGGATGTGCTCGGACCTGCGGTGAAGACCGCTTGGGTTTGTCGTCGGCTGTGCGACTTCCATAGGCTCCAGTTGTTGCGCAGCGATTCCGAAAGTATCCAAAAGTACGTGCAGCGGTATTCCTGTACCCGACTTGGATTGTTCATTGAGCGCTCCGCGTCGCGGTCGAAGTTGGTTTGGGTGGCGAACCCAAGTGTCGTCTCCCACAGCGACATCATGTAGCATAGTACCACGATGGGCCGTCACTGTTGCTTTGATCCAGCGTGGATGATCTGCTCGATAGTCGCGAGCGTATACCGGGGCAGACAGCAGATTGACTTGGTGACTTTTCGGTCGGGATGAGCGCTTCGTTAGTGGTGCGTAGCTTGCGGCCCATCAATGCCTCAGCCGGAGACTGGCATCCTGGAGCGGCTGGATTTGGTGTGGACCGGTAAGGGAGGAAAAACGCTTGAAGGCATTTATCCACGGTCCCCTCCCCACGAGATTCCAAGAGTGCCCTCTTGAAGATGTCGACAAACCTCAAAGTTGGACTTGGAGAATCCGTTGTGTGGTTGGGTTGCTACAAGCAACCTCTATTGAGACCTCGGTTCACTTGAGGTGGACCTCGGTCATTCCGTATGTGAAATGGAAATATTTTGGTGTTGCTCACCCCAACACTGGCACCCCACGACCGCGGTTTCGTCCTGGTTTGGACTCATCGGGTCGAGATAGCCTGAGCTGGGGTGGAAAGCAGAGCCTAGTGGTTCACGGCTGATACCAGCAAGACTATGCCACAGAGATCCGCGATTCGCGTTATGGGGACGTTGGGTCCCCATAACACAGATGGGATAGGCAAGGGTGCAAATGACGGAGCGAGTGTAAGACCACCACGGACTACGTGATCACGCTGTATCAGATAACGCATTTAGTGAATGATGTGGCCCGTCCGCAAGACACTACACTGGAAAACGCTGAGCTCCAACGCGACCTCATAAAGCGACTTTTCTCACGCTCTCTTCCAAGCCAGGAATTGGTCACCTAGGAACTCACCGACCGCAGGCAGCCAGCTGGAAGACATGCTGAGCGCAGGATCAAGCCAGTGGAGTAGAATTAGCTGCTCCAATTAGGCACCGGAGGGCCTATTGATAAAGTGGACGACAAACATCCATGCTACCAAACCATTATGTCCACTAGACATGAGCAACAATTCGGAAGCACTGGTGGTCAAAGCCCATCAGTCACCCAAAGTCCTCAGCAAGTAACGGCCACGGCTCCGATCCACAGAGTAACACAAACTGCTCCGCTGCACCGTAAACCGTTCCATAACCAGCAACCTTACACGTAGTCGCCCTAAAAGTGGCCGAAGCTTCGATTGTGGTAAAGGTGGTTAGGGTGCAAACAGACTAGCGTTCCTTCTGTAAATGTGTAACTATGCATGGTCCAAAAACGATTTCTGCACATTCAATGGGGAAATGTGGTGTAAAAGCGAATGTAGGCGAACGGGTAGACACTCACCCCAGATTCAGTAGCCGTGTCACGAAGTTTTGCGAATATTCGAACAGGAGCCTCATTGGATGATGTATGCGCGCCTGAAGCATCAGTGGAGTGGAGCGTTGGGATGTAAGCAATGAAACAAACGAACGAGCTATGCAGTTATACAATTACGATCCGAGCACGCAAGTGCAGTGGATCGGGTTGCTACGGATCGTGTCGCCAAGAGAACAAGAAATAACAATGGTCACGAAATAAACAAATGAATGAAATAAAGTGTATACTCCTCGACGATGCGAGAAGCTGTTCCCTAGAAGGAATAGAGGAAAACTCTTGCAACCTTTTCATGCTATTGCATAAATAATTTAACAAGGTATGAGCACAAATCTCAAGTTCAGGTAACACAAGGTAATCCGAAGCGTTTTGCTGGTTTTTTTCGATTGGTTGATGAACAAGGGTTTTTCACAAACACACAAATGGTGTTCAGGCCAGAAAGAAAAATGAAGTGAAAGGGGCTGTGGTCCAAAAAGTTATACGCATGCATTGATTACTCCCGAACTCATATGTTGTCTGTAATTAAGTCAGGAGCCATCCACACTGTTCTGGAAAGCACTGCCTAGGGATTGTGATGTCCCGAATATGCGAACCACGTTTGGGACGGTTAACTGCTCACTAATCATAGGCATCAAATTACGCAGTGTGCAACCTGTTCTGATATCTCTCGGAAGTTTGTTCCAAATCTTTGAACAGAGGACTACAAAAAAGTTCTCTGATTCCTGTAGTAAACTTTGGGATCGTGACCATTGTCATTGTCTCATTGTTGCGGATCGCATATCTAGTGTTTAAAGACATATGAATGCCGTCATCAGAACTGTGCATTTGAGAACCTGGACTTCTTTGCGAAAGAGCGAAAGAGATCTGTATGGATGGTTCAGGAATCAAGTTGATCAATGACCGACAAGAAAGCTACTAAGTCATGAAGAGTAAATTGCCTTTCGAAACATTCAGATAAAAGGCCCAAGCGATTTCAAAAGTTGAAAATAAGCTGTTTACTCTTGCTGCACATGGACTCGCTAAAACTATGCCTCATGATGCCCGTTTTCAATGGGTGATGGAGTTATTTCCGGTAGTTAATAAGAGCAGCCGCTATGTCAAGCATCGATGCATGATGAGATCTAAAGGCTCTCTTCAAGATAGCATGCAGGTTTGCCCTGAGATTACTGTGAGCCTCGTTGTGCTCGATTTCAGCCGCAATGCGTTGGTGAGCATCCAGAGGCTCCGGAAACTGTGCAGGGACCCACTGCCTAGGTTGTTGACTGGATTCGCCGCACGAAGTATTTGCCGCTAAACCGTCTAGCAAATATACGACCAGTAATTTTCCAGTGTTCAGTGAGAGTTTAATCAATTCGCATGCCACAGTAGTTTGATACACATTCAGAACATCTGGCTTCGTTAGTTGGCTAGTGTTATTGACCTCACAGCGTCGTCGCGAGTCTCCAGCAAAAAAATCCACTGATTAGCAAATAAAATTTCGTAGTCGGAGTCCACACTAGTGATCTAAATTGGGCGACAGTTTTGAACACAGCCTCCCCGACCGCAACTGGTCGAGATGTTTTCAAGTTGCGTCCTTGGCTGGCGGACACCGCTCCCAACCCCCGCGGGGCAGGCGCTGTGTCGGAAGTTAATACTTACGAGAAATAGATCCCCTTCGCCCAGATGTGGTAAGCCTTCACCGGTATTATTACGGGAGCCCACCGGCGTTGGTCACACAGATGAAACTTACGAGTCGATTGTCGGGTTTTGGAGCACGCGCGCCGTGTGTTTGGGATTGCGACACGTAATCTCAATTGTGGCTTCGGTTGACTTTGAAGTCAGCCTCTGCCACTAGCGTCACTGAAATAGGAGAGCCACACCGAAACCCTCCATTACCAGTGGATTCTTTACCAACTTAAGCACTCAGATCACAACCCAACCACACGGTATCTGTAATTCTTCCGGGGAGATAGAAGTCGGGTGCAATGAGACTCCAGCTCAACCGGAGTCATCACAATGAATGCGTAAGCTGTTTCGGCACTGGCTACAAGTCTGTAACTTCGAGGCAAGCGTGCAGCTACAAAAGAGCATGTGAACAAGCACGTTTCGAACCCAACCCAACCCTTTCACATATGAGTGGATATATCTACACGGAGGACCTCTATCGATAGAGCTGCTCTATCGAAGACATCGTCAAAAGGAATGAGGGTCCTCATTTTTAACTTGGCATCGGTTGGTGTCTCCCGACTTCTGGTTAGGAACCGAAAGACGATGGACACGTCAGGTCGGATACACTTGTTGACACGGCAAGGAACAGACCACAGTGGCGTTTGCGTTGTGAGTACTTTTGTCCCTCCCATCCCGCTTAGCCTACCCGTTCAATCTCACTTCCTAGGCATGAGATAATTCTTTTTTGCGGCACAATAGTCCGCTGCTAGCTCTCCCGAACAATGTCCATCCGTTACTGGTGGTGCAGTTGGCGCGCCTGTGTTGCTTCACATCATTATTTTTTATTGTGTTTTGCAGCACAACGGCTGAGGTGTCACCACCTCTAGCTAGCCTGTATAATGAACGAATGAATGATTTGTGCATGTAAACAATGCAAGTACTGTGTGCATGGTGACAGGTGTGATGATATTTCACGTTGTCCAATAATCGCCAAGCTACACTACAGATGCAGCTTAATGGGAGCGACGCTCATCTATCCTTAAGTAAGAGCTTTACTAATTAGTACTATTAGGAGTACAGAACTTGTTCCTTAATTACTAACAATAAAGGAAGGTTAGTGGAAAAGAGTGTGTTTTGTGACGGATGACGGGCATAAAACGGTTGTTAGTTCCTGGATCGCAGGGACGTGAGGAGATTATCTAGCAGATTGAGACAAGTGTTGAAAAGAGGTCAAGTGGACTGTTGATCCATTCTCAACGTCACCAAGTAGCACGCTGGGCGGAACGTTTTGAACAGCAATTCAGCAAAGCTTCTGTGACACTGCTGCTTGCAGAAACGTTTGAGCCGGTGGTTAGCAGATGTCACACCTCCCAATTTGGAAGAGATTCGACATGAGCTTTCCGTGTTACAACGAAACAAGGCTCCTAGACCTGAAGAAATTGTTACATATCTGCTGAGAGATGGTAGTGTCTCTTTGTTGTCTGGACTTGCTTATCTATTTAACACGAGTTGGAACAGTGAAGAGGTGCCTTCAGACTGGCGACTGTCGTGCCCATTTCCAAGAACTGTCAGCGTACTTTGTGTGAAACTCATCAAGGCATTAGCCTTGTTTCCACTGCCTCAAAGCTTCCCACGGTTATCATTTTTCGAAGAATTACTGGTCCCCGTGAGAACCGAAACACTAAAAGCCAAGCTGGCTTCCGCTCTGGTCGTGGTTGTCGCGACCATATATTTACTCATCACCTAGTCTAAGAGCAGAAACACATACGGACGACCGACAATGGTGGTTTTCCTTGACTTGAAAGCTGCTGACCATTGACCGCGCCAGCTTGTGGCACTGCCTAACATGAAGAGCGTGCCAGCTCATGTCATTCTCAACTTGAATTTTTTCTACCGTGACTCCCGAGGACGTGTAGGGATTTACGGACACTGTCTCCTGAGATCCTCATGACGAGTGGGGTTCGCCAGGGTGGTCCTATATCTCTTTTCCTCTTCGACTTCGTGATCGAAATGATCATGAATGACTAGGTTCTTTCAGACTATTCTGGAGTGAAATTTTTGCTAGGCGACCGACTGACAAACCTAGCGTGTGGACGACGCAGTGGCTATGCAAACAATACTGGATAGACTGATGCGTAGCGCCGCACACTTCGGCATGTACTTTGCACCTACAAAGCGCAAAGTACTGTTGCACGTCCGGTTCAAGCTATCACCGAACAGCCACTGGAAGTGGTGGATCGGTTCACTTACCTTGCTAGCTGTGTCACCTCTGGTGGTCACATCATTGAGTCAATTACTTCGGGTATCAGCAAGGCCCGTGTGGTTTTCCAGTAACTCAATCTACGGAGACGGCAGGATGTCAGCCTGTCAGTGATAGATGGGGTGTGTAACGGTTCGATAAGACCGGTCCTACTGTGTAGATCAGAGATCTGACCAGTTCGCAATGAAGACATTATAAACGCTTGGCAGTGTTTGAGCACGAGTGCTTGTGGGAACACCGGGTGATCAATGCTGAAGTCCGCAAGTTGGTTGTTGGCAAGAAACCTTCTGGTGCCTCACTCGAGTGTTTACTGAATCTCAATCGCTTATGTTAGTTATGCTATGTCTTCCTTAAGCCCGTTGATCGGCTTCCTCGGCGGGCATTATACGCCGTGGCTGCACCAAGTTAGGCGAAAGCGCGAAGTGGTCAGTCCACGACGTACCACAGAGGTATGAAGAAACGGACTGGGAGAATTGATCAGGCTGGTGTGTGTCGTCTTCCTGGATGGCGACGTCGGGATGGTTCATACCAATGGTTGGAGACCGTATCCAACATGGTGTGGTCACGCAGTCAGCAGCGTTCCTGCATTTGTCTGACTGCATCTGGTTGCTAATTTTCGTTCCATTCTAATTAGTTTAACACACCTACTTTTTCCATTCCATTTGCATTTAGCCTCACTATCTTGCATCGTTATTTATTGTTATTTTTGCGATGTGGGTCGCGGTAACTAGATCTCCCGCACACGGCTGCTGGGAGCATAGCTGTCAAACTGAACTGAACTGAACAAACGCCGGTACCAAGTGGCATACATAAAGCCATTAAAGCATACTGGTTATCTTGATAGAAATTATGGGCGATCAGTAAGTGTGAGCGCAGTAGATATATTCAATCGGATAAAGAACAATTTCGAAGTAAGACCGTTCGTGTTTTAGTTCATAATTTGTGGCTCTTGGTAACTTCATTTGATGATTTGATGAGGTACATCAACGTAGCCATAGTGTCCCTCATAACTAACCAGGTGCATTGGACGAAAAAGCCAAGCAAACGTTACAAAAGTGCAGTGGACGAAAAGTATAGTGGACTGCAGATTGTGCATTGTTGAGTAGACTTGAAGCCAAAATACGGTTCGCGTCCACACAGAATGGGACAGCGAATATGCTCGATGAGTGGACGCCGTCGTGAAACATGAAACGGACCAACAGCAGTTAGTTGAGACGTCAGTGACTTCATTTCCGGCTGTCAAATAATTGTTTGGCTCCCTCGAGTGTTGTGCCATCTCATATCCGATGAAAAGACTAAGGTCCTCTTCGGTAGACGGCACCCGGGTGTACGTAGACGTTAGAGGACATGTATTGCAGTTGGTAACAGTGGGGCGCTCCTAGTATCTCCTAGTCGGACTGTCTGTTTAGTGTGTTTGATGCTTAGTAGTCCGCGAAGTAATGGCTATGACGAGGGGCAGTGGGAGCCACAAGGAAACTGTCCAGCGGATGTCGCCCTATCTTCGCACGACAGACAACAGCTCGTGACGGTATGTTGTTGACAAGGAGAGGGTGCATCGACCTGTATGTTTGAATAAGACATTAATGTTTTAAGTCAGGTACCCTTTCTCTCACTGTATTATTATCCGTTCCCTAGGTCACCGGGGTTCTAAGGCATTGAAACCTCAGTTTAAATGGCTGACGTACCGTCGTTCTTATTGATGTACTCGTTGTTGATGATGATGATGACGATGATGATGGTACGTCCCATTGACGTTTCGCTGTCAAGCGGGATGGGTTAATACGAGGACGCCCGCACTTATGCAAGTTCCGATAGGCGGGCCGTGAATGACGAGTCAGACGTGTGAACCGAGCAATACCAGTCGGCTGAGCAGAATTTGCATCTACGAAGGAAAAGCTATGATATCCACAGGGTGTTCTATTAATCACTCAGGTGCTGACCTGCCCCGATACGCTGAGCTGCTAACTGTCCAGTGGCGCAACTTGCTTTGCCTGCAAGGGTGAGATGGAGCACAGAGGTGAGACATGTGTATCTACGATCGCATGGCACATCGAGCCGTTCAGCTGTGAGAACTGAACGTTAGCCAGACACCACAGACGCAATGAATGTGTCATGTCTCGACCGCAGGGCAAAAAAAACAATAGAAAGCAGGCCGTTCGGCTGTGAGAACTTGACGTTATTAAAGCGCAGTACACACATAGTTCGGGAAAAGTGAGGGTTTAAGGCAAACTGTCGCCGCCCTTTAGTATCGCCAGCGGCGTGAGACAAGATCGCCCGAAATCATCTTTCCTTTTTAACTTCGCTATTGATGAAGTCATGGAAACAGCATTCGCTGGACACGACATAGGTGTGGAGCTACTTTCTAGTGAGAGACTTTTTGACATGAAGTATGCGGACGACATTGCCCTAATCTGTGACAGCGCCCAAACGTGCCAGGCTGCACTGGACCGATTAGCACTGGCTGTCAATCGTTTTCGACTATGCTTTGCTCCATCGAAATGCAACGTTTTCCAGGGAGCCACCCATGCACTGACCCTTGGTGGTGATCAACTAAAAGTCGTTCAGGAATTCAAGCACCTGGGCAGCTATATTAGCACCCGTGGAATCGAAGCTGAGATTACGAAACGTATGGCAAAAGCTCGAGGTGATTTTGCCAATCTCCGCCACCTGTGGCGCAGATGAGACATTATCCTCGCCCTGAAGGGTAGAGTGTATAATGCAGCTGTCCGTTCAACCCTGTTATACGGGTTGTGGAACCTGGTCCATCAGGTCGACAGTGGCTAGTCACGTTCGATCATCTCTGCCTTCGCAGCTTAGCTCAGGTCTGGTGTGAGAACCACGTGAGCAATGAGCGTGTTCGGCATTTCGTATTTGGTGCAGGAAGAGAGAGTGAAGCGCTCGGCACCATTATATCACGCATCAAGCTCCGACGGCTAAGCCACATGCTGCGCATGCTAGGGCACCGACTCCCGCGACGTGCATTGTTTGCGCACCGGGGGTGCGGTTGGAAAAGGAGGCCAAACGATGAATTGGTCGAGAGAAATGAAAACCCTTATTTCGAAGTTGGCATCTGTTGGTGCATCCCGACTGCCTGGCTGGGGTCTTAAGGACAATGAATACCTTTGGTTGGATGCACTTGCTGATATAGCTAGGAGCCGGCCACAATGGCGTTTGTGTTATACGTTCGTTTGTCCATCCCCTCCTGTTTAGCCTCCCCTTCCAATCACGATATCATTCGCTAGGCATAATATAACTCTTTTTATGTCACGATAGCCGGCTGTTAGCTCTCTAGGACGATGTCCATCCGTTACTGGGGACTCAGCCGGTGCGCCACTGTTATATTTTTTCTTCTTGTCTTTAGCTTTGCGGCACAACAGCTGTGTTTTCCACCTGCAGCTAACGTGTATCATGATGACGATGATATAGTGCGGTTAAAGGCAGTTGAACATATTCAACCGAGGAAATGAACAACTGACGCAAGCCGGTACAAGTCGTTTTGCCTCATGGATGAAAATGGGCATATGTTGTTTAGAAGGATAATCGGTTCCCAATATGGAACGACGATCAAGATGTCTCATGTAGACATCACGCCAATCAAAGGAACCCTAACACAAAGGTCGCGTCCTGAGAAATCCTCTATTCCCGGATTTAGATAGTGCGCTGTACCTTAAGACCTACATTGTAAGATTCCGCACTCTCTGCACACTCCATGATATAGTTTATGACGAAGGAGAAGAAAAATGAGGAAATTGGGCAACATCAAATGTTGTCGGGAGGATATCCGACAAGTCAC